>CM038674.1:627351208-627724029 GCA_021605145.1 Aegilops bicornis
AAAACAATATGCATTGCAATAGGAAAAATAGGGTGCCATCTTCCTATTTATGACAATGTATGTGCATCGCCTATATTATGAAGTTGTATACAGAAGAACAAATGTTGTCTTTTGTTTCTTGTGCATTTTACAGGTGATTTTTTTTTTTGCCTGGTATAGTTTCAGTGCTGAACCCGCAAAAAAAGTTTCAATGCTGAATTGTTGATTCTGTTGTTTTTGGCACATTCTGATAGTATAGTCCTTTTTTGTGTGTGAGCCAGTGTCGCTACTGAACTGTATTATGTAGTTTCTGTCTTGCACATTCTATTAAGGAGTGCTTTTTTTTTGGTATGATCCAGAGTCTCATATACTAATTAAACTGTTCGTTCTGTTGTTCATCGAAGGATTTGACATCACATGCTAAAATTTTGAAGAGAAGAACAAGCAGTGGGATTGTGACAAGTGCATCATTTTCACCTGTCGGTGAACATCTTCGGTCAGGAAAAAGAGGGCCAAGACCCGCCCCCGCCCCCGCGACCCGCTCCCGTCCCCGCAACCCTAGCCGCCGCCGCCTCCCCCTGCCCGTCGCCGGCGGGATCCGGCCGCCCTCGCCGGCGCGCGGCCCGGATCCGGCCCTCCCTCCCCCCGCCCTTCCTCCCCCTCCCCTCCTTCCGCCCTCGCGCCGCCTCCCCGGGAGGCGGCCGGGGCGGCCCCCGCGCCGCTGCTATCGGCCTAGCTCCGTTCTTCCTCTCCCCTGCCGTCGCCGTGGCTCCCGGCTCGGCCGGGGTGCCGGCGGCAGGATCTCCCACCCAGCGTCCTCCTGGCCCGGGGCAGGGGGGCGGCGGCGGTGTCGCTCGGCTTGGCGGCGGTCCGGTGACCCGGCGGGGTGGCTGGCGGCAGACGTGGTGGCAGCGCTGCTCCTTGGCGGCGTGGTGGTGCTGGGTGTCCGACCTCGCGCCCCCGGCCCAGATCTAGGCCCGGCGGGGGGGACTTAAACATGAATTACCAATCATGCATTTGATCCAACCGAGTGTGCATGATTTCTTTGATCAACCATGGATATGCAAAGAGAGCCTCTTAATAAGTTGAGAAAGTATCATTTCAAACAGGACACAGTCAGACAGAATGCTAAGCAATTGGAAGATTACGTGATCAAAATTAAAGCCTAGTTGATGAACGCAGCGGGGAGGGGAACTTAAACATGAATTAGCAATCATGCATTTGATCCAACCGAGTGTGCATGATTTCTTTGATCAACCATGGATATGCAAAGAGAGCCTCTTAATAAGTTGAGAAAGTATCATTTCAAACAGGACACAGTAAGACAGAATGCTAAGCAATTGGAAGATTACGTGATCAAAATTAAAGCCTAGTTGATGAAACATGTGACCTTTTGTACGTACAGAAGGAAAACAATATGCATTGCAATAGGAAAAATAGGGTGCCATCTTCCTATTTATGACAATGTATGTGCATCGCCTATATTATGAAGTTGTATACAGAAGAACAAATGTTGTCTTTTGTTTCTTGTGCATTTTACAGGTGATTTTTTTTTTTTTGCCTGGTATAGTTTCAGTGCTGAACCCGCAAAAAAAGTTTCAATGCTGAATTGTTGATTCTGTTGTTTTTGGCACATTCTGATAGTACAGTCCTTTTTTGTGTGTGAGCCAGTGTCGCTACTGAACTGTATTATGTAGTTTCTGTCTTGCACATTCTATTAAGGAGTGCTTTTTTTTTGGTATGATCCAGAGTCTCATATACTAATTAAACTGTTCGTTCTGTTGTTCATCGAAGGATTTGACATCACATGCTAAAATTTTGAAGAGAAGAACAAGCAGTGGGATTGTGACAAGTGCATCATTTTCACCTGTCGGTGAACATCTTCGGTCAGGAAAAAGAGGGCCAAGACCGCCCCGCCCTTGACCCGCTCCCGTCCTCAAGAACCCTAGCCGCCGCCTTCCCTTGCCCGTCGCCGTGGCGGATCCGCCGCCCTCGCCGGCCTTGGCCGGATCCGGCCCTCCTCCCTCACTTCCTCCCCTCCTCCTTCCGCCCTCGCGCCGCCTCCCGGGAGGCGGCAGGCGGCTGCCGCTGCTATCGGCCTAGCTCCGTTCTTCCTCTCCCCTGCCGCCGGGCGGCCTCCCGGCTCCGGCCGGGGTGCAGCGGGCGGCAGATCTCCCACCTCAGCGCCCTCCCCGGCAGGGGGCGGCGGCGGTGTCGCTCGGCTTGGCGGCGGTCCGGTGACCCGACGGGGTGGCTGGCGGCAGACGTGGTGGCAGCGCTGCTCCTTGGCGGCGTGGTGGTGCTGGGTGTCCGACGTCGCGCCCCCGCCCAGATCTAGGCCCGGCGGGGGGGACTTAAACATGAATTACCAATCATGCATTTGATCCAACCGAGTGTGCATGATTTCTTTGATCAACCATGGATATGCAAAGAGAGCCTCTTAATAAGTTGAGAAAGTATCATTTCAAACAAGACACAGTAAGACAGAATGCTAAGCAATTGGAAGATTACGTGATCAAAATTAAAGCCTAGTTGATGAACGGGGGGGAGGGGGAACTTAAACATGAATTAGCAATCATGCATTTGTTCCAACCGAGTCTGCATGATTTCTTTGATCAACCATGGATATGCAAAGAGAGCCTCTTAATAAGTTGAGAAAGTATCATTTCAAACAGGACACAGTAAGACAGAATGCTAAGCAATTGGAAGATTACGTGATCAAAATTAAAGCCTAGTTGATGAAACATGTGACCTTTTGTACGTACAGAAGGAAAAACAATATGCATTGCAATAGGAAAAATAGGGTGCCATCTTCCTATTTATGACAATGTATGTGCATCGCCTCTATTATGAAGTTGTATACAGAAGAACAAATGTTGTCTTTTGTTTCTTGTGCATTTTACAGGTGATTTTTTTGTCTGGTATAGTTTCAGTGCTGAACCCGCAAAAAAAAGTTTCAATGCTGAATTGTTGGTTATGTTGTTTTTGGCACATTCTGGTAGTATAGTCCTTTTTTACCTGTGAGCCAGTGTCGCTACTGAACTGTATTATGTAGTTTCTGTCTTGCACATTCTATTAAGGAGTGCTTTTTTTTGGTATGATCCAGAGTCTCATATACTTAAACTGTTCGTTCTGTTGTTCATCGAAGGATTTGACATCACATGCTAAAATTTTGAAGAGAAGAACAAGCAGTGGGATTGTGACAAGTGCATCATTTTCACCTGTCGGTGAACATCTTGATCAGGAAAGAGGGCCAAGACCCGCCCCCGCCCCTTGACCCGCTCCCGTCCCAAGAACCCTAGCCGCCGCCTTCCTGCCCGTCGCCCGGCGGGATCCGGCCGCCCTCGCCCGGCCTTGGCCGGATCCGCCCTCCCTCCCCGCACTTCCTCCCTCCCTCCTTCCGCCTCGCGCCGCCTCCCGGAGGCGGCCGGGCGCCCCACGCTGCTATCGGCCTCGCTCCGTTCTTCTCTCCCTGCCGTCGCGGGGCGCCTCCCGGCCCGGGGTGCCGGGCGGGCGCAGGATCTCCATCTCGCCCCGTCCTGCCCGGCAGGCGGCGGTGGTGTCGCTCGGCTTGGCGGCGGTTCGGTGACCCGGCGGGGTGGCCGGCGGCAGACGTGGTGGCAGCGCTGCTCCTTGGCGGCGGAGCGGCGTGGTGGTGCTGGGTGTCCGACCTCGCGCCCCCGGCCCAGATCTAGGCCCGGCGGGCCCCATCTGGGTCCTAGCGGGCCGGCCCCCGGCGTGGCCTCGTTGTCTGCGGCGCGGTGAGGAGGAGGAGCGGCTCGGATATGGGGCGTCGGCGCCGATGATGTGCCGGCAGCAGCGCGAAGGCGGGAGCTTTACGGGCCCACGAGGGCTCGGCCGGGCCTGGTGTGCGCCTGCTATTGCGTCCGGACGGCTACCGTCACTGACGGTGGAGGTGGGGCCCTCCCTGCCGAAGGTGCTGATGCCCTAGTCCCGGCTCTGATCCTTCGCCGCACTGCCCTCATTTCGTGGTGCCATGGTGAGACGGCGTGGGGGCCTCATGACCGCGTTGGCGCAGGGTGGTGGTTGGTTTGGTGGATGGATCCGGGCGCCCGAGTGCGGGTTGGGATCGGAAACCCCTGTCGGCGTGGCCGACACCGCGCCGATGGCGCTGAGGGTGCCACGACCTTCCGGGAGGCGTCGGGGCTACCCTCCTCTCGCCTAAATGTACCGGGAAACCCTTGGCAGCAGCGTCGTCGTCGTCGCGATCCTTTTTGGAGGTGTTGATAGGTGCCGGCGCTTCGGAGTCTTGGAGCCTAGGGGTAGATTCCGGTGGGCGCAGCGATCGCAAGGCTTCTTCGTTTTTGTTGATCCGCAGTTATCAGCATTTTTTTTTTTTTTGCTCTTTCTCTGTCGTTTCTTTTGGGCGTGTCTGTGCTGCTTCCGCCACAGCACCTATCCCTGTATGGTTTCGGTTGGTTGCTTTGTATACAAAGCGGGGGGAAACCCTTTTTCGGTAAACATCTTCGGTCAGTGGTTATGTTTGCGGCAACAAAAATATCTATCATGGTCAGTGGTCATTGCTTGTCAAACTGAATCGTTATCGTCAAGCGGATGTTTTGCCTGGTGTTATCATCCTTGCCACGTTGATGCTTTGTGATTTGAGCTTCTTTGTTGAAGCATCTAGTTTGTCTTGTTCTAAAGATTGGACTCGTTGCAGATTTATATTGCTAGATGGATAACTTAAAGATTTTCTAGAGCAAATCAATTGTTCTGGGCCTGATCAATCCACTATTGCTTGAGCAAGTTCTGGGATGGTGACACCTTGAAGAGTGTGGTCAAAGCGAGCCAGGACATCACCATCATGGATACGTAATCACCACCTCCACGCCCATCGTATGATCATCAATCGAACACTGTAGCATCAACATTACTTTTAACCATCTTGGCACTGACGATGATGCCTCACACCTAGAGATAGACACATGGAAATAAGACTGTTGTTGGATCATATCAATATGAGCCTCCTTCAACCTTCCTGATCTTATGCACGATCCTACACAGTACAGGACTGACTTTGTTGTTTCGAGCCTCGTTGCGTGCGTGCGTCCCATGGAAACCGACACCTGACAACAATAGCAGTTGTTTTCACAGTAACTTGGATTATGACCTATGAGGCAACAAATTATAATCCAACTTGGTTTCTAAGCTAAGTTATTTGTGTGACATACTTACATCAAGCCTTAGCAGCACATCTCTACTGTTGTTTTGGCCTGAATCATCAATTCTGTTGTACGTACTTGCAGTATTTGTGTGGGATTATAATATCTGAAGCTCTGGACATTTTAGGATAGTAAAACTGCACCAAATCCCTGCCCTCTCATGCCATCAGTCCTCTCAGCCATTCGATTCGCTTCTGGGTGATCTATGTCCGTCAGATCTGCTCTCATGGCACGATTTGCGGGCTGTCCTAAGTGGACGCTACTTCAGGAAAAAAACAGAGCAATATGGTTGATTGGGCCTCCCGGCCCGAAGGCCAGCTCATCGAGAAACAATACGCGACTCCGCGGTCCGCATCGAAACTCTGGGTGAAGAGTTGGTCGTTCATGTGATTAGATCTATGCCGTTTGAGTAGTCCTGTATTGGATTATATGATATATTTTTGGCGTATACAACTTTTAGGACTTTTGATGTAGAATTCTGGGTTATTGTTTAGCTTAAGTAGAAAATGGGACCGTGGGTATCTTGCGTAGGTGTCCACATGTGATTCGCGGGTGTGGGGAAACCGCTTAGGCAACAACATCGCTTTTGGCACATATTAGACCTGCCCAATAAATATTTCAGAAATTCATAATAAATCTTAGAGGCCAGCTTGGCCCATTCACGCATGTCAAGAGGTGGGACTAAAGTTTAGTCCCACATTGCTAGTTCAGAGAGAGTTACACCTCCTCATAAGGTGAGCTCTTTTCCCATTTGTATGAGCATGATAAGAAGAGAGGTTCTCACACGCTCCTCCTCTACCACCCGCCCCGCCACGCCTTGCCTCGCCTCATCACGACACACTGCGTCGCGCCACGGGCTGCGGGAATGCCTAGAGCATGCATGAAACTGAAGGATTTTGCTGCTGCTGCTGTTAGTGGAGATTGGTTATGAGGTTTGTTCGGCTTTGGCTGCCAACTCTTCGTCTCGTTTCATTTCCCGCCTCCTGCTACTAAGTTCCAGTGCACTACGCTACCAGGTTCTTCCCCATCCCGGCTTACGGCATGCACCGCCGACAGGGAGAGTAGGCCTCCGGAACCACGCGACATTGAGTCATTTACGGGTGAAGGGAAATAAGGTGTTTGGGGAGCGCTCTGTGCGACTACTGGCTTCTCCACCCCAGATGTCGCTACGGACGTCGAAGACACTTTCCCCAACGATGACTTCTTCCAGGACATAGGCAACATCTTCGGTAACAAGGGCGATAGCATTGCGAATGGCGCCGCCCTGCTCCTGTCAAGGACGTGTTCACGTCTCCTCTATTTAATATTTTTTCCTGATTTTAGTTCAATTTCTTGTTCTAGCAATTGGACTAGATATGCCATGTTCAAATTCACTACTACATATGTTATTTTCTCACTCTCTGATAGACTACGTGACTAGTTTAATCTTTACTATTATAGTCATGTTTTATCTACTATTTTTATGGATTAAATCATATGGTAAACTGCTCATATTTCCAACACGCCCCATGTACATGTATGGGTGTAACAAACACATCCTATGTGGTTAGTCTTCCTTCATCAAAATGTTCCATGGCAATCCAATGAGATTGATGCCTCTAATACCTATGTTTATCAGAAAATATAAGTTTATTCAATTATTGGCATCAGTATACAACATTGCATTGCATAAGCTGAGAAACTTTGTGGCTCTCATTTTAATATGGAATCGAACTGTCTACAGCAGCACTGAAGATGATGGTGGTTGGTTTCGCATTCCAATTGATAAGGTGGGAGAAAGCCTCTTTCTAAGCAGTCACTCTGGCACGACACATCAGTGCAACCCACTAAATCTCTGCATATGCGTCGTTGAACTACAATGCAATACATCACATAAGAAAAAATTTAGTAATACAGTCCATAAAACTAAAATATTTGCTGACAGATTAATTAATTTCAACATTTGGAAACTGCATGTAAAATATAAGTAATGTTGCTTACTTGCTTGGCAGGACGGCAACGTTGAGAACATGAACACAATGACCAATAAAGCAACAACTATGTTGTACATGACCATCCTTGTGTTTTTTTTGATAAGTGCCATGAGGAAATGTGACTTATGTTCGGTCTTTGTTTTTCACTTCCAAGCTCCTTTACAGGTGTTTATATAGACACACAATAAAATCTTAGATATCAGTCGGTTGATTTCATGCATTTATGTACCTCCCCTAATTAGTATCAGAGTATCTTGCTAGTTTTACATAAATACCAAAGATTTTATTTTACATAAAATTATATATTTCATCATTATGGTATTTAATGTTGAAGATAACATATTGAGCCAAAATAAAATCTTTAGGTATCGACACTGCATTTATGTCTCCATTCTAAAATAGTACCCATATCGATCTTGTTGGCTATTTTGTATCATCCACACTTATGTAAGTATATCTTACATTTATTTCGCATTATTTTTTGTTTGGTATATTGTTGTAGTATATACAGAGGCTTGCACAATCAAATCTTATGCATTGATGAATCTTGCATATACATGATCTCAAAAATAGATATTGTTGGAGTACCACATACTCATGAATATTAGGTATGAGTATTGCACTTTTTCTGCTAAATTAATGTTGATGTGTCTTACCGAATCTTAATAAATATCATGCAATCGTTTGTATATGTTTTAATTATTGATGTTGCTTTTTTGCGGCATTTATTGATCTCTATTATATGGTGACATCCATAATTATTGATATTGCTTCTTTTCGCTTCATTTGTATTATACATTGTTATAAACTTTGCATTTATATTCTATCAACAATAAATAAATGCTTGGACAAACGTAAGCTTGTACTTACTGACGAGTATGCAGCCCGTCAGTGGTATACTGGTGGTTCTTAAAACTATCATGTTGGGGAATGGGTAGGCTAAGCTACTAGTATGAAATGATTGTAAATTTCTTATTTGACCTTTTTTCATAGGATAATTGAGTACTTCGGATTAAAAAATATTGGTTCTTAATGTCTTTATTTGTCTTGGCAGATTTGGCAAATCAGTGGAATCTAGTAGGTATGTTTTCTTTCTTGGATTCATAATTTTGATTACTTGACTGAATCAATGAAAGGAAGTTTTAAATTGTCGTTTTTTAAACACGGTCCCCTAGGGCCCGATTCATTAAAAAGGCCAAGGAGAGTTGTCCAGTTAATTAACGAAAAACCGAACAAAAATCATCACATCATGCCTGCAAAAGCAAGGCACACGGGGCGACCTGGCAACCCACACAAGAACGCACACAAGACGTCGAGGAGAAAAGTGCCGTCGACGTTGCAGCCCAGTGTCATCGTCATCACGCCTCCGCTAGGGCGACGCCGACTCCACCATCGATGTCCACCGATTAGCTCTCACCACAAACATGCATGCGCAGAGGCCTTTGTCGCCGATGCCAAACAGTGAACCGCACGTGCCGACGACCAGGCAACTCAGACTTTGTCAACGAGCATTGTAGGAGAAAAGCGTTGGGCTTGTGCCGAGCCAGTGCCGGAACTGACCACCCGTCTCGTGTCATCGTCACCGCAAGGGCCCTGCTACCTCTTGAGCATGTGTTGGTTTTCCCTTGAAGAGGAAAGGGTGATGCAGCAAAGTTGCGTAAGTATTTCCCTTAGTTTTTGAGAAACAAGGTATCAATCCAGTAGGATATTACACGCAAGTTGCCTAGTACCTGCACAAACAATCAAGAACCTTGCAACCAACGCGATAAAGGGGCTGTCAATCCCTTCATGACCACTTGCAAAAGTGAGATCTGATAAAGATAATAAGATTTTTTTTTTGTATTTTTATTGTATAGATTGGAAATTAAAGATTTCAAAATAAACGGCGACAGAAATAGCTAGTTGACGGGGAACTAATATGATGTAAAATAGACCCGGGGGCCATAGGTTTCACTAGTGGCTTCTCTCATGATAGCAAATATTACGGTGGGTGAACAAATTACTGCCGAAAAATTGATAGAAATGCACATAGTTATGAGAATATCTAGGCATGATCATGAACATAGGCATCACGTCCGTTTCAAGTAGACCAAAACGATTCTGCATCTACTACTATTAGTCCGCACATCGACCACTATCCATCATGCATCTAGAGTATTAAGTTCATACGAACAGAGTAACGCATTAGGCAAGATGTAGAGGGATAAACTCAAGCAATATGATATAAACCCCATCTTTTTATCCTCGATGGCATCAATACAATACGTGTCGATTCCCTTTCTATCACTGGGATCGAACACCGCAAGATTGAACCCAAAGCTAAGCACTTCTCCCATTGCAAGAAAGATCAATCTAGTAGGCCAAACTAAACCGATAATTCGAAGAGACTTGCAAAGATATCAAATCATGCGTATAAGAATTCAGAGAAGAATCAAATATTTGTTCACAGGTAATCTTGATCATAAACCCACAATCCATCGGATCTTGACAAACACACCGCAAAAAGTATTACATCGAATAGATCTCCAAAACATCGAGGAGAACTTTGTATTGAGAACCAAACAGAGATAAGAAGCCATCTAGCTAATAACTATGGACCCGAAGGTCTGTGGTAAACTACTCACACATCATCGGAGAGGCTATGGTGTTGATGTAAAAGCCCTCCATGATCGAATCCCCCTCCGGCAGATCGCCGGAAAAGGCCCCAAGATGGGATCTCATGGGTAAAGAAGGTTGCAGCGGTGGAAAAGTGGTTTCTGGCTCCCCTGGATGTTTTCAGGGTATAAGAGTATATATAGGCGAAAGAAGTAGGTCGGTGGAGCTACGAGGGGCCCATGAGGGTGGGGGGGCGCCTTCCCCCTGGGTGAAGGAAATATGCCCTAGAGGCAATAATAAAGTTATCATTTATTTCCTTATTTCATGATAAATGTTTATTATTCATGCTAGAATTGTATTAACCGGAAACATGATACATGTGTGAATACATAGACAAACATATAGTCACTAGTATGCCTCTACTTGACTAGCTCATTAATCAAAGATGGTTATGTTTCCTAACCATAGACATGTGTTGTTATTTGATTAATGGGATCACATCATTAGGAGAATGATGTGATTGACATGACCCATTCCGTTAGCTTAGCACTTGATCGTTTAGTATATTGCTATTGCTTTCTTCATGACTTATACATGTTCCTGTAACTATGAGATTATGCAACTCCCGTTTACCGGAGGAACACTTTGGGTACTACCAAACGTCACAACGTAATTGGGTGATTATAAAGGAGTACTACAGGTGTCTCCAAAGGTACTTGTTGGGTTGGCGATTTCGAGATTAGGTTTTGTCACTCCGATTGTCGGAGAGGTATCTCTGGCCTTCTCGGTAATACACATCACATAAGCCTTGCAAGCATTACAACTAATGAGTTAGTTGTGAGATGATGTATTACGGAACGAGTAAAGAGACTTACCGCAACGAGATTGAACTAGGTATTGGATACCGACGATCGAATCTCGGGTAAGTAACATACCGATGACAAAGGGAACAACGTTATGTCGTTATGCGGTTTGACCGATAAAGATCTTCGTAGAATATGTAGGAACCAATATGGGCATCCAGGTTCCGCTATTGGTTATTGACCGGAATGGTTCTAGGTCATGTCTACATAGTTCTCGAACCCGTAGGGTCCGCACGCTTAACGTTTCGATGACAGTTCATAATGAGTTTATAAGTTTTGATGTACGAAGGTTGTTGAGTCCCGGATGTGATCACGGACATGACGAGGAGTCTCGAAATGGTCGAGACATAAAGATTGATATATTGGAAGCCTATGTTTGGACTTGGAAGGGTTCCGAATGAAAGCGAGGAAGTTCTGGAACACCGGGGTTACGGAACCCCGGGGGTATATGGGCCTTAATGGGCCACAAGAGAGAAGAGGAAGGGCGGCCAGGCAGGCGCGGCCCCTCCCCTCTAGTCCGAATAGGACAAGGAGAGAGGCGGCGCCTTCCCTCTTCCCCTCCCAATCCTACTCCAACTAGGAGAGGGGGGAGTCCTACTCCGGTGGGAGTAGGACTCCTCCAGCGCCTCCCTAGGGCCGGCCGCACCCCCTTTGCTCCTTTATATCACAGGGGCAGGGGCACCCGGGACACACAAGTTGATCTACGGATCTTTCCTTAGCCGTGTGCGGTGCCCCTTCCACCATATTCCACTTCGGTCATATCGTCAGCGGAGCTTAGGCGAAGCCCTGCGCCGGAGAAGTCATATCGTCATGAGCTTAGGCGAAGCCCTGCGTCGGTGGAGCATCAACATCGTCACCACGCCCGTCGTCTTGTGGAACTCATCCCGACACTTTGCTGGATCGGAGTCCGGGGATCGTCATCGAGCTGAGCGTGTGCAGAACTTCGGAGGTGCCGTCGTTCGGTACTTGGATCGGTCGGATCGTGAAGACGACGACTACATCAACCGCGTTGTTATAACGCTTCGCTTTCGGTCTCACGAGTGCGTGGGCGGACACTCTCCCCTCTCGTTGCTATGCCATCACCATGGTCCTGTGTGTGCGTAGGAAAATTTTTGAAATTACTACGTTACCCTACAGTGGCATCCGAGCCTGGTTTTATGCGTTGATGTCATATGCACGAGTAGAACACAAGTGAGTTGTGGGCGATATAAGTCATACTGCTTACCAGCCTGTCATACTTTGGTTCAGCGGTATTGTGAGATGAAGCGGCCTGGACCGACATTACGCGTACGCTTACGCGAGACTGGTTTCACCGCTCCGAGCACTCATTGCTTAAAGGTGACCGGCGGGTGTCTGTCTCTCTCACTTTAGTTGAACCGAGTGTGGCTACGCCCGGTCCTTGCGAAGGTTAAAACAGCACCAACTTGACAAACTATCGTTGTGGTTTTGATGCGTAGGTAAGAACGGTTCTTGCTCAGCCCGTAGCAGCCACGTAAAACTTGCAACAACAAAGTAGAGGACGTCTAACTTGTTTTTGCAGGGCATGTTGTGATGTGATGTGGTCAAGACGTGATGCTATATTTTATTGTATGAGATGATCATGTTTTGTAACCGAGTTATCGGCAATGGCAGGAGCCATATGGTTGTCGCTTTATTGTATGAAATGCAAAAGCCATGTAATTGCTTTACTTTATCACTAAGCAGTAGCGATAGTCGTAGAAGCAATAGTTGGCGAGGCGACAACGATGCTACGATGGAGATCAAAGTGTCGCGCGGTGACGATGGTGATCATGGCGGTGCTTGGCGATGGAGATCACAAGCACAAGATGATGATGACCATATCATATCACTTACATTGATTGCATGTGATGTTTATCCTTTATGCATCTTATCTTGCTTTGATTGACGGTAGCATTATAAGATGATCTCTCACTAAAAATTATCAAGAAGTGTTCTCCACGAGTATGCACCGTTGCCAAAGTTCGTAGTACCCGGACACCACGTGATGATCGGGTGTGATAAGTTCTACGTCCATCTACAACGGGTGCAAAACAGTTGCACACGCGGAATACTCGAGTTAAACTTGACGAGCCTAGCATATAACAGATATGGCCTCGGAACACAGAGACCGAAAGGTCGGCGTGAATCATATAGTAGATATGATCAACATAGTGATGTTCACCATTGAAACTACTCCATCTCACGTGATGATCGGACATGGTTTAGTTGATTTGGATCACGTAATCACTTAGATGACTAGAGAGATGTCTATCTAAGTGGGAGTTCTTAAGTAATATGATTAATTGAACTTTAATTTATCATGAACTTAGTCCTGGTAGTATTTTGCAAATTATGTTGTAGATCAATAACTCGCGTTGTTGCTTCCCTATGTTTGTTGCTTTCATATGTTTGTTTTGATATGTTCCTAGAGAAAAATTATGTTGAAAAATGTTAGTAGCAATGATGCGGATTGGATCCGTGATCTGAGGTTTATCCTCATTGCTGCCTGAGAAAAATTATGTCCTTAATGCACCGCTAGGTGACAAACCTATTGCAGGAGCGTATGCGCACGTTATGATCGTTTGGCTAGCTCAATATGATGACTACTTGATAGTTAAGTGCACCATGCTTAAAGGCTTAGAATCGGGACTTCAAAGACGTTTTGAACGTCATGGACCATATGAGATGTTCCAGGAATTGAAGTTAATATTTCAAGCAAATACCCGAGTTGAGAGATATGAAGTCTCCAACAAGTTCTATAGCTAAAAGATGGAGGAGAATCGCTCAACTAGTGAGCATGTGCTCAGATTGTCCGGGTACTTCAATCGCTTGAATCAAGTGGGAGTTAATCTTCCAGATAAGATAGTGATTGATGTAATTCTCTAGTCACCATCACCAAGTTAGTAGAACTTCGTGATGAACTATAATATGCAAGGGATGACAAAAGTAATTCCCAAGCTCTTACGTGATGCTGAAATCGACGAAGGTAGAAATCAAGAAAAGAGCATCAAGTGTTGATGATTGACAAGACCACTAGTCTCAAGGAAAAGGGCAAAGGGAAGAAGGGGAACTTCAAAAAGAACGGCAAGCAAGTTGCTACTCGAGTGAAGAAGCCCAAGTCTGGACCTAAGCACGAGACTAAGTGCTTTTGCTACAATGGAATTGGTCCTTTGAAGCGGAACTACCCCAAGTGTTTGGCGGATAAGAAGGATGGCAAAGTGAACAAAGGTATATTTGATATACAGATTATTGATGTATATTTTTTGGTGTTCATAGCAACCCCTCGGTATTTGATCTTGGTCCAGTTGCTAAGAGTAGTAACTTCGAAAGGAGTTGCAGAATGAGCGAGAAACTAGTTGAAGGGAAGTGACGATGAGTGTTGGAAGTAGTTCCAAGATTGATATGATCATCATCGCACACTCCCTATACTTTCGGGATTAGTGTGGAACCTAAATAAATGTTATTTGGCGTTTGCGTTGAGCATGAATATGATTTGATCATGTTTATTGCAAAACGGTTATTCATTTAAGATCAAAGAATAATTGTTGTTCTGTTTAAATGAATAAAACCTTCAATGGTCATACACCCAATAAAAATAGTTTGTTGGATCTCGATCGTAAAATACACATATTCATAATATTGATGCCAAAAGATGCAAAGTTAATAATGATAGTGCAACTTATTTGTGTAATCGCGATTTAGGTCATATTGGTGTAAAGCGCATGAAGAAACTCCATACCGATGGGCTTTTGGAATCACTTGATTATGAATCATTTGATGCTTGCGAACCGTACCTTTTGGGTAAGATGACTAAAACTCCATTCTACGGAACAATGGAGCGAGCTCTTGACTTGTTGGAAATAATACATACCGATGTATGCGATCCAATGAGTGTTGATGCTCGTGGCAAGTATCATTATTTTCTGACCTTCACAGATGATTTGAGCAGATATGCGTATATCTTCTTGATGAAACATAAGTCTGAAATAGTTGAAAAGTTCAAAGAATTTCAGAGTGAAGTAGAAAATCATCGTAACAAGAAAATAAAGTTTCTGCGATCTGATCGTGAAGATGAATATTTGAGTTACGAGTTTGGTCTTCAATTAAAACAAAGTGGAATAGTTTCACAGCTCACGCCACCTGGAACACCACAACATTATGGTGTGTCCAAACGTCATAACCGTACTTTATTTTGATATGGTGCGATCAATGATGTCTCTTACCGATTTACCAATATCGTTTTGGGGTTATGCATTAGAGATAGCTGCATTCACGTTTAATAGGGCACCATCTAAATCCGTTGAGACGACACCGTATGAACTATGGTTTAACAGTAAACCTAAGCTGTCGTTTCTTAAAAGTTTGGAGTTGTGATGCTTATGTGAAAAAGATTTCACCTGATAAGCTCGAACCCAAATCGGAGAAGTGCATCTTCATAGAATACCCAAAAGTAACTATTGGATACACCTTCTATCACAGATCCGAAGGCAAGTATTTGGTTGCTAAGATGGATCCTTTCTAGAGAAGAAGTTTCTCTCGAAAGAAGTGAGTGGGAGGGAAGTAGAACTTGATGAGGTAATTGTACCTTCTCCCTTATTGGAAAGTAGTTCATCACAGAAATCAGTTCCGGTGATTCCTACACCAATTAGTAAGGAAGTTAATGATGATGATCATGAAACTTCAGATCAAGTTGCTACCAAACCTCGTAGGTCTTCCAGAGTAAGATCCGCACCAGAGTGGTACGGTAATCATGTTCTGCAAGTCATGTTACTAGACCATGATGAACCTACGAACTATGAGGAAGCGATGATGAGCCCAGATTCCGCGAAATGGCTTGAGGCCATGAAATCTGAGATGGGATCCATGTATGAGAACAAAGTGTAGACTTTGATGGAGTTGCCCGATGATCGGCAAGCCATATTATATAAATGGATCTTCAAGAGGAAGACAGATGTTGATAGTAGTGTTACTATCTACAAAGCTCGACTTATGTCGCAAAAAATGTTTTGACAAGTTCAAGGTGTTGACTACAATGAGATTTTCTCAAGCTGTAGCGGCGCGTAAGTCTGTCCGAATCATGTTAGCAATTGCCACATTTTATGAAATCTGGCAAATGAATGTCAAAACTGCATTCCTTAATGGTTTTCTTAAAGAAGAGTTGTATATGATGCAACCAGAAGGTTTTGTCAATCCTAAAGGAGCTAACAAAATGTGCAAGCTCCAGCGATCCATCTATGGACTGGTGCAAGCATCTCGGAGTTGGAATAAACGCTTTGATAGTGTGATCAAAGCATATGGTTTTATCAGACTTTTGGAGAAGCCTGTATTTACAAGAAAGTGAGTGGGAGCACTACAAAGATTTCGATAAGTATATGTGAATGACATATTGTTGATCGGAAATAATGTAGAATTATTCTGCAAAGCATAAAGGAGTATTTGAAAGGAGTTTTTCAAAGAAGGACCTCGGTGAAGCTGCATACAAATTGAGCATCAAGATCTATTGAGATAGATCAAAAACGCTTGATAAGTTTTTCAATAAGTACATACCTTGTCAAGATTTTGAAGAAAGTTCAAAATGGAACAGTCAAAGAAAAGTTCTTGCCTGTGTTGCAAAGGTGTGAAATTGAGTAAGACTCAAATCCCGACCACGGCAGAAGATAGAAAGAGAATGAAAGTCATTCCCTATGCATCAGCCATAGGTTCTATAAAGTATGTCATGCTGTGTACGGATCTATTGCATACCCTACCACTAAGCTTGGCAAGGAGTGCAATAGTGATCTAGGAGTAGATCAATGGACAGCGGTCAAAATTATCCTTAGTAGAATAAGGATATGTTTCTCGATTATGGAAGTGAAAAAGGTTAAATGCGTAAAGGGTTACGTCGATGCAAGTTTTAACACTGATCTAGATGACTCTGAGTCTCAGTCTGGATACATATTGAAAGTGGGAGCAATTAGCTAGAGTAGCTCCGTGCAGAGCATTGTAGACGTAGAATATTTGCAAAATACATACGGCTCTGAATGTGACAGACCCGTTGACTAAGCTTCTCTCAAAAGCAAAACATGATCATACCTTAGTACTCTTTGGGTGTTAATCACATAGCGATGTGAACTAGATTATTGACTCTAGTAAACCCTTTGGGAGTTGGTCACATGACGATGTGAACTATGGGTGTTAATCACATACAGATGTGAATATTAGTGTTGAATCACATGATGATGTGAACTAGATTATTGACTCTAGTGCAAGTGGGAGACTGAAGGAAATATGCCCTAGAGGCAATAATAAAGTTATTATTTATTTCCTTATTTCATGATAAATGTTTATTATTCATGCTAGAATTGTATTAAGGAAACATGATACATGTGTGAATACATAGACAAACATATAGTCACTAGTATGCCTCTACTTGACTAGCTCATTAATCAAAGATGGTTATGTTTCCTAACCATAGACATGTGTTGTTATTTGATTAATGGGATCACATCATTAGGAGAATGATGTGATTGACATGACCCATTCCGTTAGCTTAGCACTTGATCGCTTAGTATATTGCTATTGCTTTCTTCATGACTTATACATGTTCCCGTAACTATGAGATTATGCAACTCCGTTTACGGAGGAACACTTTGGGTACTACCAAACGTCATAACGAATCGGGTGATTATAAAGGAGTACTACAGGTGTCTCCAAAGGTACTTGTTGGGTTGGCGATTTGAGATTAGGTTTTGTCACTCCGATTGCTCGGAGAGGTATCTCTGGGCCTTCTCGGTAATACACATCACATAAGCCTTGCAAGCATTACAACTAATGAGTTAGTTGTGAGATGATGTATTACGGAACGAGTAAAGAGACTTACCGGTAATCTAGATTGAACTAGGTATTGGATACCGACGATCGAATCTCGGGTAAGTAACATACCGATGACAAAGGGAACAACGTATGTCGTTATGCGGTTTGACCGATAAAGATCTTCGTAGAATATGTAGGAACCAATATGGGCATCCAGGTTCCGCTTATTGGTTATTGACCGAGAATGGTTCTAGGTCATGTCTACATAGTTCTCGAACCCGTAGGGTCCGCACGCTTAACGCTTCGATGACAGTTCATAATGAGTTTATAAGTTTTGATGTACCGAAGGTTGTTCGAGTCCGGATGTGATCACGGACATGACGAGGAGTCTCGAAATGGTCGAGACATAAAGATTGATATATTGGAAGCCTATGTTTGGACTTACGAAGGGTTCGAATGAAAACAGGAAGTTGGGAACACGGGGTTACGGAACCCCGGGGGTATATGGGCCTTAATGGGCCACAAGAGAGAAGAGGAAGGGCCGGCCAGGCAGGCGCACCCCTCCCCTCTAGTCCGAATAGGACAAGGAGAGGCGGCGCCTCTTCCCTCTTCCCCTCCCAATCCTACTCCAACTAGGAGAAGGGGAGTCCTACTCGGTGGGAGTAGGACTCCTCCAGCGCGCCTCCCTAGGGCCGGCCGCACCCCCCTTTGCTCCTTTATATCTGGGGCAGGGGGCACCCCAGACACACAAGTTGATCTACGGATCTTTCCTTAGCCGTGTGCGGTGCCCCTTCCACCATATTCCACTTGGTTATATCGTCAGCGGAGCTTAGGCGAAGCCCTGCCACGGAGAAGTCATATCGTCATGAGCTTAGGCGAAGCCCTGCGTCGGTGGAGCATCAACATCGTCCACCACGCCGTCGCGGTCGACGGAACTCATCCCGACACTTTGCCGGATCGGAGTCCGGGATCGTCATCGAGCTGAGCGATGTGCAGAACTTCCGGAGGTGCCGTCGTTCGGTACTTGGATCGGTCGGATCGTGAAGACGCACGACTACATCAACCGCGTTGTTATAACGCTTCCGCTTTCGGTCTACGAGGGTACGTGGACGGACACTCTCCCCTCTCGTTGCTATGCCATCACCATGGTCCTGTGTGTGCGTAGGAAATTTTTTGAAATTACTACGTTACCCTACACTGGGTGCGCCCTCTTGCCTCGTGGCCGCCTCGTTGTGTCTCTGACTTCCACTCCAAGTCTCCTGGATTGCATTTGCTCCAAGAAAAATCCTCGCGAAGATTTCGTTCCGTTTGGATTCTGTTTGATATTCCTTTTCCACGAAACACTAAAATAGGCAAAAAAACAGCAACTGGCACTGGGCCTCCGGTTAATAGGTTAGTCCCAAAAATAATATAAAAGAGCATCTTAAAGCCCATTAAGCATCCAAAACAGATAATATAATAGCATGGAACAATCAAAAATTATAGATACGTTGGAGATGTATCAGGCCCCTCATCAGCAACTCTGACTTCAGAAAAACAAAGTGAGGCACGATGATCCCTCGAACACGCCAGAAGAGACCAACTACCAAGACCCATCTCCAAACCAACTCCACCCGAAGCCGCCATCGTTGTCACACAAGAAGCCACCCAGAACTACCACATCACCGGATAGATACCTGCCGACCGCAATGTTGAGAGCGTCCAGCACATGGAGCACGCGAACGGGATCCAAAGCCCTTCAAGACGATGCCCCAAAGAGGGAAGCAATGATGCTAATGCCGTCGCCTGATAATCCCCAAGTGCAGGGAATCATCGTAGCAATTTCCAAAGGTGGAAGTGATAAGTATGGAGTGTCGAACCCACAAGGAGCTAAAGGTAAGATCAATATTCTCTCAAGCCCTATCTGCCATCGACATTTAATTTCACGACAATCAACGCTTGCTTCCAACTAGAAATGAGAAATAAAACTACGTTGTGGGTATGAAGAGGATAACTTTGTATGATATCGGAGAGCTAAGATATAATAGTAGGTGTTGTTATCATAAAGTTAGAATATATTACTAAATATTATAAATAGCGAGTGTGGAATAATGGCGGATCAGTGTGCGGAATTGTCCTGGGCAATCGTTAACAAGACCGATAATCACTATTGCAGTTTCATATGAGGGCGATGCATGAGCTAACATACCTTATCTACTTGGATCATATGCACTTATGATTGGAACTCTAGCAAGCATCCGCAACTACTAAAGATCATTAAGGTAAAACCCAACCACAACATTAAAGCATCAAGTCCTCTTTATTACCATACGCAACAACCCCCTTACTCGGGTTTGTGCTTCAGTCACCCGCTAACCCACTATAAGCGAATCATGAACGTATTGCAACACCCTACAGCGGGAACCCCTCATGCTTGCGCGACACGGAGGGCACCATAGGACATCATCAAAGTAAAACATACAACTCATACCAATCTGGATAATCAATCAACCAAAAGACAAAAGATATCTACTCAAAACATCATAGGATGGCAACACATCATTGGATCATAATATGTGGCATAAAGTACCATGTTCAAGTAGGGATTACAACGGGGTGCGGGAGAGTGGACTGCGTAAAAGAGATGAGGATGGTGATGTTGATGAAGCCAATCACCGCGGCGATGATTCCCCTCCCAATGGCACTCCGGCGCCACCGGAAGAGAGGAGGAGAGGATCTCCCCCTTGTGCTTCCCCCTCCATGGCCTCCCCTCTCTGGTCCTTGGCCTTCATGGTGATGATGGCCCCTCCGGGATCCTCCTCCATGGCCACCGGTGATGATGGCCTCCTCCGGCAGGGTGCTGGAGAGGGCCTAGATTGATTTCTCGTGGCTACAGAGGCTTGCGGCGGTGGAACTTCCGATCTAGGTTTCTTTCTGGAAGTTTGGATATATATCGAAGAGTTTGGCATTGATTTCAGGTCAGGGGGGTCACCGAGGCGTCCACGAGGCAGGGGGCGCGCCCCCCACCCTCGTGGGTGCCTCGGGACTCCCCTGGTCCACCTCCGGTGCTCCGTGGGCTTCTTCTGGTCCAAAAATAGACTCCGTAAAGTTTCAGGTCAATTGGACTCTGTTTGGTTTTCCTTTTCTGCGATACTCAAAAACAAGGAAAAATAGAAACTGGCACTGGGCTCTGGGTTAATTGGTTAGTCCCAAAAATCATATAAAACAAGATATAAAAGCCCATTAAACATCCAAGATAGATAATATAACAGCATGAATACTTCATAAATTATAGATACGTTGGAGACGTATCAGCATCCCCAAGCTTAATTCCTGCTCGTCCTCGAGTAGCTAAATGATAAAAGAAATAATTTATGAAGTGTGAATGCTAGCAAGTGCATAAGTTTTATCAATGATAATTCCAATCACTTTTTCTAGGATCATTATATGTCATAACAGTAGCTCATCTCATAAGACTTTTCATGATCAAGTAACAAGCTATTCACATGTTAAAGTATAGATCGTAAACTTTCTTGAAAACTAACAAACAATATTCTTAGTCATCAAACAATTGCAATTCATCTTATTTTCAGGAAGGGTCTATGTCAGAGCTTTGATTCAGCAAACTCCACATACTCAACTATCATTTAACCTTTCACAATTGCTAACACTCACGCGATATTTATGGCTTCAAAGTTTTAATCAGACAGAGAAAGATAGGGGCTTATAGATTCGCCTCCCAACCTTTTACTCAAGGGTAATGTCAACAATAATAGTTCATGATGCCTTACATCCAATTGGATATATATATCAGAATCTTTCCAACACAATGTGCTTGCCAAATGATAAAATGTAAAAAGGAAAGGTGAAAATCACCCTGACTCTTGCATAAGGGTAAGAGATAAAAGTAAAAGATAGGCCCTTCGCGGAGGGAAGCAGAGGTTGCCATGCGCTTTCAGGGTTGGATGCACAAAATCTTAATGCGAAAGAACGTCACTTTATATTGCCACTTGTGATATGGACCTTTATTATGCAGTCTGTCGCTTTTATTTCTTCCATATCACATGATCGTATAAAGCTTATTTCCTCCACACTAATCAATCATACATATTTAGAGAGCAATTTTTATTGCTTGCACCGATGACAACTTACTTGAAGGATCTTTCTCAATCCATAGGTAGGTACGGCGGACTCTCATGGAAAAACCGGGTTTAAGGGTATTTGGAAGCACAAGTAGTATCTCTACTTAGTGCAAAGAATTTGGCTAGCATGAGGGGGAAAGGCAATCTCAACGTGTTGGGCGATCCATGACAATATACTTTATTTCAGATATAAGAAAACATAACCCATTACGGTGTCTTCCTTGTCCAACATCAACCTTTTAGCATGTCATATTTTAATGAGTGCTCACAATTACAAAAGATGTCCAAGATAGTATATTTATATGTGAATTACCTCTTCCTTCAATATTCTTTCATGCATTGTTCAAGTGACCAATTCTACGTTTGCTAACTTTCAATAAGTTTACTACATATACTTATTATGTGTGAAGTCATTAATCCCCATGCTATAAGCATATGAAACATATATAAATTCAGATTTATGACATTCAATTTATTCAACCATTTACTCATAGGATGTACGTGAAGCACATGAGTAAATGACAAACTACTCCAGAAGATATGAGTGAAGAATACTGAGTAGTCAAATAATTAACTAGCCATGGGAGGATTCTTTTTCATTCAATATTTCAGATCCAATGATTTTATTCAAACAACAAGTAAAATTGAAAATACGCTCCAAGCAAAACACATATCATGTGACGAATAAAAAGATAGCTCGAGTAAGGTATACCGATAGTTTTGAAGACGAAAGAGGGATGCCTTCCGGGCATCCCCAAGCTTAGGCGCTTGAGTCTTCCTTGAATATTACCTTGGGGTGCCTTGGGCATCCCCAAGCTTAGGGTCTTTCCACTCCTTATTCTCCTCATATTGATATCTCACCCAAAGCTTGAAAACTTCAATCGCAAAAAACTTAACGAAACTTTGTGAGATAGGTTAGTATGATAAAGAGTAAACCATTCACTTTGGTACTGTCAAAGACAAGGTTCATAATTGTTCTCACACAATGCCTACTTTACCATATCATTTATACGATTTATATTGAGAAATATAAGCCATAGAAACTAGAAAACAAGCAAACTATGCAATGAAAACAGAATCTGTCAGAAACAGAACAGTCTGTAATGATCTGAACATAAACCATACTTATGCTACTCCAAAAATTATTAAATAAATTGGTGGACGTGAGGAATTTGTCTATTAATCTCCTTCAAAAATAATCAACTCAAAAGCACTCTTCTGTAAAAAAATGACAGCTAATATCGTGAGCGCAAAGTTTTTGTTTTTTTACAGCAAGATCACATTAACTTTCTCCCAAGTCTTCCCAAAGGTCTTACTTGGCACTTTATTGAAACATAAGCTATAAAACATGATTAATATAGTAGCTTAATCATGTAAACACACAAAAACAGTAAGGGTAAATATTGGGTTGTCTCCCAAGAAGCGCTTTTCTTTAATGCCTTTTAGCTAGGCATGATGATTTCAATGATGCTCACATAAAACATAGGAATTGAAGCACAAGGAGAGCATCTTGAAGAATATGACTAGCACATTTAAATATAATCCACTTCCTATTCCTAGGGATTTCGTGAGCGCACAATTTATAAGAACAACAATCAACTAGCATAGGAAGGCAAAACAAGTATAACTTCAAAACTTTAAGCACTTAGAGAGGAAACCTTGATATTATTGTAACTCCTACAAGCATGTATTCCTCCCTCATAATAATTTTCAGTAGCATCATGGATAGCAACTTTATTCTCATACTCAATTGGAACCTCTTCCGAAATATTGGAATCATTACTAACTAAAGTTGACACTCTTCCAAATCCACTTTCATAAACATCATACTAAGATTCAACACCCTCCAAAATAATGGGATCACTAATTCCTAAAGTTGACACTCTTCCAAACCCACTTTAAGTGATGGTATTATTCATAATCCAAAATATATAAGTGAATTTCATGGAGCTTTCTACAATTAATATAGACTAACCAATATCCAAGCTCAAAATATATAAGTGAAGCACACGAAGCATTCTATAAAACTATACTCAAAAGATTTAAGTGAAGCACAAAGAGCAATTCTATAAGATCATACTTAAAAGATATAAGTAGATTAAGTATTATATAAATTGATGAAGGGATATCTCACACTAGCATGGTTCTTGAAGAAAAATAAAAACACAAAGGACACAAATCATGTGAACAAAACAAAAACCGAGGTATACCGATATTTGTTGAAGAAGAAAGATGGGATGCCAACCGGGGCATCCCCAAGCTTAGATGCTTGAGTATCCTTTGGAATATTTACTTGGGGTGCATTTTTCATCCCCAAGCTTGAACTCTTGCCTCTATTTATTCTTCTCATATTGATAGCTCCTCGACCTTAGGACACTTCATCCACACAAAACTTTAACAAAAACTTGTGAGATCCGTTAGCGTAATAAAGCAAATCACTACCTTTAGGTACTGTAATGAACTCATTCTTTATTTATATTGGTTTTAAACCTACTGTATTCCAACTTCTATATGGTTCATACCCCCCCCCCCCCCGATACTAGCCATAGATTCATCTAAATAAGCAAACAACACACGCAAAACAGAATCTGTTAAAAACAGAACAGTCTGTAGTAATCTGGAAGTTTGGTAAACTTACGTAACTCCAAACATTATGAAATAAATTTGCAAATTAGAAAAATTTGTACAGAAGTAATGTGCAAAAAGTTTCAGACCTATTTGACTTTCCAGTTAAAAATGTAAATTCATGCGCTACAGCCAAAGTTTCTGCTTTTGTTCTGCACATAGTAAACAAGCAATCTAATCATCCTAAAACCCAAGATTGGCACATTATTTTTATAATACAATGAATATATACAAGGCGATAATTATTTACAGAGAAACTTCCATGAAAAATTCTACATTGTTTCCGTGAGCATGAACACAAGTGCTCAAGGTCGACCCTCACTTCTTCAATGCATAACTTTCCAATCACTTCTCTTTTTGAAAACCTTTTTAGGCATGAGAGGCAAGTAATATTTTTTTTGTATTTTCATTCTTGAAAAAAAATTGTATGTTTCACCCACAACTAAACAGAAACAAAAAGGAAAAACAAAATCTACTTAGTGAAGAAAGCAAACAAGCACACACGAGAATATCAACCCCACGCTGTTGCTCCCCCGCAACGGCGCCAGAAAAGAGCTTGATAATCCCCAAGTGCAGGGACCGTAACAATTTCCAAAGGTGGAAGTGATAAGTATGGAGTGTCGAACCCACAAGGAGCTAAAGGTAAGATCAATATTCTCTCAAGCCCTATCTGCCACTGATACGACTATACGTACACCGAGCGTTTGCTTCCAACTAGAAACGAGAAATAAAACTACGTTGTGGGTATGAAGAGGATAACTTTGTATGATATCGGAGAGCTAAAATATAAAAGTAGGTGTTGTTATCATAAAGTTAGAATATATTACTAAATATTATAAATAGCGAGTGTGGAATAATGGTGGATCGGTGTGTGAAATTGTCCTAGGCAATCGTTAACAAGACTGATAATCACTATTGCAATTTCATATGAGGAAGAGGCATAAGCTAACATACTTTCTCTACTTGGGTCATATGCACTTATGATTGGAACTCTAGCAAGCATCCGCAACTACTAAAGATCATTAAGGTAAAACCCAACCATAGCATTAAAGCATGAAGTCCTCTTTATTCCCATACGCAACAACCCCCATACTCGGGTTTGTGTTTCAGTCACTCACCAACCCACTATAAGCGAATCATGAACGTATTGCAACACCCTACAGCAGGAACCCATCATGCTTGCGCGACACGGAGGGCACCATATGACAGCATCAAAGTAAAACATACAACTCATACCAATCTAGATCATCAATCAACCCAAAGACAAAATATATCTACTCAAAACATCATAGGATGGCAACACATCATTGGATCATAATATGTGGCATAAAGTACCATTTTCAAGTAGGGATTACAGCGGGGTGCGGGAGAGTGGACCGCGTAAAAGAGATGAGGATGGTGATGATGATGGTCATGTTGATGAAGACGATCACCGCGGCGATGATTCCCCTCCCGATGGCACTCCAGCACCACCGGAAGGGAGGGGGAGAGGTTCTCCCCCTTGTCCTTCCTCCTCCATGGCCTCCCCCCTCTGGTCCTTGGCCTTCATGGTGATGATGGCCCATCCGGGATCCTCCTCCATGGCCCCCTCCGGCAGGGTGCCGGAGAGGGCCTAGATTGATTTCTCGTGGCTACAGAGGCTTGTGGCAGCGGAACTTCTGATCTAGGTTTCTTTCTGGAAGTTTGGATATATATATAGAAGAGTTTGGCGTTGATTTCACGTCAGAGGGGTCACGGAGGCGTCCACGAGGCAGGGGGCACGCCCTACCCCCCCCCCCCAGGCGCGCCCCCACCCTCGTGGGTGCCTCGGGACTCCCCTGGTCCACCTTCGGTGCTCCGTGGCCTTCTTTTGGTCCAAAAATAGGCTCCGTGAAGTTTCAGGTCAATTGGACTCCGTTTGGTTTTCCTTTTCTGCTATACTCAAAAACAAGGAAAAACAGAAACTAGCACGGGCTCTGGGTTAATAGGTTAGTCCCAAAAATCAAATAAAACAACATATAAAAGCCCATTAAACATCCAAGATAGATAATATAACAGCATGAATACTTCTTAAATTATAGATACGTTGGAGACGTATCATCGCCCGACCCCGACCGGGCCAGGCTTTCACCTAAAGAACAAGCTCCGGGCAGGGGGTGGACTCCACGGCGACGCCTCCAAGGAGGTGAAATGACGTTCACGGACACCTCTGACAAGCTTTCGCCTGGAGCACCGCCCAACACCACACCCTCATGCAAAGCACCTCCGCTGCCCGCACGCCCCCGGCGTTGTGGCAGCACCACCACCACGCCGAAGCTATCCACCTCATTGCCGGCACACTAACGAGCCAGAACTGGCGCCCATCCACAAGCACCGCATGAAGGAGGCAGCACCCACCGCACCGTCGATCCGCAACCAGCCCACACAGGGTGGAGGGGCCGCCACCCCACTCCATCTCGCTGGATTGAGACGCCACATCCAAATCCTGCTGCATCCCCGACATCGGCCGCCGGCGCCATGTGGCCGGACCGGAGAGGCACCGCACGGGCCGCCATGACGAGGTCACCGGGAGGCCTCCAACAGACTCGTGCAACACTAGTAGAAAGGCCGAGCCTCCCACAGTAGGGGCGCCCGCTGACTACTGGCGCACATCACCTCCGAGCTAGAAGCGCCAGATCCATGCCGCTTGGGCACCACTACGCCTGCAAGCCCACCACCCCGCGCCAACCGAGCATCGGGGCCCCACTACAGCCTTCAACAGCCGGAGTGAGAGCCCGGGGACCGCCTCCCCGGCGCCAAGTCACGCATCGCAAACCAAGTCGTCTAGTGTCAGCCGTCGCGCGCTACAGGGCGAGGGAGTCCCGGCACCGCCGGCTGCTACCTGGTGGCGTCACCCGATGGCGCCGAGGGGGACAGGGGATGAGCGGGGGGTTGCGGCGGCGGCGCGGTAGGTTTCGCCCGAGCTGCCCCCTTGGAGAGCGACTGTCGTTAAATTCCCATTTCTGAATAGTACGCTATCTGACAGTGCATTGACTGCAACTTTGGAACCTGCTGTTACCCAAAATACTAAACAAAAGTTTAAATTGCCATTTCCTGATACACATGGTGAGGTTTATTTACACATTCCCCTATCAAAAGGCTAGCACCTTCTCCTCTTGCGTAGAATTAAACTCTACAAGCGATGGAACTATTAGTTATTAAGGATTTAGTGTGGCAGAATCTGATTGTGGAAGTCACTGGCACTTGTCAGGTTGGAATAATAAGATATTGGGGGGGGGAACTTAAACATGAATTGGCAATCATGGATTTGATCCAGCCGAGTGTGCATGATTTCTTTGATCAACCATCGATATGCAACAAGAGTGTGACGCCCCCGACTCGACCGTACACTAATCATGCACGCAAATGTGTACGACCAAGATCAGGGACTCACGGGAAGATATCACAACACAACTCTAGACACAAATTAAAATAATACAAGCTTTATATTACAAGCCAGGGGCCTCGAGGGCTCGAATACATAGCTCGATACACAAGAGAGTCAGCGGAAGCAACAATATCTGAGTACAGACATAAGTTAGACAAGGATGCCTTAAGAAGGCAAGCACAAAAACAACAACGATCGAAGAGGCAAGTCCTCCTGCCTGGGACCTCCTAACTACTCCTGGACTTCGGTGGCCTCCATGTAGTAGTATCCGTTGGTGGTGGCATCTGACTCCAAGGATCCACCATCTGGTTGCAACAACCGGAAAGAAGGAAGAAGGGGGAAAAGGGGTAGCAAAGCAACCGTGAGTACTCATCCAAAGTACTCGCAAGCACCAGATCTATACTAAGTATGCTTTGGTATCAAATGTATGGACTGAACTACAGAATGCCAGAATAGAGGGGGAAGGCCTAGCCTATCGAAGACTAGCATCTTCAAGCAGCTCCAAGCATCTTGCGGCATGTAGAAGAGTAGAGAATAGCAGTTTATAATTAACAAGCATGTTGTAACATTAAGGCCGAGAGATTCTTCCTCGACTCCCTGCAAGGAAGCAATCTCGGAGCCACATATCCATCACATATCAAGTATCCATTTCTAGTTGTATAAGATCAGGATACATGTCTGGACGTCCATTACCGTGGACACGGTATTCGAATAAAGATCTTCCCTGCAGGAGTGCACCACGTTTTCCAACACGCTCGATCACTCTGGCCGGACACACTTTTCTGGGTCAATGCCTGGCCTCGGAAGATCAACACGTCGCAGCCCTACCTAGGCTCAGCAGAGAGGTCCCCGCCGGTTATATCCTAAGCACTCCGGGGTCTGGGCCCGTCGCCCGTTGCACTCTAGGTCGTTGTGCGCAAGGGGATACCAGCACCACCCGTGAAGTGGATGGCACGATCCGGCCCGGCCACAATGCTGAACTGGACGTCTGACAAAGCTTCGGCTGATACCATGATGCCGAGGCCCATAACTATTCTCACATGGTGGTTGGTGAGGGAGTCCTGTATTAGGGGGTATCCAGACAGCCGGACTGTGTACGACGTCCGGACTATTGAAGCATGAAGATACAAGACTCAAGACTTCGGCCCGTGTCCGGATGGGACTTTCCTTGGCGTGGAAGGCAAGCTTGGCGATCCGGATATTATATTTCCTTCCTTGTAACCGACTCCATGTAAACCCTAGCCCTCTCTCGGTGCCTATATAAACCGGAGAGGATGGTCCTTAGAAGGCCGATCACAATTACAATCATACCATCATAGGCTAGCTCTTAGGGTTTAGCCTCTACGATCTCGTGGTAGATCTACTCTTGTACTACCCATATCATCAATATTAATCAAGCAAGAAGTAGGGTTTTACCTCCATCGAGAGGGCCGAACCTGGGTAAACATCTGTGCCTTGCTTCCTGTTACCATCAGCCTTGGCCTTGCAGATCGGGACCCCCTACCCGAGATCCGCCGGTTTTGACACCGACATTGGTGCTTTCATTGAGAGTTCCTCTGTGTCGTCGCTGCTGGGCTTGATGGCTCCTTCAACCATCGCCAATAACACGATACTGGACGGTCACAATGAGCACGGCTTAGACCTACTGTCGGGCAAAGCTCGGGGTATCACCCCCGCAGTAGCCTTGGACCTAAATCCGGAGCAGGCTGCGTTGCCTGAGGACGGAGGGTTGGACCCCGCCCCACAGGTCGCGCACTCATCGGCGTTGGAGCCGAACACGGGCCTTACCTCTGTGGTGGCCTGCGACTACAGACCCCCGGATTCGTATCCGGAGGATGAGTCCGGTCCACGCAATCCCGAGCCGGTCAAGCCAGGTTGGGCTCCTGTAATGGAGTTCACCGCGCGGACATCTTTCAGCACTCGCCCTTTGGCGACATGCTGAACTCGTTGAAAACTCTCTCTTTGACAGAAATCTCTGGGCCAAGTTGCGTCCGGTTCGAGTGGGAAGCAGGGGACGAAGAAATTCGTTGCCCACCCACCACCCACTTCATAGCCACGGTCGATGATTTAACTGACGTGCCTGACTTCGAATCCGAGGACATCGACGGTATGGACGACGATGCAGGAGAAGATGCGGAATCTATGGGGCGCCGGACTTCCCCCTCGTCACACGACATATACATGGTGGATACGCCCAAAGAGGACAAAGGCGACAATCCGGACGATAAAACCCCCGGACAAAAGCCAAAGCGATGGCGCAGACGCCGTTCTAAGTCCAGCAACAGTAAAAATAGTGACAAGAGCGCCAGAGGGATCGATACTACAATTAACTCCGAAGGCAACAACGACCATATGGACCCAGCGATGGAGCAGGACGAACTAGGTCACCCTGAACACAGTTCGGAGCAGACGCCCGAGGACAATGATCCCGACGGACGAGGTCATCCAAACGAACCAGCACAGGAAAACAGTCCGGATAATGATGCAATCCCGGAAAAACACGCGGAACGAGATAACCTCCACAGAAAGCTTATGGCCACCGCAAGAAGTCTAAAGAAGCAGAAGCAACGGCTCAAGGCCGCACAGGAAACGCTCAATCGTAGATGGAATAAAGTGCTAGACACTGAAGAAAGAAACGACGATGATCGCCATACAAAGAGCTACCCAAAATGCAAGCTACTGCCAGAGTTCGACGACGAAGCTGTACCACTTCATAGCCGCAACAAAGCGGCTACCGATCCACATGAACACCTGAATAAGAAAGCTGGCGCGGCTAGGTCCATTTATGGATCCAAAGGACGCACCCCGGCGAAGGACTATGGTCGCCAAAACGATTACGCCAATCGAATACCAGTCCGGAATAAAGACCGGACACAACAACAGCCGACGACATGCCACATCACATCCAGATACAGAGGGGCTGCTCACCCCCTGTGCTTTACCGATGAAGTACTAGACCACGAATTCCCACAGGGCTTTAAACCTGTGAACATAGAGGCATACGACGGAACGACAGAACTAGTGTTATGGATCGAGGTCTTTATCCTAAACATACATATGGCTCGTGGGGATGACCTTCACGCCATCAAATACCTCCCCCTCAAGCTGAAGGGACCAGCTCGGCACTGGTTGAAAGGCCTCCCTGAAAATTCAATTGGGAGCTGCGAGGAACTCGAGGACGCTTTCAGGGCCAACTTTCAAGGGACCTATGTACGGCCTCCGGATGCTGACGACATAAGTCACATAATCCAACAGCCCAGAGAATCCGCCCGCAAATTTTGGAACAAATTCCTCACTAAGAAGAACCAAATTGTTGATTGTCTGGATGCCGAAGCCTTAGCAGCATTCAAACACAGCATCCGTGACGAGTGGCTCGCCAGACACCTCGGCCAAGAAAAGCCAAGGACAATGGCAGCCCTGACAAGCTTTATGACCCGCTTTTGCGCGGGAGAAGATAGCTGGCTAGCCCGTAAATGCACCAAATGACCCCCAGCACATCGAAATAAGGGATGGCAACGGAAGCCACGGCGTCATAAAAACAAACGCCAAAACAAGGAAGAGAGCCGGATAACCACGATGGTTAATGCGGATTCAGGGGCTCTCGACCTAATCAACAAAACAAGCCATCTAAAAGGCAGCAAAGAGGACCGTCCGGTCTGCATAAAGTCCTAGATAGACTATGCCAAATTCATGGCACCTGACAAACCTGCAAACCACACGCATAGAGAGTGCTGGGTCTTCAAGCAGGCCGGCAAATTAAATGCCGAACACAAGGAAAGGGAAACACCAAGTGAAGACGAGGATGAACCTCGCCAGCCGAACACTGAAGGACAGAAAAAATTCCCGCCAGAGGTAAAAATAGTGAACATGATCCATGCGACTCACACATCCATGAGGAGGCACGAACGTGCGCATAGAGACGCGCTCGATATAGAGCCCATCGTACTCACGCCTAACCACTGGATGCCTTATCCGATCACTTTCGATAACTTTGGATGACCGAACTAGTATTCGGCGCGGAGGATCAAAGGCCTTGGTGCTTGACCCGATAATCGACGGATACCGTCTCACCCGCGTCCTTATGGATGGCGGCAACAGTCTCAATTTAATATATGAGGACACTGTCCGCAGGATGGGGATAGACCCATCCAACCAAAGCAACACCACCTTTGAAGGGGTGATACCAGGCGTTGAAGCCCACAACAAGGGCTCCGTCGCACCGGAGGTAACATTCAGCTTGCCAGGCAACTCCAGAAGCGAAGAACTACTCTTCATCATCGCACCCTTCCAAAGTGACTATCACGCAGTGCTCGGAAGAACGGCCTTCGCCCGCTTCAACGCATTGCCGCACTATGGCTACCTTACACTTAAGATGTCCGGTCCACGTGGCGTCATCACCGTTAGAGGACTAACAGAGCGTTCGTCACGCGCAGATGAACACACGACGGCCCTCGCGACTGAACTATAAGCGGCCTCCAACATCAGAAAACATGACTGGTCATTAAAAGAACACAGACTCGGCTAGACGAGTCCGGTTGCCCAGATAAAATTGAACCGAGGCACTGTATATGTAATCCCATAGTGGACACCAGGGGCTATAAATACTTAACACAGTACCAGAGTTGGGTCAACCTTATGGGCAGGCCAACATCTTACACTATCCATCGTGATACTCACGTCGTACTCTTCTCACGAAGTTTTCCTTTTTCCACGAGACAACGCTCGCGCGATACCCTTCGAGGATACGGCACAACGGAGACAAAGGCGCAGAGCGTGCAGCAGGCCCCGTTCAACAGGTTTCTTTTTAGATTAAGCCCCTGTGTAAACCTTTTTTATTGCCTCTTGTTGTTTAACCATCCCATGGGTTCCATACCCACAGAGGATACTACCGTTTTTGGCATCTCGCCACGACAGATTAACACACATACCTGGAAAAACAGGGTTTATAACGAATGGGCATTCTTGAGCCCATCGACTATTATAAAGTCTGAATACCCTCGGGAGTGTTCAGCGTCACGAGTTTGGCCTTATATGCAACAGCTCCGAATCATGTCTTTGGTCAAATGTTGGGTTTGCCCGGCTCCTGGGTTTGCCGCCTTACGTTCCATTACTATCGGGTAAGGTGGCCAAAGGAGAACTACTGCGATTGTGCCCTGGTTATTCCGGACGAGGACCTGAGTAGAGAAAGCCGAAAACTGACTGTCATGATACAGCAAGAGACTGTTCAACCACTCGAAGACTTATCGGAATCTTTAGGATCCCTCCGCATTAACGAAGGACCATTTTCCAGTCATGTACACACGCGCCCGTATTCGGATGCACGCGAAGGTACCAGGGGCTACATAGTAGCCCCAACATTAGACTCCCATGGCTAAGCGAAAGTGTTACAGCTATATAGTCCGGTTGCCTAGTTTGACGTGCGATCACCTCCTTCATGGACCAAGACGTTGGATCAAGTGTGATTAAGCATTTTTTTTGAACACCCCCGCATTGCCTGCGTGGGGGATGAAGCCAACGACTGCTATCTTTCGGATTAAACATTCATATATATACATATATATATATATATATATATACATATATATATATATATATATGTAAACGCCACACAGGGGACACAATAATACTTCGGGCAAAAGTATAAATATAGCATCATAACCAAACTAACATTATTTTTTACAATGATTGATTCATCACTCAAATAAGACATTCTTGAGCACTTTGCGCCTCTATTAGGCGGGCACCTTCGTGACTGCGCCAAGTAGTGCTCGCCGGATCATCGCCCCCGCGGATCTTGGGTCGCTATAATATTGGCCTCCATATCCGTCCAATAGGCTTTAATTCCGGCAAGAGCCATCCGTGCACCCTCTATGCACGCCGACCTCCTCATGGCATCAATCCGAGGCACGGCACCAAGGAACTGCTGCACCAAGCCAAAGTAGTTGTCTGGATTAGGCCCTTTCGGCCAAAGATGGTCTATCACAGACCGCATTGCAAGACCGAACAGCGTGTGAAGCTCCGCTACAGCAGCCATCTTGTCATTTAACGGCAGCGGGCAAGTGGGAGCATTGAATTGCGACCAGAAAAGCTTCTCCACCTCCTTATCACCCTGACCCCCGAAGAACTTGGCAGCGTCAGCTGTACTCTTCGCTAAATCCACATACACGTCCGTAGGACTCCAGCGCCCATCCAGGGGAGCGTACTTCGGATCGAAAAACTTCGTCCGCAGCAAGTAGGAACCTCCAGCCATGATTTTACCGGCCTGTTGAAGCTCCTCCCGCGCACCCCTGAGCTCGGTCCGTATTTCCTTGGTAGCATTGTGTGCCTTGTCCAGCTCGGCCAAGCTATCCTTATGCTCTTTTTTAAGGATCTCATACCGGTCAGCGGCATTTTTTAACTCGATAGCCATTTCGGCCATCTTTTCCTCGCTTCGGCGATGAGCAGCCTGTTCGGCTCTTAGTTCCTCGGTTGCCTTTAGGGCAGCCGCATTGCTAACCCGAGCTTGTTCCTTGGCTTGGACAAGTTCTGCCCTCAGGGCCTCCATGGCAGCAGCACCATCTGCAGTCCGAACATATTACATTAATATCATGCCGCCTCCATATTTTCCTATACAAAGGAAGGCAGAGCGCATACCTTGTGATTTGTCCAGCCGCTCGTTCACCAGCGTGATATCGGCATCAATCGAACGAATTCGCCTGGTCAGTTCGGAAACTTCAACGGACTGGTCGGCGGCCAGACTCACAGGTACCTGCAAGCGTTTACAGCGCAATCATTGATTTATGATCCCCTGTTTGCCGCCTAGGGCGTGCAACCAGAGTCTCAGGGGATACTATCTATATGGAGCACACCTAATGCGTGCCTCACAGCCAAAAACAGTGTATTCTTCGATACATACCTCAAAGCCTCTGAGCAGATATGTAAATGCTTCATTCAAACCGCTTGTAGCGGAGGAAATCTTCCTGAGCACCGCGCTCATTAATGAGCGGTGCTCCTCCGAAAGCGCAGCTCGCTCCAGTAGGCCCGTCAGTACGTCCGGCCGGACATCAAACTGTGTCGGACCCTTCCGATCGCCCCTTGTGGGAGCCAAATGCTCCGGCCTCAGGGGGGCTGACACATTGGCTTCCGGCCTCGGCAGATCCGGACTCCTCCGTGACGACACCTCAGTGTCGCCCGCTTCATGAGCCGGAGAGGTGGGTGGGGTCTCGCTCTCCATCATCTCCGGAGGAAGATCCCCCGAAGACGAACTCTGTTGAGAAGGGCTGCTAGCCGGACTGCGAAAGACGAATCCTGGTTATTGATCTAGGAGGAACGCAGTACCTTCAAATTAAAATTAACTTACAGCTCGGTGGAAGGCTGGCTCCTTGGTGGGCACGATGCGGTGAGGGTGCCCATTGGGGCAGAGCCCCCTGGTGTTATCTTTTTCCCGGGTGTGGGCATCTCCGTCTCCGAGTCTTCGGAGGCGGCCCTCTTCTTCCCGCGCGGGGAGGAGGCCTTAGCCTCCCCTTCCTGACTATCCTCCCTAGGGGAGGCAACAATTCCCCCGGTTCGGATGCGTAGCGTGTGAAGCTCGGTTTCTTCGTTCTTCCGCTTGTCTTCCCCTGAGTGCATTCTGCTGAGCACCCGGTCAAGCATCTTGGCCATGGTGGGACCAGGCGAGCCCTCGGGAAGTGGCGCCGGACACCTGATTCTCTCCGCCTTGCTGAGCCATTCCTGGCCACGGATGATTTTCAGAACAAACAATCATGACAAATACAAAACAGGGTGTGAGGGAGTCCCGGACTAGGGGGTGTCCGGATAGCCGGACTATCGTCACGGCCGGACTCCAAGACTATGAAGATACAAGATTGAAGACTTCGTCCCGTGTCCGGATGGGACTTTCCTTGGCGTGGAAGGCAAGCTTGGCGATACGGATATGTAGATCTTCTACCGTTGTAACCGACTCTGTGTAACCCTAACCTGTTCGGTGTCTATATAAACCAGAGGGTTTTAGTCCGTAGAACGAACAACAATCATACCATAGGCTAGCTTCTAGGGTTTAGCCTCCTTGATCTCGTGGTAGATCTACTCTTGTACTACCCATATCATCAATATTAATCAAGCAGAGTAGGGTATTACCTCCATCGAGAGGGCCCGAACACAGGTAAAAACATCGTGTCCCTTGTCTCCTGTTACCATCCGCCTAGGCCTGCAGTTGGGACCCCCTACCGAGATCCGCCGGTTTTGACACCGACATTGGTGCTTTCATTGAGAGTTCCTCCGTCGTCACCGATAGGGCCCGATGGCTCCTTCGATCATCAACAACGACGCAGCGGTCCAGGTGAGACTTTTCTCCCGGACAGATCTTCGTATTCGGCGGCTTTGCTTTGCGGGCCAATTAAGCAGCCATCTGGAGCAGATCGAAAGCTACGCCCCTGGCCATCAGGTCAGATTTGGAAGTTTGAACTATACAGCCGATATCCGCGGAGACTTGATATTCGACGGATTAGAGCCGCAGCCAAGCGCGCCGCACTGTCTCGATGGGCATGATCTAGCTCTGCAGCCGAATAGTGTCCTGGAGGCCGCACCGGCATCCGCTCCGGCCCTTGATCCGGAGCCGGATTCCCCGATCGAGGACGAGTGGTTGGACACCGCCTCGGGGGCTATGATCTCTACGGCAATTGAGCCGAACTCCATCCCAGTCCTTTGCGAAGACCTCGACTCCAGGGCGCCGGACTCCTCTCCGGACTCCGAACCCTCTGCGCCCCTGCCAATCAAATCCGATTGGGCGCCGGTCATGGAGTTCACGGCCGCGGACATCTTTCAGCACTCGCCCTTTGGCGACATCCTGAATTCACTAAAGTCTCTCTCTTTATCCGGAGAGCCCTGGCCGGACTACGGATAGGAAGGTTGGGATGCGGACGACGAAGAAATTCAACGCCCACCACCACCCACTTTGTAGCCACTGTCGGCGATTTAACCGACATGCTTGACCGACTCGAAGACATCGACGGTATGGACGGCGATGCGGAGACGCCAAGACCCAGCGCCCTACGGGGCCTTTGGAAGGCCACCTCGTCATACGACATATACATGGTGGACATCCCAAAAGATGGGAACGGCGATGGAACAACGGAGGATGACCCCTCCAAGAAGCAACCAAAGCGTCGACGTCAACGGCGCCGCTCTAAATCCCGCCACAGCAAAAACGGTGATTCCGGCACGGGAGATAATAACACCCCGGACATTGCCGAAGACAACCTCCTCCAGCAGGACTCAACGCAGGAGGAAGGAGAAGAAAGTCCACATGACAGTGCGGCAGAAAGAGAGGTTGAGGACGATAATTATGCGCCTCCCTCCGAAGATGAGGCAAGCCTCGACGACGACGAGTTTGTCGTGCCTGAGGATCCCGCCGAACAGGAGCATTTCAAACATAGGCTTATAGCCACGGCAAACAGCCTCAAGAAAAAGCAGCAACAGCTTAGAGCTGACCAAGATCTGCTAGCTGACAGATGGACTGAAGTCCTCGCAGCCGAAGAGTATGAACTCGAACGCCCCTCCAAAAGCTACCCCAAACGCACGCCGTTGCCTCGATCAGAGGAAGTACCCAAGTCACCAGCGTACGACATGGCAGACCGGCCACCTCGTGGCCGCGATAGGGAGGCCTCTAGACCCTCCGTTCAAGTCGTACCCCGACGCCGTTCAAAAAGTACCAGGGCATGGGAAAACGCACCGGACTTGTGAGATATAATCGAGGATAAGGCAAAACATATAAGATCGATCTACGGATCGCGTGGGCGCCCCACGACACGTGATGATAACCGTCATGCCGGATACAGAAACTCCGGCAGGGCCGAACACAATAGGCAAAGCTCATTTGAGCTGCGTCGTGATATAGCCCAATATAGAGGCGCCGCACACCCACTATGCTTCACAGATGAAGTAATGGATCATCAAATCCCCGAGGGCTTCAAACCCATAAACATTGAATCATACGATGGTACCACAGATCATGCGGTCTGGATCGAGGACTATCTCCTCCATATCCACATGGCCCGCGGTGATGATCTACATGCCATCAAATACCTCCCACTCAAGCTTAAAGGACCAGCTCGGCATTGGCTCAACAGCTTGCCAGCCGAATCAATTGGTTGTTGGGAGGACATGGAAGCCGCATTTCTTGATAACTTCGGGGCACATATGTGCGACCAGACGCCGATGACCTTAGCCTCATAATTCAGCAGCCGGAAGAATCGGCCGACAATTACGGACACGGTTCCTCACAAAGAAAAATCAAATCGTTGACTGTCCAGGATGCGAGAGGCCCTTGCAGCCTTCAAACATAACATCCGCGACAAGTGGCTTGCCCGGCACCTAGGACAGGAAAAGCGAAATCTATGGCAGCCCTCACAACCCTCATGACTCGCTTTTGCGGGAGAGGACAGCTGGCTAGCTCGAAGCAACAACTTGGCCAAACACCACGATAGTTCGGATACCAAGGACAGCAATGGCGGGTCGGCGTCGCAACAAGAACAAGCGCCGCATCAACGGCGATAACACTGAAGATACGGTGCGTCAATGCGGATTCGAGGCTCTAAACCGGTCAGCGGAAGAAGCCATTCAAAAGAAATACAGGGCCCGTCCAACTTGGACCGCATACTCGATCGCTTGTGCGGATACATGGCACCCCGAAAACCAGCCAATCACACCAACAGGGATTGTTGGGTGTTCAAGCAAGCAGGCAAGTTAGGTGCGAACTCAATGACAAGGGGCTTCATAGCGATGACGAGGAAGAGCCCCGCCCGAACAATAGAGGACAGAAGGGTTTTCCCACACAAGTGCGGATGGTGAACATGATATACGCAACCCACATACCCAAAGGGAGCGGAAGCATGCACTCACGGGGCGTATATGCGATGGAGCCAGTCGCCCCAAAATTCAACCCATGGTCTTCCTGCCCGATCACCTTCGATCGAAGGGACCACCCCACTAGCATCCGTCACGGCGGTTTCGCCGCATTGTTTCTTGACCCAATTATTGACGGATTTCACCTCACGAGTCACGATGGACGGCGGCAGCAGCCTGAACCTGCTTTATCAGGATACAGTGCGCAAGATGGGCATAGACCCCTCAAGGATTAAACCTACAAAGACGACCTTTAAAGGTGTCATACCGGGTGTAGAGGCCAATTGTACAGGATCAATCACACTCGAAGTGGTCTTCGGATCACCGGATAACTTCCGAAGCAAAGAGTTAATCTTCGACATAGTCCCGTTCCGCAGCGGCTATCATGCCTTTGCTTTCGGACAAACCGCATTGCAAAAGTTCAATAAGGTGCCGCACTATGCATACCTCAAGCTCAAGATGCCAGGCCCTCGAGGAGTAATCACGGTCAATGGAAACATCAACGCTCTCCGAACGGAGGAGCACACGGCGGCCCTCACGGCGGAGGTACAAAGCAGCCTCTCACGGCAATTCTCGAGTCTGGCCACTAAGCGTCCGGACACCGCCAAGCACGCCCGGAGTAACCTACAACAAGACCACCTGGCACGATTCAAGCACGAGTAGCAATCCGGCCCCAACCCCAGCCCTCGCGAAATTGCGAAGCCAGTATTACGCGTACATAACTACGCTCTAGAGATACCTTGGGCATATGGGGAGGGGCACGACCACGGCACACCAAGAATGCGGCTCAACCGCACCAGGGGCTCCCGATTGTGTCATTCTTTTTCTTTTTTCTTTTCTTTCTTTTCAGGACTCCGTTTTTCAGCAGTCCTGTAACACTAGAATCGCCGAACTCACGATGCAACAGCCAGGGACGCAGTAAAGCTCCGTCGAGTGTTCAGGTGGTCTCTATTACGAGCATTATACCTGTTTTACATACCATCCCACAGCTTACCCCTGGAGGGGGACATGTTAGTTAGTCCCATCTCTTGCTTATCGCACTATTTGTATCGTTCTGCTTTCATTGCAGTACCTTTTTGAATAAACAATACATAGCTCTTGTCTATTATTGCACTCCTTTCCTTTTCTATATATATGTTCATTTCATGACATGTTTGCACCCGTACACTTTGGTACGGCCAATACCTGAGGGCTTAAGTACCCCAAAGTTATGGTGTGATAAGTCCAAACACTTTCACAAGTGCGGCACCCGAACTTATAGCATTATATGAATCGGCTCGAATCATGTCTTGGGTCAATAGTTGGGTTTGCGGCTCCCGTGTTTTGGTACCTACGTTCCACTATATCGGCTAAGGTAGCACCGGAGAACCATCGCGATTGTGCCCAGTTGAGCTGGGTCGAGCACCTCGATGGAGAAAGCTAAAACTGACCGTCATGATAGGGCGAGAGCCGTCGCTGTTCGAGAGGTTTTGGGTCCCTAAAGACTTATGCCGCTTAGAGCGAGGAACCGGAACTGTCCGAGTCAAGGCGTGGATAGCGCCCGAACTCGGTCTTCCGAATACTAGGGGCTTCGCGAAATTTAAAATTATACAATTCTATGGCTAAGTGAGAGTGTTCAAGCATTATAAGTCTGGTTGCCTTGTTCGTTGTGTTGAGCGCCTCCTAGATGGACCCAAGAATGGGAACAAGAGTGCTCAAGTTTATCCGAACACCCCAAAGACTGTGGCATGGGGGCTGAAGCCAACGACTTGCCATCTCTCAAATTTGATAAGCGGCCGCCTGAAGGTAATATTTTAAATTAACAAGCGTTGCTTAGCGCATATGAACAAGTTTTCAGCATACAGGATAACAAATGCGAGTCTATTCAAAAATTACATCTTTGGAGCACTCATCCGCTATTCGGCGGGCACCCTTTAGGAGGCCCTCATAATACATCTCGGGTGTGCGATGCTCCTTGCCCTTCGGTGGCCCGTCCGTCACAAGCTTCTCCGCATCCAGCTTGCCCAGTGCACTTTAGCACGGGCAAGGGCCAACGGACACCTTCGATGCAGACGGAGCACTTGATGACTTCAATTCGTGGACAGGCGTCCACCAGCCGCTGCACCAAGCCAAAGTAGCTCCCAGGCATGGCTTCTAATGGCCACAGTCGAACTATAAGGCCCTTCATGGCCTGTTCGGCGACCTTGTGGAGCTCGACCAGCTTCACTTTGGTCGCTCGGGGCACCGATGTCCGCCTCGGCATACTTAGACCAGAACACCTTCTCCGCCGAGCTCCCTCCTTGGCGCGGTAGAATGCGGCAGCACCAGGCGCCTTCGCAGAGCAAATCTGCGAACGCTCCTGGAGAGCTCCGAATCCGGGTAAGTAATAGGTAATTCACTTTCACATGCTTGCTTTGCGTAAAGAATGCCTTACCCGCCGCTATCTTCTTTCATGATTCAATTTCTTGGAGGGCTTTTTGGGCCTCGGCCTTAGCAGCTTTGGCACTTTCAAGAGCCGAGGCGAGCTCGGACTCTCGAGTCTTCGAGTCACGCTCCAAAATCTCGTGTTTTTTCACGAGAGCTTGGAGCTCTTGTCGTACCTTGGCCAGCTACGCCTCCCCCTTCTCTCGCTCGGTGCGCTCCGCAACCGCTTTGTTTTCGGCCATGGACACCGCTTCCTTCAGGGTCTCCACCTTGTTCGTGGCCCCTGCAGTACCCATGTTATTCCTGTTATTTTTTGCAACCAAAACCTTTTCTATAAGGTATTTCTTTAATAAGGTATTACTTACCTTCCTTGTCCTCGAGCTGCTTCTTGGCTTGTCCGAGCTCGTTCTCGGACCGCTTGAGGTTACGCTTCGATGCATTGACCTCCGCGATCGGTGCGGCAGAGGTCAGCAGCGCAGCCTGCATTCCCATATTGACATACCTATGTTAGACTCCTGCGTATATCTTTTTAGATCCTTATTCCGGCTTTTCTTTCCGAACACCGAACTAAGCATCAGGGGCTACTGTCTATGCAATAATATTTTTACAACTTCTAAACTTACCTAAAAGCCTGTTAGAAGGCTGGTACAGGCTTCGGTCAGCCCGCTCATGGCGGACTGAACTGTCCGGATCACCGCACTCATAACAGTGTGGTGCTCCTCCTTGATGGAGGCGCTGTTAAGCGCCTCCAGTAAGCTGTCCGGTGCCTCCGGTTGGACGGAGGACACCAGCGTCTTACCCTTCTTACGAAGGGACCGCTTACCGGACTCCGGAACCACTGAAGGTTCCGGCATGGAGTCCGGACAAGGGTTGGGCTTAGAGCCTGGGGTCTTGCCCCCCACGCGCCTGGAGTCCGGGAGGTCGCCTTGCGGCGCCTCCTGCGCCACCTACTCTTGACCAAGCCCCCCTTGGGGCGCCACCTCGGCGTCGTCCGCAGCGTGAGGCGAGGAGGCGGACGGAAGCGAAGTACTCTCCATTTCCGACGAACCCAGGGACCCGCTCATTGAAGCGGCTAGCTCGCTCTTGGGCGGGCTGCACGGTTGTTCGACATTAGAGAACACTATGCGATAATAAAAGAGTCAGGGGTATCCGGACACTTACGATCTCGCCAGGGGCTTGGCCCTTTTGGCCAATCCTCCTCGTCATTTGTCGGCGTTGGTGGAGAAGTTCGGAGGAAGGGTTCTTCCCTTCTTGGACCATCCGGCCTCCCTAGTTGGGGCGGCCTTCCTTTCCTCTCCTCTTCACTGGGAGAGGCTTCTTCCTCCTCCTCGTCCTCGGGGAGAAGATTACGCTTGTAGAATCGACAAAGACTGGCGTCGGGAGCTCCTTGAGTTCCCGTGGCCTCCTTCTTAGCCTTCTTCTCCGGCACCACATGGGGTGCCGGAGCCAGGCTTCCAAATCATTGGGCGTCCGCTGGGTCTTCCGGCAAAGGAGCCGGACAGTTAATCTGTCCGGCCGTCTTCAGCCAGTCCTGTCAAAGATTAGGGAGTTTTTAGATCCCACCTAGAGTCAATCTATGAAAAAAGAGTCCATAAAGGGAAAAATAACTTACCTCGTCGGCTGGACGTTGCGAGATGTACCCGCGATCTTCAGTAGCGGATGAGGGAGCCTCGGCGCCCTTGAACAGCCCCTTCCAGGCATCTTCGTACGTAGTGTCGAAGAGCCTTTTAAGAGTCGAGTGCTGTGCCGGATCGAACTCCCATAAATTGAAGGCCCGTTGTTGGCATGGGAGGATCCGGCGGATGAGCATCACCTAGATTACGTTGACAAGCACGAGATTCTTGCCACCAGGTTTTGGACGCATGTTTGGAGTCCGGATGTCTCGTCGAAATTCCCAGGTCAGGCCGTCTCTTTCCATGGCGAGAGCCGTGTGGGAAGCCAGATCTAAATTCGGGGGCCGCCACCCATTCGGGGTCGCGTGGCTCGGTGATGTAGAACCACCCCGATTGCCACCCCTTTATTGTCTCCACAAAGGAGCCCTCGATCCATAGGACTTTGGCTATCTTGCCAACCATGGCGCCTCCGCACTCCGCTTGAGGGCCGCCCACAACCTTGACTGACGTTGAAGATCTTGAGCCATAAGCGAAGTGGGGCTGGATGCAGAGGAAGGCCACCGCACTGACGATAAACGCCGAGATGTTGAGGATGAAATTCGGGGCCAGGTCATGGAAGTCCAGGCTGTAGTAGAACATGAGCCCCCGGACAAATGGGTGAAGTGGAAAACCTAGTCCGCAGAGGAAGTGGGGGAGAAACACCACCCTCTCATGGGGCCTGGGGGTTGGAATGAGCTGCCCCTCGTCGGGCAGCCTGTGCGCGATATCGCCGGACAAGTATCCGGCCTCCCGCAGTCTTGTGATGTGCCCCTCCGTGACGGAGGAGGCCATCCACCTGCCTCCCGCTCCTGACATGATTGGAGAAAGGTTGAGGTGGGATGTGCGGACTTGGGCGCTGGAGCTCGAGTCTTGTGAAATGGATAAGCAAAGGAGGAAGAAGGCGTGGGTGAAAAGGTGGATCCTTATCCCTTATATGGACCAGACGAAGCTATCGTCCCCCACCAGCCTGGTAAAACTCGCTTATCTCCCAAGCGCCGTAATCAATGGCGCGGATGGGTTACCCACGTCCGTATTGATGAGAATCCCGGAATAAGGGGGCACGATCTATGCTTTGATAAGACGTGCCAAGGAAACTGCCTCGCTAAACGCGCTAAGGTGGAAACGGTAAAAAATGATTCATATAAAGGCCTGGCCGTGGTGTGATGTCACACCGCGGAATACGTCAGCAGATCTGTGCAAAAGTTATTCTCTCTACGGTGGTATGTGGAACTTGTTTTGCGAGCAGACACTATCCTTGTGTTCAAAACCTTCTATGAAGTATTCGGAGGAGGAACCCGCCTTGCAATGTCGAAGACAATATGCGCGCCGGACTCGTCGTCATTGAAGCCTGGTTGAGGGGCTACCGAGGAGTCCGGACTAGGGGTGTCCGGATAGCGGACTATCGTCCACGGCGGACTCCAAGACTATGAAGATACAAGATTGAAGACTTACGTCCCATGTCCGGATGGGACTTTCCTTGGCGTGGAAGGCAAGCTTGGCGATTCGGATATGTAGATCTCCTACCATTGTAACCGACTCTGTGTAACCCTAACTTTTATGCGGTGTCTATATAAACCGGAGGGTTCTAGTCCGTAGGGACGAACAACAATCATACCATAGGCTAGCTTCTAGGGTTTAGCCTCCTTGATCTCGTGGTAGATCTACTCTTGTACTACCCATATCATCAATATTAATCAAGCAGAGTAGGGTATTACCTCCATCGAGAGGGCCCGAACCTGGGTAAAAACATCGTGTCCCTTGTCTCCTGTTACCATCCGCCTAGACGCACAGTTCGGGACCCCCTACCCGAGATCCGCCAGTTTTGACACCGACAGGGTGTCCGGCATCAAAGTTACTTACTTGGGTATCTAGGCGATTGCAGCTTAGGCCCGCATCCTCAGTGGTGTCCGGACACTTTACTTTCCGTCCGAAGAATAATTTGCACATCTCTTCGAGCATCAGGCCGAAGAAGTGCTTGACGGTCCGCGGACCCTCCGGATTGAACTCCCACATCCGGAGAAGCCCGCGTTGGCACGGCAACATCCGCCGGATCAACATCACTTGCATTATGCTGACAAGATTAATGTCCCTTGCAAGAAGCTCCCGGATGCGATTCTGGAGTACTGGTATATCACCAGCGGGTCCCCAATTCCGCCCTACGTCTTTCCAAGACGCCAACTGTGACGGAGGGCCCGAGCGAAACTCGGGGGAAGCCGCCCACTTTGTGCCTCTGGGAGCCGTGACATAGAACCACCTCCGCTGCCATACATCGAATACTTATGGGAAAGAACCCTCTGGCCACAGGGCATCGCCGTTCCTGCTTAGTACGGCACCTCCGCACTCTACATGTCGCCCCTTGATCATCTTTGGTGTCACATTGAAGGTCTTGAGCCATAAGCCGAAGTGTGGGGTGACATGGAGAAAAGCCTCGCACACGATAATAAACGACGAGATATGAAGGATAGCGTCGGGAGCCAGATCGTGAAAATCCAGCCCATAATAGAACATGAGCCCCCTCACGAAGGGATTGAGGGCGAAACCCAGACCGCGGAGGAAGTGTGGGACGAAAACGACACACTCGTTGGTCTCCAGCGTAGGGATGACCTGCCACAGGTAGGGAGCACATCTTTGGATATCTGCGGTCAAGTATCCGACCTCCTAAGCTTTGCAATGTCCTTCTCTTCAATCGAGGAGGCCACCCACCGACCTTGAGGGTCAGATCCGGACATATTGGAGGATTCGAAGGGTGGAGCTTAGGTTTTGGGTGTTAGAACTCGAGGTGCGAGGAGGTGCGATGAAGGTGAAAAAGGAGGCGTAGGTCTCGACCCCTTTATAAAGAGGGTGAATATCAAGAGTCCCCGGTGTGACCGTTTGAGGCTTATCTAAAAAACACACGGGTTATACCAACAGCCGTCGTGGGGTCACGCGTGCTCATATTGATGGAAAATCCCGTAATAAGAGGAACACGATCTCTGCCTCGACGGGACGTGCCAATAAAACCGCCTCGCAACACGAGTCGTTGTGGGGCAGGAAACATCGGTTCGCGTTGGACCAAGCCCCGATGCAAGGGCACGACGCACGAAGATTGCTAGAAAATCAGATCTATACCATACGAAGATCATCATGCAGATCCCGACACGGTCTACGTGTTCGATGACCACTTTGGAGTATTCGGAGGAGGAACCCGCCCTGCAATGCCGAAGACAAAGCTGTGCGCCGGACTCGTCGTCATTGAAGCCTGGTTCAGGGGCTACTGAGGGAGTCCTGGATTAGGGGGTATGCGGACAGCCGGACTGTGTACGACGTCCGGACTATTGAAGCGTGAAGATACAAGACTGAAGACTTCGGCCCGTGCCCGGATGGGACTTTCCTTGGCATGGAAGGCAAGCTTGGCGATCCGGATATTATATTTCCTTCCTTGTAACCGAGTCCATGTAAACCCTAGCCCTCTCCGGTGCCTATATAAACCGGAGAGGATGGTCCTTAGAAGACCGATCACAATTACAATCATACCATCATAGGCTAGCTCTTAGGGTTTAGCCTCTACGATCTCGTGGTAGATCTACTCTTGTACTACCCATATCATCAATATTAATCAAGCAGGAAGAACGGTTTTACCTCCATCGAGAGGGCCCGAACCTGGGTAAACATATGTGTCCCTTGCTTCCTGTTACCATTAGCCTTGACGCACAGATCGGGACCCTGTCACATCCCTAGTTCTGGTATGACCTAGACTAGCTAGTCATTTGTGCATCATGTTTAAATTCCATTTAATATTGAAATGAGGATTTGTGAAACCCTCAGAATCATTTTTTGGAGATGACCCAAATAAAAATTGCTCCAAAGAGGTCCAAGAAAATGCTCAAGTTTTTCTCTGAAAATATTGGACAGAGATAAAAAAATCAAACCAATATTTTAAAGAGCCCATAAGTATTTACTTTGGCCATTTGGAATTAATGCATAAATATTTGCATTGGATATATATTTGTTATATATATAATATATGTCCGAAAATTGTGCCATTTGTTGAGGAGCTCTGGAATAATATAGTTAGCTCCTGCAAAATTTGGCATAAGGAAATAAAATGATTTAGTATTTTAATTAAATCAAAACAAATGTCAGAAAAATAGAAAAAGAAATAAAAGGAAAACCTTACCTGGCGCTTAGCTTACATGCTGGCCCAGCTCATGTGGCTTTGGCCCGGCTGGCCAGCCCAGCCATATCTGGGCCCCTCCTATGTCGTCTTCCTCCTCGGCGGAGGGCAGTAGCGTGCCCGGCCTGCGCAGCCCGCCCGCGCCACCTCCTCCCTCCCTCCTGCCTGTCCTTCCCCTCCCCCCCCGCTCTGGATGGCCGGACGACGCCACGCGCCGCCCAGAACTCACTCACTCTCCCAGTCCTCTCCCCTCCTCTCTTCGCCTCCCCTTGGCCTTGGCGCCAGCCTTGCCGCCGCATGACTCACCGCCAGCGCTCCCAGTCCCCTCACCCCCCGTGGAGTCCACAAGCCCCGCCACGACTCCCTCGTCCTCTCCGTCAAGCCACAAGACGCCGGACGCCCCGTGGAGCCGTTGTCGTCGCCGTCTTCGTCTCCGGTCGCCGGAGATCCCCTCCGCCGCTTCTGACCGCCGGTTCCTCCCGACCTCGGCTGACTTCGTTAAATGCGTGACAGCTGTGAGCTGCTGCTCCTTTTCCCCCTCTCCGTTCTCGCCCTCGCACACCGCAGCCGCATCCCCGCTCGCGCCCGACTCCGGCCGCCGCCCCGAGCTCCGCTCCGGCAAGCTCCGGCGCCCCAGACGCCGGACGCCCCGTGGAGCCGTTGTCGTCGCCGTCTTCGTCTCCGGTCGCCGGAGATCCCCTCGCCGCTTCTGCCAACCGGTTCCTCCCGACCTCGCTGACTTCGTTAAATCGTGACCGGCTGTGAGCTGCTCCTTTTCCCCCTCTCCGTTCTCGCCCTACGCACCGCAGCCGCATCGCTTTCGCGCCCGACTCCGGCCGCCGCCCAGCTCCGCTCCGGCAAGCTCCGGCGCCCTACAGCCCCACCGGCTCCACAGTTGCGGTGACGACGGCTACGCCCGGTGGTCTTCGCGACAGACGCCGCTTATGGCGCAAGTCCGCGAAGTCGCCGCCAGCGCTATTGGCCGCCGCGGCCAGAACTCCGGCAGCCGACGTGGTTTTTCTAATTAGGCACTAACCCCACCTCATCGACATCGACGGTGGGCGGCGCCCACTAATCACGATTAGACCAAATAAACCCCCATGTTAACTAAGCGAGTCAGCGACGTGTGGACCCCACACGTCGGTTTGACCTAGTCAGCACCGTTGACTTGTCGACGCAAGCATGACGCAGTTTGATGCAATTATTTATTTTACGGATTTAAATTAAATCAGGAAATTCGGAAAAATGTTTCAAACTTCAAAAATCATAGAAATTCAACCGTAACTCAGATTGAAATAATTTATATATGAAAATTATCAGAAAATGCAATCTTTCCATCTGTACCAGTTTCATGCATGACAAACCAACCTAAACCTGCTGTATAGGTGAAAACATGTAAATGGCATTTATAAGAGCTTAATTTGGAGTTGCATTTTAACCTTGGTTCAAATGGACTTCATTCAAATTGAATACTAGTTGCATTAGCTCAAACAGCATCACATCTACATGCCATGTTCATGCATCATACTGTTGCATATGATTGTGTATTGATTGTCGGCACCGTTCCTTCTCGATAGGTCCCGCCCGAGACGTTCCAGAGTACACATGCGTGAAGGTGCCCTCCTTGTTGATTTACTGTGCAAGCAAACCCCTTGTTCATTCCGATACAATCCTACTCTCTCGCTCCTGCTCTCGGTTATTGCATTAGGACAACAACGATTCATCTGCTACTTTGTGCTGCGATAGTTGAACCCATTCCTCTGCATGACTGTCATTGCCACGATAAATAGTTGAAACCCACTAGCATGTGTAGGAGTTGATTGAGCCATGTTGTGTTCCTACCATGCTATGCCTGCCATTGCTTAGAGTTGTGTCAGTGCGATTCATTGGGAATGAATTGGAGTGTTACGATATGTTACGATCTTTGAGAGTGAAGTGTGTGAACACGATTTGGTAAAGGTAGCGGTGAGAGGCCATGTAGGAGTACATGGTGGGTTGTCTCACTTTGGAGATCCTTAAGCCTTGAAGTTCTATGTATGTTGTCCAATGACTCGATACTACCACACATTGGGTTCCGTAACTTTCGACCCTTCTCGACTTATTAACCAACTTGATCTCTGTCTAGGAGTCGCAACTAGTTTACGGTGTTTGTAGGTAGTGTTAGTAGTCTACCAAGTGGCACCCGCCGGTGGGCTTGGGACAGACTAGGCACAAGTGGCACGGTGTACCAAGCGTAGATCCATCCCGTGAGGTGGGCTTGGGAACCCTGCACACATCGTTTGGGGCCGTGGCGACACCGGCCGGATCTCCTTGCGGATGGAACCCGAATAGGCGATAAACCTGGACTAGAGTCTTGTGTGGTTAGTCGGTCGTGGTGACACCCTCGCCAAAGCTTCCGCTTGAAGGTTGCCGAGATACATGGCGTGTATATGGCGGTAAGTGGCGAGAGCGTGTGTGAAGAAGTACACCCTGCAGGTTATCATGATCTATTCGAATAGCCGTGTCCTCGGTTATGGACTTCTTGGATGCTTACGTGGTACATAGATAACATGAAGTGGATACTCTAAAATGCTCAAGACAAGTGTGAGTGCTATGGATGGCCTTCTCGTATGGAGACGGGGATGAATCCATAGTAGTGTATTGTGTGTGGTGACTAGTGGACTCGTGTGCGCCATATCACCTCAAAGAAGTTACGGTAGTCGAGAACAGGGATAGCCACAGAGTCAAAGCTGGCTTGCTTTGCAACTAAACCCCACATTACCCTCTTGATACAAATGCATGTATAATAGGAACCGATGTAAGTCTTCTTTGAGTACCTTTGTACTCACGTTGCTTTACTTATGTTTTTGCAGGAGATTTCGATCTTACTAGTAGTTCCGCTTGGACTTGACGAGTAGCTTGTTACCTCAGCTACGATCTTGTACCCTTAGGAAGGTCTTGTAGATAGTCGGGCTTCTCGGCCTTTTTCTTTTGTAGTTATGCGTACTTTCGGACATGTAATGCTTCCGCTTGTTGCTTGTATGCTTTCGAATGATGGGTCATGTGACCCCTGTTTGTATTTAATGCTATGTGGCTCTTACGGCCTTTATCTATATGAGTTTGCGTTATGTTGTGATGCCATGTTGTACAGCACATACTTGCATGTTATGCGTACGTGTAACTTGTATTGCTATGTGTGGGATCCAACAACCTAGTTGTTTATCCTTGGTAGCCTCTCTTATGGGAAATGTAGTCTCGTGCTTACGAGCGATAGTAGTCCGCTTCTGACCGGTTCACCGGAGTCCTGCTAGCCCAAAGACTACTGCTTGGACACTTGACTGGTCGGCATGTGTTTCACTTCGTCCCTATATACATCCCCTCGGGAAATGTCACGCGGTGATATTCGAGTCCCGCCTAGCTCGCTACAGCCCGGGATACCGAGTCCTGTTAGCCAGTGCTACAGCCAATTCATACGTTGATGACCGACATGCTCGATGTGATTCATGTATGCTGTCCCCATAGGTTAAGCGCCACTTTGGGTTCACGACTAGTCATGTCGGCCCGGGTTCTCTGTCATATGGATGCTAGCGACACTATCATATACGTAAGCCAAAAGGCTTAAACGGTCCGGGCCATGGTGAGGCGACACCGTGGGAATACCGTGCGTGACGCCGCAAAAGTGATATGATGTGTTACATGCTAGATCGGTGTGACTTAGGATCGGGTCCCAGCGGACCCCTACCGGAGATTCGCGGTTTTGACACCGACGGTTAGTGCAAAGGCCAAAGGCCAATTGAACAAATACCCAAACCTGTTAGTGCATTAACAATTAAAGTAGTGGCCAATTTGTCGGTACAAGTCCGGAGCTATCACCCCTTCCGGGTGATACCGCTAAACGACCGGCCGTCACCGTCACATCGCGACGGGTGCTCTCCGGGCCCGCCCGGCTTTCAACGCTCTCGGTAAAGTCAAGGTAATCGTGGTGTCAAGACATCAAGGGGAAAACCCAAGGAATTACCCTCGGAGGATTCCACTCGATGTAATCATCAAGGTGAACGTAAGAGGAACCACCCTCGAGGTTCACGCTTGAGGTGTTGCACGACGAGTCGTATCGGGAATGGTGAAAGAGGAACCACCCTCGATGACCACACCGAATAGCTACACTACAAAATTATCATCAGGAATGCGTTAAGAGGGATCACCCTCGGCACTCGATAGTAGCTCGGCAGAGTCGAGCAACTAAAGGGGCATGATGTGATGTGAGGTGTCAGGCTCTGGTCGTCGATCATGCTGATCGAGGCGTCGATGATGAACAGGGGCAACAAGGATAAGTGGGGGTCACTGATGGATATCTAACCAACCTATACTAAGCAGTTTAGGACAAGCAGGTAGGTAACAATAGCAGGTACAAAAGGTGCTATGCATCGAATAGGAGCAAACAATATGATGGCAAAATCTAATGCAAGCATGAGAGAATGGAATGGGCGATATTGGGATGATCAAGGGGGCTTGCACGGTTGCTCGAGACAAGAAGAAGGGGTTAAATCGTCGGCGTAGTTGATCACAATGACATCGTGGCGATCTCGTGGTCTACCGGAGAGAAGAGGGGGAAGAAACAGTAAATACATGCAAACATATGCACAACATGATTACGAGCGGGGCTAGAGGTGTTTTAACGCAGTGTTAGGCGTTACTGGCGAAGGGAGAAACATCCGGGAAAGTTTTCCCGGTCCCGGACGTCAGTCAGACAAATGAACCAGAGGGGAAAGTTTGCAGATTCGCTATGCTAGGGACGTGGCAGATGAACGGACCGCGTATCCGGATTCGTCTTGAAATTCTGAGCAACTTTCATATAGAAAACTTCTTCATCCGAGCTACGGTTTAATTTCTATTAATTTTCAAAGATTTAAACATTTTTCTAAATTTATTATTAATTCGAAATAAATAGTTAAAATGATATGTGCACCTAGATCTGTGTACACAGAGGTGTACCAGAGGGTGACATGCGGGTCTAAGGGGTCATAGTTGACCAGTCAACGTTTGACTGGTCAACAGGGGGTGGGGCCCCCTGTCATGCACACATTTATCTAACTTCTGATTAAATTAACTAATCTAGTTCATTAGTTTAATTAAGATTAATTAATTAAGGTAATTAAGAGTTTAACTAATTAATTAATTATTATTTTTAATATGTATTTTTACACTTTTTTTATCTAAACAAGGGCATGGGCCCATATGTCATATGCCCGTGGGGGCCTAACGGGCGCTGGAGAGCGGAACCGGGTGTGGGCAATCCCGCCTGGGCGATGGGGAGCCCGCCCAGAAGGGGCGACGGCGCCGGTGGGCGTCGACCACGGCAGCAGCGGTGGTGGGCGGTGCGGCGGCACCGGCGGAGGGCGACGCCGATGGAGGGCGGCGTCAGTGAGGGCCGGGCGCTGGGGCGTGGGCGCTCGTATGGGCGAACCCGGGGCGCAGGCGGAGGTCGCCGGGGCGCGGCGGGGCGCCATAGGCCGGCGAGGTAGGGGGAAGGGCCGGCCAGCGCCAGCGAGCGGCGGGGCCGTCCGGCCACGCGTCAGGGGAAGAGGCCCCGGGCGCAGCCATGGCCAGGCAGGCGCGACGGGGGGTAAAGCAAGCGCGGCCTCGGCGTCGCGGGGAGGCCGGAAGGCTGCAGCGGGGGAGCAGCGCGGCGGGCGGGCACATGCAGCGGGTGGCGGTGCTTCGATGGCGGACATGGCGAACTCAATATGGCGATGTAGGACACGGAAAGCGACGGGGTTGGGTGCTACGGGTTCCTGAGAACTCCAGGAACACGAGCGGAGCTCGTCGCGAGCTTCACGAGCAGTGGCCACGGTGGCGACATGAACTGCGACAGTGAGCTTCGGACGCGACGTCTAGCTAGGCTACGGGCACAAATTAGATGGTGAAACAGAGGGGTTTCGGGCGCCTGCTCACATCATTGACGAGGAGCTTCTCGGTGATGCCGGAGGGACTCGTGGTGGAGCGAATCGACGACGAGTGGGCGGTGTCCATGGCGGGGGGAGACGTGTCGACGGCGTCGATGTAGCGACGCCCAACACCAGCCGGTGGTCGTAGTGGACGTAGGGGGCGACGAGGCGACGGGAAGGCGAGGACCAACGGCAACGCGGCTCCGGGCGTCCACGTGCGGGCACGAGCTCAAGGGGTCGGGGGCGCAAGGGGGAAAGTGGGGATTAGGGTTCGTCAGGAGAGGGGCGCCAGCCCTATTTGTAGGCGGGGGTTCGCCGGCGGATGGCCGCCACGCACGCCATGGGCACCGCCATGGCCGTGGATGTGTACCACGATCCCCCCTGTCTCCTGTACAGAGGAGAGGGGGTGAAGTGGACGTGGGCTAGGCTGGTGTAGTGGGGGCTGGTGTAGTGGGCCATGGCCCAGGGGGACAGGGGGTGGGCTGTTTTCTTTCCATTTATTCTGTTTCTATTATTTTAGTAAGCAAAAATAGTTGCACTAAAACATGCAACTGGCTCCAGAATTGAGTTACAAAATAACCCATAGCCACAAAAAGTTTCACTCATAACTAAAATAGTTTGACATTTTATAAATTACTAGCAAAAGAGCCCGTGCGTTGCAATGGAAGAAAAAATAACACACACTCTTAACCCAATAACCATAATATGTTCATGCCCTTTATTTTAGCGAGGCATCATTTTTATGTTGCCGCGTATCCTCCTTCTCACCCTCAGTGGCCTCAGTGTTCACACAAACCAAAGTGTATTTGAATGTTGTTTTTCCCCTGCCAGTTTTTTCAGAGGTGCTCATGTGTGGTTATCGATGATTTCTTTCGTCTCTTTATGCTTTTAGTGGTTGTTTATTTGCAATCTAGATCATCGCGGTATGAAAGAGAAACGGACGTGCCCTATAGGTTACAAGTTTGCTTCTAAAATAATATTTTCAAATATTTAATAGGTAAAAATAACATCATATTCAAATTCTACATATTTTTCTATTCAAATTTCATATATAACATGTTAAAATCGGAGTTACGGTTTAACATATATGGATAATTAAGAAAAGTATTTGTTTTACTTAAATATCATCCAAAATAATATTTAAAAAATATTTAACAAACAAAATAACATCATATTCAGATTCTACACATTTTTCTAATCAATTTTCATATATAACATGTTAAAATCGGAGTTACGGTTTTAAAGATATGGATAATTCAGAAAAACATTTGTTTGACTTATACTTATATATGATCAGCGGGTGAATTATCTAATACATCAGGGGGGGTTTCCGTGAAAATGTAGAATAACGGTTCGGTTATGACTTAAGTGTGTACTGTGGGTTAATTCATAAAAAATGCAGGGGGTTTTCTACAAAAGTGCATGACGGACGACCGAAACCCAATTTGCTTTATTATTAGGTAGAGATAAAGGGCATTTAATTAATTTTTAAGCCACTATTTTATCTATTTAGGTGCATTTAAATATTCTATAACAATTTGGTTTCTTCACAAACAATACTTATCAATTATTTTCTATAGTTTGCACATTTTAGTTTTGACGTTTGAAAACTTTTATTATTATTATTTTTATTTCAAATTTGAATTTGAACCGGTTTTCGAACTAACACGAGTTTAACAACAGTAAAACGCGGTGACGTGGCATCATTAACAAGTGGTTACTGTATCTTAATTGTCCGGGCGTTACAAAGAGCCTCTTAATAAGTTGAGAAAGTATCATTTCAAACAGGACACAGTAAGACAGAGTGCCAAGCAATTGGAAGATTACGTGATCAAAATTAAAGCCTAGCTGATGAAACATGTGACCTTGTACGTACAAAAGACAAACAATATGCATTGCAATAGGAAAAATAGGGTGCCATCTTCCTATTTATGACAATTTATGTGCATAGCCTATATTTTGAAGTTGTATACACAAGAACAAATATTGTCTTTTATTTCTTGTGCATTTTACAAGTGATTTTTTTTTTGCCTGGTATAGTTTCAGTGCTGAACCCGCAAAAAAAATTCAGTGCTGAATTGTTGGTTCTGTTGTTTTTGGCACATTCTGGTAGTATAGTCCTTCTTTGCCTGTGAGCCAGTGTCGCTGCTAAACTTTATTCTGTAGTTTCTTTCTTGCACATTCTATTACGGAGTGCTTTTTTTGTATGATCCAGAGTCTCATATAATAAACTGTTTGTTCTGCTGTTCATTATAGGATTTGATATTACATGCTAAAATTTTGAAGAGAAGAACAAGCAGTGGGATGGTGACAAGTGCATCATTTTGACCTGTTGGTGAACATCTTCGGTCAGTGGTTATGTTTGCGGGAACAAAAAAACCTATCGTGGTCAGTGGTCATCGCTTGTCAAACTTCGTTATCGTCGAGCGGATGTTTTGCTTGGTGTTATCATCCTTGCCATGTTGATGCTTTGTGATTTGAGCTTCTTTGTTGAAGCATCTGGTTGCTCTTGTTCTAAAGATTGGACTCCTTGTAGATTTATGTTGCTAGATGGATTACTTGCAGATCGTTTAGAGAAAATCAATTGTTCTGGGTCTAGTCAATCCTTTATTGCTTGAGCCAGTTCTTGGATGGTGACGCCTTGAAGAATGTGGTCAAAGCGAGCCAGGACATCACCTTCACGGATACATAATCACCACCCCACGCCCATAATTTCATCATCAATAGAACACCGCAGCATCAGCATTACTTTTAACCATCTTGGCACTGACGATGAAGCCTCACACCTAGAGATAGTCACATGGCAATAAGACCGCTGTTGGAAATATGAGCCTCCTTCAACCTTCTTGAACTTATGCATAATCCTTCACAGTACAAGACTGCCTTTGTTGATCTGAGCCTCATTGCGTGCGTGCGTCCCATGGAAACCGACACCTGACAGCAATAACAGTTGTTTCCACACTAACTTGGATTATGACTTATGAGGCAACATGTTATAATCCAACTTGGTTTTTAAGTTCAAAAAAACTTGGTTTTTAAGCTAAGTTATTTGTGTGACATACTGACATCAAGCCTTAGCAGCACATCTCTACTGCTGTTTTGGCCTGAATCATCAATTCTGTTGTACGTACTTGCAGTATTTGTGTGGGATTATAATATCTGAAGATCTGGACATTTTAGGACAGTAAAACTGCACCAAATCCCTGCCCTCTCATGCCATCAGTCCTCTCAGCCATTCGATTCGCTTCTCAATGATCTATGTCCGTCAGATCTGCTCTCATGGCACGATTTGCGGGCTGTCCTAAGTGGACGCTACTCCAGGAGAAAAAAACAGAGCAATATGGTTGATTGGGCCTCCCGGCCCGAAGGCTAGCTCATCGATAAACAATACGCGACTCCGCGGTCCTCATCGAAACTCTGGGTGAAGAGTTGGTCGTTCATGTGATTAGATCTATGCCGTTTGAGTAGTCCCGTATTGGAATTATATGATATATTTTTGGCGTATACAACTTTCAGGACTTTGGATGTAGAATTCTGGGTTATTGTTTAACTTAAGTATAAAATGGGACTGTGGGTATCTTGCGTAGGCGTCTACATGTGATTCGCGGGTGTGGGGAAACCGCTTAGGCAGCAGCACCGCTTTTGGCACATATTGGACCTGCCCAATAAATATTTCAGAAATTCATAATAATTCTTAGAGGCCGACTTGGCCCATTCATGCATGTTAAGAGGTGGGACTAAAGTTTAGTCCCACATTGCTAGTTGAGAGAGTTACACCTCCTCATAAGGTGAGCTCTTTCCCCATTTGTATGAGCATGATAAGATGAGAGGTTCTCACACGCTCCTCTACTGCCCGCCCCGCCACGCCTTGCCTCGCCTCATCACGACACACTGTGTCGCGCCACGGGCTGCGGGAATGCCTAGATCATGCATGGAGCTGAAGCTTTTTGCTGCTGCTGTTAGTGGAGATTGGTTACGAGGTTTGTTCGGCTTTGGCTGCCACCTCTTCGTCTCCCGTCTCTTCGTTTCATTTCCCATCGCAGCCTATTTGCCTCCTCTTTCCGTGCTTAGAAAATAGAGGTCTCTGCTCTGCATAGACACACAGAAACAGAGCACCACTTACCTCCTGCTACCAAGTTCCAGTGCACTGCGCTACCAGGTTCTTCCCCATCCCGGCTTACGGCGTGCACGGCCGACAGGGACAATAGGCCTCCGGAACCACGCGACATTGAGTCATTTACAAGTGAAGGGAAATAAGGTGTTTGGGGAGGCGCTACGTGCGACCATCGCTTCTCCACCCCAGATGTCGCAACGGACGTCGAAGACACTTTCCCCAACGATGACTTCTTCCAGGACATAGGCAGCCTCTTCGGTAACAAGGGCGATAGCATCGCTAATGGCGCCGCCCTGCTCCTGTCAAGGATGTGTTCACGTCTCCTCTATTTAATGTGTTTTTTCCTGATTTTAGTTCAATTTCTTGTTCTAGCAATTGGACTAGATATGCCATGTTCAAATTCACTACTACATATGTTATTTTCTCACTCTCTGATAGACTACATGACTAGTTTAATCTTTACTATTATGGTCATATTTTATCTACTATTTTTATGGATTAAATCATATGGTAAACTGCACATATTTCCAACACGCCCCATGTACATGTATGGGCGTAACAAACACATCCTATGTGGTTAGTCTTCCTTCATCAAAATGTTCCATGGCAATCCAATGAGATTGATGCCTCTAATACCTATGTTTATCAGAAAATATAAGTTTATTCAATTATTGGCATCAGTATACAACATTGCATTGCATAAGCTGAGAAACTTTGTGGCTCTCATTTTAATATGGAATCGAACTGTCTACAGCAGCACTGAAGATGATGGTGGTTGGTTTCGCATTCCAATTGATAAGGTGGGAGAAAGCCTCTTTCTAAGCAGTCACTCTGGCACGACACATCAGTGCAACCCACTAAATCTCTGCATATGCGTCGTTGAACTACAATGCAATACATCACATAAGAAAAATTTAGTAATACAGTCCATAAAACTAAAATATTTGCTGACAGATTAATTAATTTCAACATTTGGAAACTGCATGTAAAATATAAGTAATGTTGCTTACTTGCTTGGCAGGACGGCAACGTTGAGAACATGAACACAATGACCAATAAAGCAACAGCTATGTTGTACATGACCATCCTTGTGTTTCTCTTGATGAGTGCCATGAGGAAAAATGTGACTTATGTTCGGTCTTTGTTTTTCACTTCCAAGCTCCTTTACAGGTGTTTATATAGACGCACAATAAAATCTTAGATATCAATTGGTTGATTTCATGCATTTATGTACCTCCCCTAACTAGTATCAGAGTATCTTGCTAGTTTTACATAAATACCAAAGATTTTATTTTACATAAAATTATATATTTCATCATTATGATATTTAATGTTGAAGATAACATATTGAGCCAAAATAAAATCTTTAGATACCGACACTGCATTTATGTCTCCATTCTAAAATAGTACCCATATCGATCTTGTTGGCTATTTTGTATCATCCACACTTATGTAAGTATATCTTACATTTATTTCGCATTTTTTGTGGTATATTGTTGTATTATATACAGAGGCTTGCACAATCAAATCTTATGCATTGATGAACCTTGCATATACATGATCTCAAAAATAAATATTGCTGGAGTACCCCATACTCATGAATATTAGGTATGAGTATTGCACTTTTTCTGCTAAATTAATGTTGATGTATCTTACCGAATCTTAATAAATATCATGCAATCGTTTGTATATGCTTTAATTATTGATGTTGCTTTTTTGCGGCATTTATTGACCTCTATTATATGGTGGCATGCATAATTATTGATATTGCTTCTTTTCGCTTCATTTGTATTATACATTGTTATAAACTTTGCATTTATATTCTATCAACAATAAATAAATGCTTGGACAAACGTAAGCTTGTACTTACTGACGAGTATGCAGCCCGTCAGTGGTATACTGGTGGTTCTTAAAACCATCATGTTGGGGAATGGGTAGGCTAAGCTAGTAGTATGAAATGATTGTAAATTTCTTATTTGACCTTTTTTCATAGGATAATTGAGTACTTCGGATTAAGAAATATTGGTTCTTAATGTCTTTATTTGTCTTGGCAGATTTGGCAAATCAGTGGAAGCTAGTAGGTATGTTTTCTTTCTTGGATTCATAATTTTGTTTACTTGACTAAATCAATCAAAGGAAGTTTTAAATTGTCGTTTTTTTAAACGCGGTCCCCTAGGGCCCGATTCATTAAAAAGGCCAAGGAGAGTTGTCCAGTTAATTAATGAAAAAACGAATGAAAACCATCACATCATGCCTGCAAAAGCAAGGCACACAGGGCGACCTGGCAACCCACACAAGAACGCACACAAGACGTCGAGGAGAAAAGTGTCGTCGATGTTGCAGCCCAGTGTCATCATCATCACGCCTCCGCTAGGGCGACTCTGACTCCACCATCGATGTCCACCGATTAGCTCGCACCACAAACATGCATGCGCAGAGGCCTGCGTCGCCGATGCCAAACAGTGAACCGCACGTGACGACGACCACGCAACTCAGACTTTGTCAACGAGCATTGTAGGAGGAAAGCGTTGGGCCTGCGCCGAGCCAGTGCCGGAACTGACCACCCATCTCGTGTCATCGTCACCGCAAGGGCCCAACTACCTCTTGAGCATGCGTTGGTTTTCCCTTGAAGAGGAAAGGGTGATGCAGCAAAGTAGCGTAAGTATTTTTCTCAGTTTTTGAGAACCAAGGTATCAATCCAGTAGGAGATTACACGCAAGTTGCCTAGTACCTGCACAAACAATCAAGAACCTTGCAACCAACGCGATAAAGGGGTTGTCAATCCCTTCACGACCACTTGCAAAAGTGAGATCTGATAAAGATAATAAGATAAATATTTTTTGTATTTTTGTTGTATAGATTGGAAAGTAAAGATTGCAAAATAAACGGCGACAGAAGTAGCTAGTTGACGGGGAACTAATATGATGTAAAATAGACCCAGGGGCCATAGGTTTCACTATTGGCTTCTCTCATGATAGCAAATATTATGGTGGGTGAACAAATTACTGCCGAGCAATTGATAGAAAAGTGCATAGTTATGAGAATATCTAGGCATGATCATGAACATAGGCATCACGGCCGTGTCAAGTAGACCGAAACGATTCTGCATCTACTACTATTGCTCCACACATCGACCGCTATCCGGCATGCATCTAGAGTATTAAGTTCATAATAACGAGTAACGCATTAGGCAAAATGACATGATGTAGAGGGATAAACTCAAGCAATATGATATAAACCCCATATTTTTTATCCTCGATGGCAACAATACAATACGTGTCGGTTCCCTTTACATCCTTTGGATCGAGCACCGCATACGATTGAACCCAAAGCTAAGCACTTCTCCCATTGCAAGAAAAATCAATCTAGTAGGCCAAACTAAACCGATAATTCGAAGAGACTTGCAAAGATATCAAATCATGCATATAAGAATTCAGAGAAGAATCAAATATTGTTCATAGATAATCTTGATCATAAACCCACAATTCATCGGATCTATGCAAACACACCGCAAAAAGTATTACATCGAATAGATCTCCAAGAACAGCAAGGAGAACTTTGTATTGAGAACCAAAGAGAGAGAAGAAGCCATCTAGCTAATAACTATGGACCCGAAGGTCTGTGGTAAACTACTCACACATCATCGAAGAGGCTATGGTGTTGATGTAGAAGCCCTTCGTGATCGAATCCCCATCTGGCAGATCGCTGGAAAAGGCCCCAAGATGGGATATCATGGGTACAGAAGGTAGCGGGGGTGGAAAAGTGGTTTCGTGGCTCCCCTGGATGTTTTCAGGGTATAAGAGTATATATAGGAGAAAGAAGTAGGTCGGTGGAGCTACGAGGGGCCCACGAGGGTGGGGGCGCGCCTACCCCCCTAGGCGCGCCCTCCTGCCTCGTGGCCGCCTCGTTGCGTCTCTGACTTCCACTCCAAGTCTCCTGGATTGCGTTTGTTCCAAGAAAGATCCTCGCGAAGGTTTCGTTCCGTTTGATATTCCTTTTCCGCAAAACATTGAAATAGGCAAAAAAACAACAACTGGCACTGGGCCTTCGGTTAATAGGTTAGTCCCAAAAATAATATAAAAGAGCATATTAAAGCCCATTAAACATCCAAACAGATAAAATAATAGCATGGAACAATAAAAAATTATAGATACGTTGAAGACGTATCAGGCCCCTCCTCAGCAACTCTCACTTCAGAAAAGCAAAGTGAGGCACGATGACCCCTCGAACATGCCAGAAGAGACCAACTACCAAGACCCATCTCCAAACCAACTCCACCCTTAGGCGCCATCTTTGCCACACAAGAAGCCGCCCAGAACTACCACATCATCGGACGGACACCTGCCGACTGCAATGTCGGGAGCGTCTAGCACATGGAGCACGCGAACGGGATCCAAAGCCCTTCAAGACGATGCCCCAAAGAGGGAAGCAATGATGCCGATGTCGTCGCCCGACCCCGACCGGGCCAGGCTTTCACCTGAAGAATAGGCTCCGGGCAGGGGGTGGACTCCACGGCGACGCCTCAAAGGAGGTGAAATGACGTTCACGAACACCTATGCCGTCGGCCGATAAAAGCCTGACAAGCTTTCGCCTGGAGCACCGCCCAACACCACACCCTCATGCAAAGCACCTCCGCTAGCCCGCACTCCCCTGGCGTTGTGGCAGCGCCACCACCACGCCGAAGCTATCCACCTCGTTCTTTGGCACATCGACGAGCCGTAATCGGGCGCCCATCCACAAGCACCGCATGAAGGAGGCAACACCCACCGCACCGTCGATCCGCAACCAGCCCGCGACAGGAGGAGGGGCCGCCACCCCACTCCATCTCGCTGGATTGAGACGCCACATCCAAATCCCGCTGCATCCCCGGCATCGGCCGCCGGCGCCACGTGGCCGGACCGAAGAGGCACCGCACGAGCAGCCAGGATGTGGTCACCGGGAGGCCGCCAACAGACTCGGGCAACACTAGTAGAAGGGCCAAGCCTCCCACAGCCGAGGACTCCCGCCGCAACTGCCCAAGCGCACATCACCTCCGAGCTAGAAGCACCAGATCCATTTCGCTTGGCACCACTACGCCTGCACGCCCACCACCCCGCGCCAACCGAGCATCGGGGCCCGACCACAGCCTTCCACCGCCAGAGTGAGAGCCCGGGGACCATCTCCCCGCCGCCAAGTCACGCATCGCAAATCACGCCGTCTAGGGTCAGCCGCCGCGCGCTACGGGGCGAGGGAGTCCCGGCGCCGCCGGCTGCTGCCTGGTAGCGTCATTGTTGGGTTCTACGGTAGGGTGCATCGACTGCAAATTCAAATTTCCTACGCGAAGAACAACCAAGAACATGCTACGGGAGATGGACCACAGTTCGTTACCACTGGACGCGCAGTGCCGTGCAGCGGAAGAAGAGTTGGGGCAGCGCGTCCGCGTAGATCGTCTCTGAAAGTGCCAGTTATCGACTAGAGGGGGGTGAATACGCGATTGTTTTGAACGTCTTCAAATCATGGGAGTTTAGAAGAAAAACAATTGAAATGGACCTATTAACATGCAACGGAAGGTAGACTACACTAGACAAGCCAGAGTCAAGTATTCAATAAAGTGAAAGCATGAAGACTATTAGCAGCTAGGCAGTAGGGATCAGAATGGAAGATAGTATGAAGCCAATCAGAACAAGTAGTTACACAGTGAAGTCAAACAGATGGTGCAAGCAGGCAATGACTTCATGAAGACAAACTGTAAGTAAAGAGAGGGAGAAGATAGAACCAATCTCTTGGAGAGGACAAGAATTTGTTGGACCAGTTCCAGTTGTTGTGACAACTGTACGTCTGGTTAGGGAGGCTGAGATCAACTCAGAAGACCACGTCTTCACCTTATTCCCCTTGAGCTAAGGACACCCAGTCCTCGCCCAATCACTCTGGTAAGTCTTCAAGGTAGACTTCCAAACCTTCACGGACTTCGTTCACCGGTGATCCACAATGACTCTTGAATGCTCGAGCAACGCCCTAACCGGTGGAGGATTCACAGGTCCTCAAGTGTAACAAGTCTTCAGTCACGCAGATAGAAAGACTTGATGATGCCTAACACTCTTTGGCTCTGGGTGTTTGGGCTTTGTCCTCGCAAGGATTTCTCTCTCTCAAAAGCTTCGGAGGTGGGTTGCTCTCAAGCGACAAAAGCCGTGCACTAACTCTCGAGCAGCCACCAATTTATGGTGTAGGGGTGGGATATTTATAGCCACTAGGCAACCCGACCTGATTTGTCCGAAATGACCACAGGTCACTAAGGAACCGACACGTGTTCCAACGGTCGATTTCAAACATCTGTGGCAGCTTGACTTGGGCTACAAGTAAAGCTGACTCATCCACTCTGGATAAGATTTGCTCTCATTGTCTTTGCTCGAAGACATAGAATTTGGTTGAGCATCACTTCAGTCACTCTGACTTTGTTCACTTGGACCCCACTTAACAGGACGGTGGTTCCTACGACTCAACAAAGAAGAAAAAGAAACTACGAAACAACTACTCCATAGTCTTCATGTGAATGTCTTCTCGAGTCATAAGCTTCGATGTGATTGTCTTCACATACCACCATTGTCTTCAATGTCTTCACACATTTTTAGGGGTCATGTCCGGTAGGTAAACCGAATCAATGAGGGACTACTACCTGTGTTATCCTGCAATTCTCACAAACACATTAGTCCCTCAACCAGGTTTGTCGTCAATACTCCAAAACCAATTAGGGGTGGCACTAGATGCACTTACAATCTCCCCCTTCTTGGTGATTGATGACAAACTGGTTGAAGTTTTCAATGGGGATAAAAGTAGTGAAATTGTAAAGGATTAAGATATTGTCTTCATAAGTAGCAAAAGGCTCCCCCTGAAGATGTGCATATAAGTATTTTGCTTTTGGAATGCAAATGCACATGGCAGGTTGTACTTGTGGAGATCCTCTTCAACTTATGAAGGAAATTCATCATGCATGATTAAATATAACGAAGGTAATGACATGCATAATGAAAAATGGACGTCTGCAATATGACTTCGTGCGGGATTTATCATCGCACATGCGGAATTTATCATCGCATCACAGGATAGCAAAAAAAATAGCAGACGACCATCAAGTTTAAGTGTTTCAACTCAAGGAACCAAAAGTATCAAAAGCGAGAGTTGTAAACACTTGGCAAAATATAAAGCAACCACCCATATGGACCCGCTTGAAGACTATCAACTCATATGCTTCTCCCCCTTTTATCAGTAAGGACCAAAAAGGTTTGAAGACATAGAGCATCTACTCTTTCTCATGAGGAGTAGGAGGTGAAGCAGTAGGGTAATTGTTGAGGTTAGGTGGTGCAGAAGAACTTGGTGCAGTGTCGATATGCGCCGAAGTTTGAGGTGGTGAAGTAGCATCATCTTGGTCATCGATGACTCTGGCATTAATAGTTGCAGCTAAGGAGGAATAGTCAGAGTCTTCAAGTGAGGGAGTCCGACGCAAGACAACATTCCTTGGAGGAGTGGGGTCGAACTTGAATCTCTCTGTGAATTCATCATCTTGAAGATCAGCTTCAGCACTCAGCAATGTCAGACTCTTCCAGGACCTTCGACGGGTTTCATGGGTGACAAAGGCATTCTTGGTGGCAAGGTTGCGAATGCGATTGACATCCACCAAGAGGCTTTGCATCTGACACTTCAGCCAGTCGTGAAGCTTATCCTGTTTTTTATGCAAGGCAACGAGAAGCTCTCGGTCATTAAGAACACGAGATCGCTTTCGAGGCCTTTGAGCAATAGTGCTTTCATTGGCTTCAGTATGGGCACGGTGAGGTGCACGTATATTGCCAGCCAAAGGATAAACACGAGTGACAGCCTGAACTCCTTCAATGGGTTGTGTGAAGCTTTGGTGATCAGCATTGTGAAGATAAATTGGCTCCTTGGCAGGCTCTGGGTAGATAGCTTCAATGGACATATCAACCTCTAGCAAGAATATCATATGGTTGCGTGTAGAGGGTTGATAGTTGACAGCTGAATGAAGCTTGATAAGGCGCATAACCCATGGAGCGTAGAACTTGGGACCAAAGAGGTCAGAGCCAGATGCAGCCAGTTGCCTGATGAAGAAGTCTTGAGCATTGAAGTTGATGCCATTGAAGATATAAAAGACCAATGTCTTCATTGCTCCTTCAAGCTTCGCTGCAGAGGAATGTCCCTTGATAGGCCATAGAGTTCGTCTTATGATATGATAGATAGTGCGGGGCAGATACTCAAGGTCTTCAACAAAGAATTCTCTTGGATATTCGGTGTCGCGTGGCAGTGGCTTCATCATGCTCAGCATTTGGCTCATGCTGGGCTCTGGCTTATGAAAGATGCTCTCCAAAGCATTGCGGTGAAGCTGACAACCAGGCTCTAAAAGTTCACCTGGAGTGGGCAGGCCAGTTAGCTCAATCATATCAAGGGCTTTAGCTTCATGATGTACATTTCCTGTCATCCACTCAAGCATCCAAGTCTTCGGATCCCTGTTGTAGCCGCAAATGTGGAGGGTACCATAGAATTGTAACAGAAGTTCTTCATTCTAATGCTCTTTACAGTCACAAATTGCAGAAGACCAGCATCTCGGAAACAGTCAAGGGCTTCTTCTAAGCAGGGCAGTCCAGCAATAGCTTCACAGTCTAGACGCATATGGGGAAAGATGCGCCCTTGATCATAGAGAACACAGCAATAGTAACTGCGCTGTTGATAGCTCCAGAACCGATCAGATGAAATTCTTGGCTTGGAGTAGGGGCTCTTGGCACTATCAAAGAAGGTGTTGTGTGCAATGAATCCATTTGCATTGAAAGATCCTGGTGAAGTTGCAGTACCTGGAAACCTTGGCAGCCTTGGCTTAGGCTTCTGGACCTGAGGCCTGTGCTCTACATGATAGTCAAATTGTGGACCACCAGCAGCAGGAGGAACCAGAATGGGCCATCTGACTGTAACCAGCTGACCATGATCAAATGCTTGCTCAATGGTGTGTGGCCTTGGAGGCGGTACAGGAGCAGTGGCATTTGCATCAACTTCAGGCTGCAAATTTGCATCAGGTGCAGCATTGGCTTCAGGTGCATTTACTTCTGGCACCACATTAGCTTCAGGCGCCACATTTGCTTCCGTCATGACAACGTCATTGGCTTCAGTATTGATATTTGTGGCCGCCTCAATGTTATCAACCTCCACTTGAGTAGCTGGAGGGTCGGACACGTTCTCCTCGAGAACAACTTCTTGGTTGGACGGGGGTGTAGCAACACGTTCTTCTTCTTGATGGGTTTCTTCTTGTTCATCAGCTGATGCAGCCGGAATGTCTTCAGCAGCTTTGGCTTCAGACACTGAGATGTTTGCAATCGGAGTGGCTTTAGGAAACACTTGACGTGATACTGAGTGGTTATGCTCTTCTCTCCTTTTGGAACACTCGAAAGAGTGACTTGTGGCCTTGGTCCTTTGCGAAGCCTGCGAAACGCTGGCGACGCTTGTGGAGATGGAGTTGTCTGGGCCACAAAGTCTTCATCATCAACCACCGGAGTGATGACTTGAGTTGGGGGAGTACGTGGTGATTCTTCTTGACGGGGGGAGTCTTGAGGGTGATCAGCCCATGAATCATCCTGAGCAATTGGCGTCAAAGGACGACCAATGCTGATGAGTTTGCTGTTCGTGAGAACAGGCGATGATACCATGTTGTGCTCGATCTGAGGAAGGACTTCATCATCTTCTACATTGTCTTGGGGACCAATGTCTTCAGCTGCGGTGGGGTCAACAGCTGGAATGTCTTCAGCTTCAGGAGCCTCTGTGGTAGCAGGCTCATGAACTATCAAACGACGCTCTTGGTGTGCAGACGCAGGACGAGCAACAGAAATTGGCTCGACGACAAGGGGCTCTTTGGGAGCAGCCCGATCATTCTTCTTGGTTTTTCTCTTCTTGGTTGGTGGAGCTTCATCAGTGGTGTTCTTGGACTTGCGCTTTCTAGCTTCGGCTTTGACTGTCCTTGTTTTCTTGAGATCTGAAGCCACTGTGGGGACCTTTGGCTTCACGCCTATCATACTAGAGGGGAAGACAATGCGAGGTTCTTCCCGCCTGGATGCTTCAGTTTGGTCCACAGCAGGCTTCTTCTTCTTTTTGGCAGCCATCTTGGGGTCGATGCCAGGATGCCCAAGTGCCTTGCGCTTCTCGGCTTCATTGTAAGCTTGAACACATTTGGCAGCAAGGAGTTTCATGCGCTCTCATGAACCTTTAGCTTTGTCATGTTTCTTGTGAAACGCCTCCTTGAGCTCATGCTTCATTTGCTTGAATTTTTGAACATCTGTCACACTGAGCTTGGCCATGTGCTTCTTGAACTGAGCCTTTTCATAGTCAATTTTGTGCTTCAGTTCAACAATCTTCTGAGCAAGAGCCAGCTCAGGAGCAATGGCTCCATGGAAGGAGACGCTGAGGCCAACAGGGAGCTGACGATCATCAAAACTGAGGTTTGGGCTGTCAAACCACTCGTCGATGAACTTGTTCAGGATGTCCACATCAAAAAGGGGAAGATCGTTGAATATTTCCGCCTCTTGCTTGCTCTTTATCATCAGCTCAAGAGCATCATCGCCAAGATCGTTGTCACTAGACAGATCAATGGCTTCGTTCTCATTCCTTAGAACGGCAGCTAGGGTCAGTGCATGACCAGTAGTTTGCATAGGCTTCTTCTTCTTCTCAGACTTGGAGATGTGAGAGAGATCTTCAGAATGCACACTTGGTGCAGGAGGAGCAGTGGCCAGAGGCTTTGCACGCGAAGCTCTTGGTGTAGTGGAGGGCTTTGAAGCCTTGGGTTTCTTCTGCTTTTGAGGCTTCGGTTAGCAGCGCTTCATCGTAATCAGCGTCGTCTGCAGAGTGATCCACGGCTGCCCTTGAACCATAATGTGAGTGATGAGACCTTCTAGGCTGTAGAAGGGCCCAACGATATTGGGTTCAGCATCGCATGTGCCATCGGCACGAGGAGCAGAGGGACCAGGGTTGAAGTCTCATCCCAGTGACTTCTTGTTCTTCGCAGCAGAGTCCTTGGCAAACTTGTAGTTGCACTTGAACAGATTGTCGTCGCGACACCAGAGAAGATGGGTCAGCATTCTCTGGCTGTGGTCCACGAACCATGCAAGGATACAAGCCTTGATCAATGGCTTCAGGTTTGGACCTGGGTGGAAGATTTTTGTACAATATATCTCCCCAGGGTCGCTTGATGGCGTTCTTCTCAGCATACTTCTGGGTCACGAACCTGTATTTGAACCATTGCTCTGCCCAATATCTTCAAATCCACTGGATTCGTGTTTTGCGCTGATTCTAATCCTCTTCTGGATCAGTCTTGTACAACTCATAGAGGTCTGGTGGAAAATCTCTTGATGTCCCCCCACGGCGCTGCCTGCCGCCCTTCCTAGCTGATTTTTTGTGGCCATGAAGTTCAGACTGAATGGCTTCAACGCCGTCAAAGTCTTCCATCTGCTGTTGAGACGGGAACTAGCTTCGGAGAATTGATGTGATCTTTGTAAGAATTACGCAAATGAATGCAGACTATGAGAACCAAGGGAATCTCCACGGACATGTACCTGTGACAGCATTAGAGATGCGAGGGAAGGGGAAGAGGTCATATGCATTCTCGGAAGATTTTGAAGATAAATCAGTTTAGAAGACATTGACCTCATAGCGCGAAGACATTCACTTATATGTTGAGAGTTGGTTCCAGATTTGTACGAATCCAAGAATAGGTACAAGTGAGGAATCTAATTACGTGTGAAGCATAAGTGAATATACTAGTGTAGGACCTTGAAGTATGTCTAGAGGGGGGGTGATTAGACTACTTGACCAATAAAAACTTAACCTTTTCCCAATTTTAGAGTTTGGTAGATTTTAGCTATTTTAGGACAAGTCAAGCAATCATCACACAATTCAAGCAAGCATGCAAAGAGTGTATAGGCAGCGGAAATTAAAGCATGCAACTTGCAAGAAAGTAAGGGAAGGGTTTGGAGGATTCAAAGCGCAATTGGAGACACGGATGTTTTTGGCGTGCTTCCGATAGGTGGTGCTATCGTACATCCACGTTGATGGAGACTTCAACCCACGAAGGGTAACAATTGCCTTGAGTCCACGGAGGGCTCCACCCATGAAGGGTCCACGAAGAAGCAACCTTGTCTATCCCACCATGGTCGTTGCCCACGAAGGACTTGCCTCACTAGCGGTAGATCTTCACGAAGTAGGCGATCTCCTTGCCCTTACAAACTCCTTGGTTCAACTCCACAATCTTGTCGGAGGCTCCGAAGTGACACCTAGCCAATCTAGGAGACACCACTCTCAAGAAGTAACAAATGGTGCGTTGAAGATGAACTCCTTGCTCTTGTGCTTCAAATGATAGTCTCCCCAACACTCAACTCTCTCTCATAGGATTTGGATCTGGTGGAAAGAGGGTTTGAGTGGAAAGCAACTTGGGGAAGGCTAGAGATCAAGATTCATATGGTAGGAATGGAATATCTTGGCCTCAACACATGAGTAGGTGGTTCTCTCTCAGAAATAGTAAGTTGGAAGTGTAGGTTCGTTCTGATGGCTCTCTCCACGAATGAAGAGGGGGTGGAGGGGTATATATAGCCTCCACACAAAATCTACACACAATTTACCAAACTCGGTGGGACCGAATCGTTAAACTCGGTCGGACCGATTTAGTAAACCTAGTGACCGTTAGTGATTTTCGGTGGGACTGACATGCATCTCGGTGAGGCCGATTCGGTTAGGGTTTGGGCATAACGTAATCTCGGTGAGACCGATTACACAAACTCGGTGAGACCGATTTGGTAATAAGCTTTCAAGAGAGTTGGTCAGGTAAACTTCGGTGGGACCGATTTGCTCTTTTCGGTGAGACCGAAATGTTACAAAAGGAAGCAGAGAGTTTACATTGTAATCTCGGTGGGATCGATCGCTCACTTGGTTAGACCGAAGCGTTACGAAGGGAAAGCGGAGAGATTGCAACCCCATCTCGGTGAGACCGAGCTCCCTATCGGTAAGACCGATTTTCTTAGGGTTTGTGGCGGTGGCTATGACTTTTGGAATCGGTGGCGCGGATAGAAAGAATCGGTGTGACCGATTTTGGCTTTAGGTTTAGGTCATTTGTGGATGTGGGAAAGTAGTTGAGGGTTTTGGAGCATATCACTAAGCACATGAAGCAAGAGGCTCATTAAGCAACACCTCATCCCTTCTTGATAGTATTAGCTTTTCCTATAGACTCAATGTGATCTTGGATCACTAAAATGTAAAATGAAGAGTCTTGAGCTTTTGAGCTTTAGCCAATCCTTTGTCCTTAGTATTTTGAGGGATCCACTTTCATCATCTATGCCATGCCATTCATTGAGCTTTCCTGAAATAATAGTCTTGGAATAGCATTAGCTCAATGAGCTATATGTTGTTATGAATTACCAAAACCACCTAGGAATAGTTGCACTTTAAATCTCCCCCTTTTTGGTAATTGATGACAACATATAGATCAAAGCTTCGACAAAAGATAATAAAATTTAAATAACATCGTTAAGCTTTGAGAAGTATGTGATAAGCAAGAGCTCACCCTAAATTTGTGCATAGTTTTAGATTTGCTTTGGACTGCAAATGCACAATGAATTAGGCTCATGGGTTACTCTTCCATGTCACATACATCTTGGTGGAGCGCTCAAAATAATGAACAATGAATACATGCACTCATCACCAAGCATAGTGAGTGATCACATAAGATAGACAGGATAATATCAAGCATGCATAAGTGTAGCTTATGATCAAACACATGATCATTAATGTCTCACAAGCATAGTATCTCAACCAAAAGCAAACAAAGATTGAAAAACCATCAAATAAAGCAAGAGAGAAAAAAAGCAACACTCTCTCTCTCTCTCTCTCGAAGCCTATGATCTATACATTTTTCTCCCCTTTGGCAACAAGTTACCAAAAAGTTCATAGAAAATGCATAGTGCTAGATCGACTCTCAGGCTTGATCTTCAGGTGGTGGAGTCTGGATAACGCCGAGGACGAAAGCTTGATTGAAGTAGATGGAGCTGGAGCTGATGTAGATCTTTGGAGCTGGTGGCACTTGAGGCTGTAGGTGCTGCAGATGAAGTTGCTCTTGTGTCGAACTGCAATGAGATGACCTCTGGGCTCTAGGCACTCTGGAAAATGCATCGGTTGTTGTTTTGCCCTTCCTCTCCTGCATGTCATCTTGTAGTTCCTCCACTGCTTGAATCTCGATTACTTTCACATCTAAGTTATAGAAATTTTGTTCTATGATTCTCTCCAAGCTCTCCTAATTTTGAGTGAGGGTGGCCAATCCCTTCTCAATCCTCAGGGTTGATGCTATTAAGTATCCGAGCTGCTCCTACTTGTTCTTCAAGAAATACTCAGATGCCTCCTCTTGAGTTGGCATCTTGGCAGCCTTCTCCCTCTTTGCCTTCTCCTTCTTCTCCTGAGCTTGAACTGATTGTGGATCATCTTCATTCATGACAACCTCATTGTCCTCAAAGTATGGATAAAGTGGAAAGTGTTCCTTATCCAACTGATATTTTCCTGTGCCCATCTTTGAGTTTATCAATTCTTGAATCTGAGGTGCATATCCACAGCTCCTCTTACGATCTGCTTGATCCTCTTGATTGTTTCAATGATCGGGCTCATGACTTTGAATTTACATGGCACATCAAACACATGCAACATGTTGATGGCATGCCCTCTGATCATGTTATGGTCACCAGACTTGCGCAACAAAGTGTGCCTCAGAATCCAATATATGGTTGGCAACCCAGACAGCAGAAAGTGAACTGATCCCAACTTGTGAGTCTCTAATTCCTAGTCTGGAATTTCCTTGAACATGTGAGCCATTGAATTGTGACCCATCTTCTTCTTTGCATAAATGTCTAGGTCATCCTCATTCTCCTTGGGGGCATTGATCGGACTTGCCCATTCTTCAATAGTGGACTGGTACCTTGTACCTTGGACATCAAACTATTCTTCCATACGGGTAAAAGTGTCTTTGTGGAGTAGAACTGCATGATAAGCTCATCATTCCAGTTAGTGAACTTCTGTCCAACAAAATCTGCAACTCCACAAGCAATAAAGTTGTCTTGCACTCCAGGATAGTGATGTTCATTTTCCTTGATGAATTTCCAGTCAACCCACCTCATGTCACAGACTATGGGCCTCTTGTCCAACAGAATTGTTTCATAGAAGTCCTGTTGTTCCTTTGTGTGGAACCTGTAGTCAACAGCAGTTCTTCTTCTTGAAGCATATGGATCTTCCATTCTCCACAGTCTCAGCCACGAATCCTTCACGATTCTCATGTCCTCGGCCACAGGATGGGCATCATTGTGATGCAGTATCTTGGGCTTGAGCTTCCTTAGAACTTGTCCTTCTTCATCTTCCTCATCGGCATCCTCGAGCCTTTGGGGCCTTGTTCTTCTCGGTAATTTGGAATGCTCCTGGTATTCCTCTTTGGTGCAGACTTGGCCTTGGGGGCAGCTTTGGGTGCTTCCTTGGGCTTGTATGTGGCAGCCCCTGATCTAATAGCATCACCCATAAGCTTTGGTGCCTTTGGAGCTGGTGCAGCAAGCTCTTCCTCTTCCATCATGGAAGGTTGACCAACAACTCTGGCCATGGTCATCTTGACCCTTTCCTTTCTTTTCTTACCTTCTGCGCAATTTGGTTCTTTGGGTTGGGTTTCCAAAGAAGCTTGTGTAGACACTCTGGCTTTGGACATTGGTTGTCTTCCTGCAGGCCTTTTGGTCTTCATGCCTGGCTTTGTATTCTTCACTGAGCCATATTCCTTCTTGAGCACCTCTTTCTTGGAAGTAGCCTCTTCTTCCTCAGCTTTGTAATCTTCATCCTCTGAATCTGATGTTCTTTTCCTCCTTTGCCTAGTTGCAGCCTTAGGCAAATTGCTAGGAGTACTTCTGCTACCTTCATCTGAAGTTGAGGGACTAGTGCCCTCACTCAAGTACATCTGCTCTTGACACATTACATTTGTCACTTTGATCGGACATCTTGCGCAAAAAGCTGACTAGCGACCTTTGTGAAGAGTTATAGATGAGACAGAAAAGATGAGCATCACAAAATGCAGAGGTTTACGCAAAAGAATGACTCAAAAGTTCAGTCTTAGTTTTCCACGAAAGCATTTCGGATCCACCGATTTTCAAACTCGGTGATACCGAAGCAGTTTTGGAACCTAAACTGATGATCTCGGTTGGACCGAGTTTTAGTTTGGTGGTACCGAGACTGCTAGGGTTTCACAGAATCCTCAAATTGGTTGCACCGATTAGTAATTCTCGGTCAGACCGAGAGTCACTAGTGCAATGGCATAGGCCAAATCGGTGAGACCGAGTTTTTCAACTCGGTGGGTCCGAGATGGTTTCAAGTAAACCTAACCCTAAAAATTTGAATCACATCTAATCTATGAACTACTTTGGCTGGATAGAAGAGTTTCAATCGTGGCAAGAATCAATATGAAAACAATGTGCCAGGAATCAGACGTGGATAGCACAAAGATTAAGTCCATACCCTAACTTGGTGGTGGACTTGCTACGGCGGCAACGGCGGGGACGAAATCCGTTGACGGCGGCGGAGACCAGCGACAGGAGGCTGCTGGCGACGAGGAGACGATCCGGAGACCACGATGGCAGAGCGAGCTGTTGCGCGGGCGAAGGGTTTCGGAGAAATTTCCAAAAATTTGCCCGTGGCTATATATAACTTGACCCTATCGGTGTGACCGAGTGGAACAACTCGGTGGCACCGAGATGCACTCTTGTGTTCGATTCTGACAAATCGGTGAGACCGAAAAGTTCAAATCGGTTGCACCAAGATTGAAAACTCAGATCAACTTGATGATCTCGGTAGGACCGAAATGGAAGGATCGGTCAGACCGAGAATCACTAAGAGGTTTTGGAAGTTTAAGTCTGACGAATCGGGGACTCCGAGTGCTCCTCACACAGAGTGGTTCGAATCTGACTTGATCAAATTTTGTGATGTAGCATGAATAGAGTTTGAGACAAGAAAAGCATAGATAGCTAAAGAAGGTTCTTAGGCATTCTTGTCCATCCACTTGGCACAAAGAAGAGAATCCACACAAACAAAACAACAAGTGGATGTCCTTGAATGAGTAAAATATGCACCAACATGCTCATACAATAAGATGGCAATTGAAATATGTGGCAAAGCATGCACAACCAATTTTAGCAATTATCAAGCAATTGGCGATGACTAGGTCATCTATATATGAGTATATTGACTTAGGAGTCAAATGAGAACATTTGATCATAGGTCATACTCATCGTTTAAGCTCAAGTGGGGTTACCACTTTTACATAATGCATTAATGTGTTCACACCATTAGAGTTGCTTTGACTCAATTCTTAGAGTTAAGCTCCCCCTAGATGTGAGATCCCCCCTTAGAGGGATGAACTAACCTTAGGTTTGTCGATGATGACTTCATGTAGGTGTTGAAGATGTAGATGCTCAATGTTGATGTAGATCATTTGGAGCAATCCTTTGGAGTGAGTTGCACTTTCAATACCTACACGGGTTAGTCCCACAAGGAACAAACAAGGATATCCACAGACATAGAGTGATGCACATACAAGATGATGTCTATGAAAGCATTAGGTTACCTTGTCCCTTGCCTTACCAACATGAGGGTTTGTGACTCCTTGAACTAGTGCAAGATGTGAAAGTTGATTGCCCTTGTTCTTGCCAAAATGATATGAGTGAAGAATGTTGGCGGAGTCACCCTCAAGAACTCTCTAGTTCTTCTTCTTCGGGATCCACATCATCTTGATGGGAATCCTTGGAGTTGTAGTTGTACTTGATGAAGTAGAACTTGACGTAGTCTTGGGGACCCACTTGAACGAGGCTTTAGGTGCTTCTTCAAATGCATCAATCTCTTCTTGAAGCTTGTCCTTGCCTTTGTTCTTGTGGTCTTGTGGTGGAAGATCATATTGAGCTTGTGTCCCCTTGAAGGAAGTAGGATCATACCTCTCTTGTTGAGGAACAAACTTTGTCTTGGGGTATTGATCTTATTCCCACTCAATTCCATTGGCGTTGAACTTTCGTTCAAAACCAACACCTTGATTCTTCCGGTGCCTTCCTTGCTTGCGTACAATTTCCTCGAATTGCTTACTCCCGGCAAGGCTCTTGTAAACACCTTTCTCTATAATTCCCTTCAATAAACTATTTTCTTGCTCAAGTGTAACTTGGCTAAGAGAATCATTAGTGGAATCAAGAGAACTACTAGAAGCACCAACATCGGATTTGACATTATTATTGTTACTACTAGAGGAAGTATCTTTCTTGTACTTGTTACTAGACTTGACTTGAGGCATGTAAGTAGATAAGAGTAAACGCTTGGCAATGTAAGAAGAACTTTTCTTGTGGAGATCATCATTGATTGCCTTTAAGAACTCATGCTCTTGCTCAAGATTGAGCTTTTCAAAGCGTAACTTCTCATGAGCCCTTAAAAGTTCTCGATGATCTTGAAGATAGTTTCATGAGCCAACTTAAGAGTGTTTAGTTCTTTAGTTAGAAGCTCAATTTTCTCCTTATCATTGTCATTCGTTTGATTAGCATGATTAATTGACGTTTCATCATAGTATTCATCACTAGAGTTGTCAACAAGTAAATCATCATCCACAAGCAAGTCATCTTCATCACTATTAAAATCAACATACTCGGGATGTGTTACCTTTGGACCTTTGGCCATGAAGCATCTTCCAACACCCTCATTTGGTGAGTCAAATATGTCGAAGGAGTTGGTTGACACAAGTGCTAGACCGGCAACACCTTCATCTTGAGTATATTCGGAGTCAGAGTGATAGCTTCTATCGGAGTGATTGTCGGAGTCGGAGCCGGAAACCCATTCACCAACATGAGCTTGATGTCTTCGTTTTGTGTAGCTCCTTGATGACTTGTCCTTTCTTTCCGAATCCTTACTTCTCCGTGAGGGTCTTCCGTGCCCTAACTTGGCGACGGAGGACACCTACGGCAGCGGCGGAGAAGACGAGGTCCACGGCCGGCGTGAGGACGGCGTCGGAGAGGTCGCGGCAGCTAAGCGCTTCATCACCGGCGTCGTCGAAAGCTAGCGGTGGCGCTAGGGTTTGTCGAGGTGGAGAGGTGGAAGAAAGATTTTGACCGCGATGGGAGGTATATTTATAGGGAGAGGGACAACACAACGCAATTACGCAGGTGCCCCTGGTGGTTCACATCTGAGGGACATGTGGCGAACATGCAACACATTGGAAGTTGTTCCATGTTCCCACGCACGCCTGGACTGTCGGGTTGTCGTTCCAGCTTCTCCGGCTTTCAGGCAATAAGGACTAGGCATTTAAAATATATTTAATGTTTGTCTATGTATCTTCTGATGACAAGGATGAGAGAAGACATTCGACAGTTTCAATAGAATGCATATGATTTGGAAAGATAGAGTTTGAGGAAGAAGCATAGAGAGGTTGGGGTCCGATCACATTCACTTAGTCCAAAAGATTCAAACGAGAAGACATAGCTATAAGTGAATGGTGTAGAGGACAGAACTAAAGTATATGTATATATCTGAGTAAAACTAAATCAACAAGGTGAAAATCATCAGGAAGTCAAATCAATGTTGAAGATAAATCAAATGCGAAGACTTAGCAAACGTAACGCCAGGAGAAACACTTCAAACAAGATTTTGGTGGTGGCGTTACCCACCGTAGGAAGTATTAGACCCAGACACGCGCACAATTATCGTGGCGCTCCAAAGTCAAATTCCGCATTAATGTATTCACACTCAGAGTGTAAGTCTTCATTGATTCAAGATATACATTACTTCGTGTGTTGCACATCTAAGTCGTCAACATGCATAAGTGTTAGGATGTGTGCCTAATCACAGGACATTCGAGGATTCCAAGATATTTAGCTCGCACCGCAACTTGCAAAACCTTTTCTCAGCCAAGGGCTTTGTGAAGATATCTGCCAATTGCTCTTCAGTGTTGACGTGAATGATATCAATATATTCCTTCATGACATGGTCTCTGAGAAAGTGATGTCGAATTTCAATGTGCTTTGTCTTCGAGTGCTGAACTGGGTTGTTGGCAATCTTGATGGCGCTTTCATTGTCACAGTAGAGTGGTACTTGCTTCAGATGGATGCCATAGTCCTTGAGTGTTTGCTTCACCCATAGAAGCTGAGCGTAGCAAGATCCAGCAGCAATGTATTCGGATTCAGCAGTGGAGAGAGATACATAGTTATGCTTCTTTGAAGACCAACAAACAAGTGATCGTCCCAAAAAGTGACATGTGCCTGATGTAGACTTGCGGTCCACCTTGTCACCAGCATAATCAGCATCCAAGAATCCAACTAGATCAAACTCTGAGCCCTTTGGATACCATAATCCTAATGTTGGGGTGTAAGCCAAATATCAAAGAATTCACTTCACAGCTAAGTGATATGATTCCTTTGGTGCCGCTTGGAATAGGGCACACATGCAAACACTAAGCATTATATCTGGCCTAGATGCACATAAATAAAGTAAAGAACCAATCATGGAGCGGTATACCTTTTGATCGAACTCTTTACCATTGACGTCAGGACTCAGATGACTTTTGGTTGGCATTGGCGTCGTGTAACCTTTGCAATCTTGCATTCCAAACTTCTTCAGGCAGTCCTTGAGATATTTCTCTTGTGATATGAAGATGTCGTTGCTCTGCTGACGAATTTGAAGACCGAGGAAGAACTTCAGTTCACCCATCATGGACATCTGATATTGCTCTTACATGATGTGTCCAAACTCATCACTGTATTTCTGGTTGGTGCAGCCGAAGATAATATCATCCACATATATTTGGCACACAAACAGTTAACCATCATATGTCTTCGTGAAGAGTGCGGGATCCAGGGAACCTGGTTTGAAGCCTTTGCTCTTCAGGAAGTCCTTGAGAGTGTCATACCAGGCGCGAGGGGCTTGTTTGAGGCCATACAATGCCTTGTTAAGCTTGTATACCATATCAGGATGTTTTGGATCTTCAAAGTCAGGTGGTTGTGCAACATACACTTCTTCTTCAATCTTGCCATTGAGAAAGGCACTCTTCACATCCATTTGATATAGAAGGATGTTGTGATGATTTGCGTAGGCTAGCAGTATGCGAATGGCTTCAAGCCTAGCCACAGGAGCAAATGTTTCATCAAAGTCTATCCCTTCAACTTGAGTGTATCCTTGAGCAACAAGACGAGCCTTGTTTCTGACGACTTGACCATGCTCATCTTGCTTGTTGCGATATATCCATTTTGTGCCTATTATGTTGTGCTTGCGAGGGTCAGGACGTTTGACTAGTTCCCACACATTTTTCAGCTTGAACTGTTGAAGCTCTTCTTGCATAGCTTGAATCCATTCAGGTTCCATGAAGGCTTCAACAACTTTCTTCGGTTCAGATATTGAGACAAATGCAAAGTTCCCATAGAAATTTGCTAGCTGTGTTGCTCTTGAACGAGTGAGAGGACCAGGTGCATTGATGCTATTGATTATCCTCTCAATTTGCACTTCATTAGCAACACGAGGATGAACTGGACGAAGATTTTGCCCTTGCTGATCATTGTCTTCGTCTCGAGCAATGTCTTCAGGCTGAGCATTGTCTTCGGGTTGATTAGGTGCAGAGATGATAAGTTCCTATTTAGGCTGTGCCTCAGAAGGTATGATTTCTCCAGTTCCCATGAGCTTGATGGATTCACTTGGTGGAACTTCATCTATCACATTTGGCATGTGCTCTCTTTGTGAGCCGTTAGTTTCATCGAACCGCACATCTACAGTTTCAACCACTTTATAGTGAAAGAGGTTGAAGACTCTGTAGGAGTGCGAATCCTTTCCATAACCAAGCATAAAACCTTCATGTGCTTTCGGTGCAAATTTTGAAGTGTGATGTGGATCCTTGATCCAGCACCTAGCACCAAATACTCTGAAGTAACTGACATTTGGCTTCTTACCAGTAAGGAGTTCATAGGATGTCTTCTTCAGAAGCTTGTGAAGATAAACACGGTTGATGACATGGCATGCAGTATCAATGGCTTCAGGCTAGAATTTTCTTGGAGTCTTGTATTCATCAAGCATCATTCGTGCCATCTCAATGAGTGTTCTGTTCTTGCGCTCCACGATGCCATTTTGCTGAGGTGTGTATGGAGTGGAGAACTCATGAGTGATTCCCAGCACATCAAGATATGTGTCGAGGCCTGTGTTCTTGAACTCAGTGCCGTTGTCGCTTCTGATATGCTCTATCTTGATGCCATAGTTGTTCATGGCACGGTTGGCGAAACGTCTGAAGACATCCTGCACTTCAGTCTTGTAGAGGATTATGTGCACCCAAGTATACCTTGAATAATCATCAACAATGACGAAGCCATAGAGACAAGCAGTAGTAGTGAGAGTAGAGTAGTGAGTAGGGCCGAATAGGTCCATGTGTAGCACCTCGAAGGGTTGAGATGTCATCATGATTGTCTTCGAGGGATGCTTGGCCCTCGTCATCTTTCCAGCTTCGCAGGCACTTCACAGATGATCCTTCTTGAACTTGACGCCCTCGATGCCTATGAAATGCTTCTTCTTTGCGAGAGTGTGCAAGTTCCTCATGCCAGCATGCCCTAGCCTCCGATGCCAGAGCCAGCACTCTGAAGCTTTTGCAAGAAGACATACGGCAAGCTGCGGTCCAGCTGAGAAATCTACCATGTACAAATCATCTTTCCGATACCCTTCAAAGACTAGAGACTTGTCAGATTCCATTAGAACAAGGCAACGATATTTTCCAAATATCACAATCATGTTCAAATCGCAAAGCATTGAGGCAGGACATTAAGTTGAAACCAAGGGATTCAACAAGCATCACTTTATCCATGTCTTTGATCCTTTGAGATTGCAACTCTACCTAGACCAAATACCTTGCTTTTAACAGTGTCAGCAAATGTGATGTGACTCTTTTCAGATGGACGTAAGGTTGAGTCCATGAGAAGACTTCGATCACCAGTCATATGATTAGTGCATCCGTTGTCCATAATCCATTCTGAAGCATGAGGTGTCATACCCTACAGTATAGTTAGGGGGATAGGCTTCACCAAGAGTATTGTGAAGCATAAACATTTGATGCACAAGAGAATTATCAAAGATCAGATCAAGGTTAGGACTGATAGGATGATTGGCAATCAATTCAGGAACAAAATACATAGTGAGACCATTTGGGCATTTTTTCTTGCGCCCAACAAGATGTTTTAGGTCCCCAGCAATAGAATTGGACGCCTTTGATTTCCGGTTGGAGACCGTTCCCTGCAAAAGAAAGTTAATTCTTCTTAACCACCCACATCTTCAGGGGTGGCTTAGAAGCAATGAGTCTAAGTGCAAAGATCTCGAGAACTTGACTTTGGAGCCCTAGCAAATAGCCTTGCAGGAGATGAATGATACTCATATGAATAAGCAGAAAAGTTCTTAGTTTTGTTAACATAGCGGTTTGAAGAAACACGCTCATATTCATAAGTCTGAGATGATTTCCCTGCAAAACATTTGCGTTAGGCTGACTCAGGTGAATCATGTGTCTGTATGAAGCCTTTGGGCCATATGAAGCCTTTGCTCTGGGGTTTGTCTTCTTCCCTTGTGGTGTCATGATGACATTCACAGGAAGATTCTCAAGAACCCTTTTGGGCACCCAGATCTTCTTCATAGGTGGTCCATTCCTGCAGTTAGTACCGATATACCTGGCAAACACTTCACCATTCTGATTCTTAAACAGTTTATAGTTTGCATCAAAGGATTCATAAATGATAATAGGGTTATCATAAGTGAAGCCAGATAAGGTGGATGGATCCACTGAAGGTTCCTTTGCAGCAACCCATGTGGTTTTGGGGTACTGCTTAGGCTTCCAATAAGAACCATCAACATTCATTTTCCTCTCGAACCCAACACCATCTTTCCTAGGGTTACGGTTCAGAATCTGCTTTTTGAGGACATCACCACGATTGTACGATGCCCTTTGAGACTTTTGTACATCCTGTTTCAAGCAATGTCTTCAACCTAGCATTTTCATCGGCAATAGTGGTGGCATCCTCATCGAGGAGGGTTAGTTACCCCATCAACGATTGAAGATATTACCTTGATAGCAGCAGTAGAACATTCAGCAACAGAAGTAGCGTTATCACGCTCAAGGCATTTTAGACATGGTGGATCAAATCCTTCCTGAGCGGAACTAATATGTTGAGCGCGAAGTGACTCGTTTTCTTTTTGAAGATCTTCATGAACTGCTCTCAATTTCTCAAGTTCTTGCTTCCTTTGAAGATAATCATAGGAAAGCTTTTCATGAGTTGTTGAGAGCGTTTCATGACGACTTTCAAGTTCCTCGTACTTAACATGAAGATTTTTGATGTCTTCAATTAAGGACTGAGATCGGGTCATTTTCGCGTCCAATAGATCATCGCTTTTGTCTAGCAATTTTTTAATATGTTCCATAGCTTTCTATTGTTCAGTTGCAATTTTAGCCAGTGTTTTGTAGCTGGGTTTGGATTCACAATGAGAGTCATCTTCACTTGATGTTTGAAAGTAAGCATCGCGTGAGTTTACCTTGGCACCACGTGCCATGAAGCAGTAGGTGGGAGCGGAGTCGTCCTTGTCATTATCATCAGTGTTGGTGACGCAGCCATTGTCTTCAGTGTTGAAGATGGACTTGGCAACATAGGTTGTGGCTAGAGCCAGACTTGCAACACTAGAGTCAGACTCCTCAAATTCCACCACCGCCTCCTCTGAAGCAGACTCCTCCTCTGAATCCATTTCCTTGCCAACAAAAGCACGAGCCTTGCCAGATGAGCTCTTCTTGTGTGATGAAGACTTGGACGAAGACTTGGAAGAAGACTTTGAGGATTTCTTCTTCTTGTTGTCATCAGAATCATATTCCTTGCTCTTCTTCTTGTTGTTGTTTTCATTGTCCCACTGTGGACACTCAGAGATGTAGTGACCAAGTTTCTTGCACTTGTGGCATGTTCTCTTCTTGTGGTCATGAGTAGAAGCTTCATCATTTCTTGAGCTGGATCGTGAAGACTTTACGAAGCCTTTCTTCTTTGTCAATTTGGAACTTCTTCACAAGCATAGCAAGCTCCTTTCCAATGTCTTGGGATCACAGGCTGCAATGATTCTTCTTCAGATGAGGAAGCAGCTTTTGCCTTCAAAGCGCGAGTTCGGCCATAGTTGGGACCATAGATATCTCTTTCCTCAGATAGTTGAAACTCATGTGTGTTGAGCCTCTCAAGTATGTCGGACGGATCGAGTGTCTTGAAGTCAGGGCGTTCTTGAATCATCAGGGCTAGGGTGTCAGACGAGCTGTCAAGTGATCTCAGGAGTGTCTTGACGATTTCATGCTTGGTGATCTCAGTAGCGCCAAGAGCATGAAGCTCATTAGTGATGTCAGTGAGACGATCAAACGTGAGTTGGACATTCTCATTGTCATTTCTCTTGAAGCGGTTGAAGAAATTGCGAAGGACACTGATCCTTTGATCTCTCTTGGTTGAGACGCCTTCGTTGACCTTGGAGAGCCAGTCCCAGACTAACTTCGACGTTTCCAGAGCACTCACACGGCCATACTATCCTTTGGTCAGATGACCACAGATGATGTTCTTCGCAGTAGAATCGATTGAATGAACTTCTTGACATCGGTAGGGAGTAGCGTCTTCGCCACCCTTGGGAACGTCGTTCTTGACGACATACCAAAGGTCGACATCAATGGATTCAAGATGCATGCGCATCTTATTCTTACAGTAGGGGTAATCAGTGCCATCGAAGACAGGGCACGCAGCGGAGACTTTGATTATCCCTGCAGTCGACATAGCTAAAACTCCAGTTGGTTAAACCGAATCACACAGAACAAGGGAGTACCTTGCTCTGATACCAATTGAAAGTGCTTGTTATCGACTAGAGAGGGGGTGAATAGGTGATTTTTATGAAAGTCTTCAAAACATGGGAGTTTAGAAGACAAACAATTGAAATGGACCTATTAACATGCAGCGGAAGGTAGACTACACTAGACAAGCCATAGTCAAGTATTCAATGAAGTGAAAGCACGAAGACTATTAGCAGCTAGGCAGTAGGGATCAGAATGGAAGATAGTATGAAGCCAATCAGAGCAAGTAGTTACACAGTGAAGTCAAACAGACGGTGCAAGCAGGCAATGACTTCACGAAGACAAACTGTAAGTAAAGAGAGGGAGAAGATAGAACCAGTCTCTTGGAGAGGACAAGGATTTGTTGGACCAGTTCCAGTTGTTGTGACAATCAGACGTGCAGTTAGGGAGGCTGAGATTCAACTCAGAAGACCACGTCTTCACCTTATTCCCCTTAAGCTAAGGACACCCAGTCCTCGCTCAATCACTCTGGTAAGTCTTCAAGGTAGACTTCCAAACCTTCACAGACTTCGTTCACCGGCGATCCACAATGACTCTTGGATGCTCAGAACGCGAAGCCTAACCGGCTGGAGGATTCACAGTCCTCAAGTGTAACAAGTATTCAGGTCACGCAGACAGAAAGACTTCAGTGATGCCTAACACTCTTTGGCTCTGGGTGTTTGGGCTTTGTCCTCGCAAGGATTTCTCTCTCTCAAAAGCTTCGGAGGTGGGTTGCTCTCAAATGAAAAAGGCCGTGCACTAACTCTGAGCAGCCACCAATTTATGGTGTAGGGGATGGGATATTTATAGCCACTAGGCAACACGGCCTGATTTGTCCTAAATGACCCTGGGTCACTAAGGAACTGACACGTGTTCCAACGGTTAGATTTCAAACACACACGGCAGCTTGACTTGGGCTACAAGTAAAGTTGACTCATCCAGCTCTGGATAAGATTTGCTCTCATTGTCTTCGCTCGAAGACATAGGATTTGGTTGAGCATCACTTCAGTCACTCTGACTTTGTTCACTTGGACCCCACTTAACAGTACGGTGGTTCGTACGACTCAACAAAGAATAAAAAGAAACTACAAAACAACTATGTCTTCGCACTCCATAGTCTTCACGTGAATGTCTTCTCGAGTCATAAGCTTCGATGTGATTGTCTTCACATACCACCATTGTCTTCAATGTCTTCACACATTTTTAGGGTTCATCTCCGTAGGTAAACCGTATCAATGAGGGACTACTACCTGTGTTATCCTGCAATTCTCACAAACACATTAGTCCCTCAACCAGGTTTGTCGTCAATACTCCAAAACTAACTAGGGGTGGCACTAGATGCACTTACAGTTTCCTCCTCGTGCGATCTCCCTCGAACAGCCTGTCGTCTGATCCCACGTACAAGTTCGCCGGAGCGGCGCAGATGCACCGCCTCTAATGGTATCCGCGCGTGCAGGAGGAACACCGTGTGGCCAACTGCTAGGTCCGGTCACACAGTCGGCGGCGATTGGAGGTGTCAATTCGCAACACATGCAAACCCTAGTGATAGCGCCGAAGCGATCAATCAAATGAGTGTGCCGCACCTCCACTATATATAGGCATCTGTCACGGGCTCAACACTTGGGCCTCGCACGGACCCTAAAGCCCATAAGTCTACTCGGCCACAATCGGGATACAGCTCGAATCACATCCGACCAGTGTCCTCGGATCCGACCTCGTAGGTTCCTTCCCTTAAGCGCGCGACCCCTTAGGTTCAAGCCGGTTTGGTCGCACTTCGGATCACCTCCGAACTGCACGGTTGGTAGCGGCCTCTAGCAAGGCATGCCGAACACCAAGCAGACTATGAAGATGGTTAGGCGAACCTGTACATCATACTTCCATTCCTTTTGCCACACTATATATGTAACCGAGCTCAAGGCGAGTCTGTCATCCTTGTGCTAGCCCGACCTCTTTCTCGTTCTAGTGATGCTGACCACTATCCGGATTATCTCATAATCCTTGTCGCATGGCCATGCTTATCCTGGTCGAATCACACGAGGGGCCCAGAGTATATCTCTCCTGATCGGAGGGGCAAATCCCATCTTGCTCGACCACGTCTCGCGGCATGGGTCTAGACAAACCCAAAACCTACCTTTGTAACTACCCAGTCATGGAGTAGCGTTTGGTTGGCCCAAAGCAGGTCTGTCACCATCCCGAGTACATGTGCCAGCTCGGGTCTTAGGACATAGAACGTATGTTGTACTAGAGACTCAAAGATGACATATCAATGCGTCTCATAGTTGGGTCTGTCCGACTCGGACCTTATCTCGACTTGGATCCGACTACATCGAATCCGTCCAGATCCTTCCAAGTCCATATTATCCGGTTAGCATCCAATGCTCCATGGCTAGTGAGACCAAGCCATCGACCGTGTCGTATGCTAGTCTAGTCGGCTGCGCGTCCACACAGCCCTTTCGACTAGGGACCTAATAGGACATTCATCATACAATGCATAGTCCCAAAAACAAGTCACGTACTTAGCGATACACATCATTGATAATGTCCAAGAACTATCTTTATTCATAAACACATAGGAAATGTCATCATACATGATTGCCTCTAGGGCATATCTCCAACAGTCACCTGATGGCGGCGAGGGGGACGGGGGATGAGCGGGGGGTTGCGGCGGCGGCGCGGTAGGTTTCGCCCGAGCTGCCCCCTTGGAGAGCGACTGTCGTTAAATTCCCTTGGAACTAACCCAGACTGATGTTGTTTTCAGCAAAATTGACATGGTGTTATTTTTGTGCCGAAATAAAAGATCTCGGATAGAGCTGAAAATGTATGGAGAATATTTTCAGAACATATAAAAAATATTGGAGAAGAGGACTACCAAAGGGGGGCCACCTAGGAGCCACAAGCCCAGGGGCATGCCCCCCAGGCTTGTGGGCCCCCTGGAGCCTCCGGCAACCCTAATTCCAACTCCATAAATACCTATTCGCCGAGAGAAACAGCAGAGAGAAATTTTTATTGCATTTTACAATACGGAGCCGTCGACACCTCATGTTCTTCATCGGGAAGGCTGATCTAGAGTCCATTCGGGGCACCGAGGAGGGGGGATTCAACACCGTCGTCATCCTCAACCATCTCCATCAACAATTCCATGATGTTCATCATCGGGAGTGAATAATTTCTTCATAGGCTCGCTGGATGGTGATGGGTTGAATGAGATTTGGTGTGTAATCGAGTCAATTGGTTAGGGCTTTGATCCCTAGTAACCACTATGTTCTAAGATTGATGTTGCTATGATTTTGCTATGCTTAATAATGCTTGTCACTAGGGCCCGAGTGCCATGATTTCACATTTGATCCCTTTATATTTTCATGAATATATTTGAGTTCTTGATCCTATCTTGCAAGATATATGCATCTATTACTGTTATGATCCACATACCCCAAGGTGACTATAATTGGGATTCTTTTCGGCGATTGCCGTAGTTTGCGGAGTTCATGTATTCACTATGTGCTAATGCTTTGTTCCGTTCTCTATTAAAAATATGCCTTAATATCCCTTAGATTTCCTTATAGACCCCGCTGCCCCGGGAGGGTAGGGGGAGGGTAGGACAAAAGATGCCATGCACGTTCTTATTACAAGCACGTATGACTATATACGGAATACATGCCTACATTACATTAATGAATTGGAGCTATTGTGTATCGCTCTAGGTTGTGACTACTACATGATGAATGTCATCCAACACAAATATCATCACTGATCTAAGGCCTATGCTTTTCATATATTGATCTTTGCCAAGTTACTACCGTTGTTGCTGCTGTTACAATGACTACAAACTGCTATTGTTACTGTTCCTGTCACTGTTCAAGATATCTTCCGATATTCCGATAAATCGGCCGATTTATCGCTTACCGGTGTCTGACCGATAAGTTAAATTAGCCAATAAATCGGCAGATATGGCGATAAATCGGCTGATATGCCGATAAACTGGCCGATTTACCCCTTATCATGTGTCGACCGATAAGTTCCCGATAAGCGATGTCCCCAACATTGGTTCCTATTACTGTTGTTGTTATTGTTACCACTGCTATCAAACTATCATACTACTGTGCTACTAAACACTTTGCTACAGATATTTAGTTCTCTAGGTGTGGCGGAATTGACAACTCAATTGTTAATACTTGCAAATATTATTTGGCTCTCCTTGTGTTGAATCAATAAATTTGGATGAAATACTACCCTCGAAGACTGTTGTGATCCCCTATACTTGTGGCTTATGAAGAACTTTTCCTGGCGCCCTTGCCGGGGAGCATACCTCTGTTTGTTGAGTCACTTGGAATTTATATCTGTTGATCATTGTGAAGAATCTGAAAGATACTATAACCAAGATCGTACCCTCTAAGACGAGAGGAGGTAAGGAAGTGTCATCAGACTCTGCACTTGATTCACCTTCTGTTTTGAGTAGGCTTGCGACACCACCACTTGTTATTCATTCAGATATGTCGCAAGTAATTGACGATACTACTTCTGCTATACATGAAACTTGTGATGATGCTAGTATTCTGCTTCATGATATTGTGCCACTGGGTGAATTTCTTGATGAACAACTTGCTAAATTTAAAGAACTTGAAATTGTTGAAACTGATGAAAATTATGATTCTCCTATTGTGCCTAGCTCTCCTACTAGAGTTGAAATACCTGAGGGTTATAGTATTGACGGGGAGATAGCTAGAAATTTTCTTTCTTCTAATGATAGAGATGGTGTTGAGAAATTACTGAGTAGGCTTAAAGAAAAATCTATGATAGAGAAAATGAAATATGATTCTAAATTTGCTACTTCTCCTATTTTTGTTACCGATAAGGATTATGAATTCTCCGTCAATCCCGAGTAAATCACTTTGGTTGAATCTGATCATTTTCATGGTTATGAAACTGAAACTGTTGTGACACACCTTACTAAATTAAATGATATAGCCATCCTATTTGCTCATGATGAAAAAAATCGCTATTACTATATTCTTAAGTTGTTTCCTTTTCCACTAAAAGGTGATGCTAAGAAGTTATTTAATACTCTTGCTCCTGGTTGTTTGCACAGTCCTTGGGATATGATATATTACTTCTCGGAAAAATATTTTTCTGCTCATAAGAAACAAGTTGCCTTATAGGAAATATTTAACTTTTTGCAAATTGAAAAAGAGAATCTCCCTCAAGCTTGGTTGAGGCTTCTCCAATTACTTAACGCTTTGCCTGATCATCCTCTCAAGAAAAATTAAATACGTGATATCTTTTATAATGGACTAATCGATGCTTCTAGGGACTAACTAGATAGTTGTGCGGGTTTTTTTTTAGTGAACAAACTATTGGACAGACTGAAGAACTATTGAATAATATATTGAGAAATGATAATGATTGGAAACTTCCTGAATTACCACCTAAGCCTAGGCTTGGGAGTTCGGTTTATATGGTTAATACGATTCGGTTTATCCGGTTTTTCATAATTTCGGTTTTGGAGAAATGGAAACCGAAATAATCACACAAAATTTAGAAACCAAACCATATTCACCAAAATATATCGGTTCGGTTTGCTCGGTTAACTGAAAAACCGAAGTACATGCACCCATCAGTATAAGTATAAGAATCATTGAGTGGTGATTTGCATTGTATGGAATGCACAAAATAATCACATGAGCTAGTAACCTTAATATCAATCATAAACTGAGCTTGGAATCCTATAACTACTTGTTGGAAGAATACAACTATTGATTGCGTTGCATGCAAACAATAGTAAAATAATCTAAGCAGATTAAATTATTCATTCTAGCATGGGGACGCGGTGTTTTGGCTCCTAGGCGCGGATTAAATTGGCGAGTAATTTTTCAAAATGTGTATTTAGACAATAGGTGTATATGCACCTAGGAGCCATTGCCAATTTCCACTAGCATGGTGTTATTTATAATAGTGCTACTTCGGTCCAAAGATTAGAACCTCAGAGCACCGGTCGAAGTACCTTTGATCGACCGACTAGCCGGACAGCCAACACAACCAACAAGGATTGCCGGTGATTGCTGGCTCGCCGAAGCCGGCTGGACGATGAGTTGTTCACCAAAGGTTGGAGAGAGGGGCGGCTGATGGTACCACTATTGACGACTAGGTTTTCATACGAGGGAAGTGGGAGCATGGGGTGATTACATTAGTTATTCCTAAGTTACAACTGGGATGGGCCGATCAGCAAAACGACCCTGTATCAAACGGCCCTGTGTAACACACCAGATCGAAGGGGGAAAGGGGATCGAAGATGAGAACGAAGGAGGCAGGTGAGGAATACTTGGAGAGGAGGAAGGAGGTGAGATTGCAGTGGAAAGGTTCACGTACAAAGTAGTTTACACACGCATGCCTCGCTCAGCCACAGGCGGCCTCTGTTAACTCTACACGCACGGGCCAGCTGGCCGGACCCACCCGTCAGGTTCCTTGTCACACTAAGCTAGAGATTAGGTGTGACATTCTTCCCTCCTTAAGGTGCCTCTTCTTCCTCTTCCGACCAGAGCGGTGGCGGAATCGCTATGCGGAGGACGTTGTAATCTTCCCACATTGCCGGTGCCTTGTCTCCTGCTCCCCATTTGGACCTTGATCTACACCACCGGCTCGTCTATGTGCTTCATCATGCGCCGAGCCCTCGACGGTCTTGCGCGTCGCATCGACATCAGCCTGGGTCAGATGGATCTTCTTGGCGAGACCACGCACCTCCTGCGAGATCTGCGTGTTGAACGTAGCTTGCATCCTGATCCGCTTGTCGTGGGCCGCCTTTTGCTCGTCCACCTTGGAGAGGAGGGACTCGAGCAGCTTGGTGATGTTGTTGTTGCTCTCATCCATGGCGACCAACACCTGTCGCGTGGCCGCCAAAGCTTTCAGGGGCGTCATCGCCTCGCTCTGGAGAGATTGAACCCCGCGACGGATTTCGGGTGTGCTTGCCGGATCAGCTCACATCGGCGCGATGAATGTTACCGATCTACAACCTGCGCAGAGGGAAAAAATTGGCGGCGAAATTGGCTCTGGTACCAATTGTAACACACCAGATCGAAGGGAAAAGGGGATCGGGGATGAGAACGGAGGAGGCAGGTAAGGAATACTTGGAGAGGAGGAAGGAGGTGAGATTGCAGTGGAAAGGTTCAGGTACAAAGTAGTTTACACACGCATGCCTCAGCTCAGCCACAGGCGGCCTCTTTTAACTCCACACGCACGGGCCAGCTGGCGGCCAGTTGGTCGGACCCACCCGTCAGGTTCCTTGTCACACTAAGCTAGAGATTAGGTGTGACACCCTGTTGTGCATACGTAAACAAGGTATTACACGAGGCATCGTACATATCAGTTTCTTCGATCTATACGGTTTTTGGGCAATTGAAGCCGAACAAACACCAAACAACGAACAACCATAGAGTTTCCCATCGAACCAAAAAGTGGACCACTAAATTAACCGGTTAATACGGTTCGGTTCGGTTCTGTTCGGTTTTCCGGTTTCGGTTTAACAGTACCCACCCCTACCTAAGGCAACTCCGAAGAAGAGAGGTATTCTATTCCTCAGTTCTGAATATGTGCAAGAGGCCGAGAAATCTATGAAAGAAAATGGTATTAAATCTGAGGATGTTAAGAATTTACCATCTATTAAAGAAATACATGGCTCGACACCCTGACACAGGTAGTAAAGATAAATTTTCTTTATATATTTGATGAAAGTGATATTCTTTATAATAAATCTGCTAGTCAATGCCTGGATGAATTTGATAACTTACCTGGACGGGTCGACGACTGATCATGAAGAGTCGTGGCCTAGGCTAGTGGTCCATATTGCATTTGGTGGATGCGCTGGCTTACCATCTCCTCGAGTGGAAGAGTGGACGTCATAATTAATGATAGAGGGGGTACGCGTTCGCGCGGCCCCTATCAATTCTCTAGTTAAAAACTTTAATCTTAATTTGCTACGTTGAACACTTAAATTTGAATTTGCTGGTCTTTCGAAAACAATCTTGTTTGTCAGTTTAAATGCAAGGTGGGCATATGGACCATGCAAAAAAAAGGTGGGCATATGGACGTGTGCCATGTGTTCACCCGTCCTGGTGCCGCGCACATTGTTCAGATTTCCTTGCTTGCCTTGATGTATTATTGAGCAATATGTTTAGCTGACAAAATGATGAATTACAAAAACAAACGAGGAAACAGAACAGTCTATACAAAAAAGTTGAACAAGACTGGCAACGTTAGTGAGTTCTCTTTTCTATCAAAAAAAGCCTTAAAGATACAGAACAGAACATGAGTCAAGCAACATCAGTAAGTTCCTGGGCTGGTACAGTAGTATTATTTCTTGAAGTGATCGGGAAATTAATCACAGGCGGAAATACACACAAAGGTAATGCACTGGCATATACAGAAGAGAAGAAGTAATTCATAATATTTACCTGCTCAGTAGCAGCGATTTCGAGGTTGAATAGAAAACAATGCCACAAGTGAGCAATTTCTGTTTGCATATGAATTATCTCATCAAGTTGTTGCCTTCCTGGACAGATTATCCAAATAATCTCCCAGTGCAATCGGGCCTTTTACTGGAAACTGAAAAGAAAAACATTAGTGCAAACAGAGTTCAGCTGCGCAGTCCTATTTCCCCATTGCTTTGCTCCTCATTCGCCAACACAAAATATCAACCTGATTTCGCCAGCTTCCTGGCAGCAAAGTTAACAACAACAAACAACACACTGCTAAAGGCCTAAAGCCTAAAGCACCTGACCAACGGTTTCAGCTGACTGACTGAAACCGGAGCCCTACAACATGCTTCATCAATCAAACTACACAAAAGGGCAAAGAAGACATGAGATGGACGATTCTGAATTGCTTCCCGAACACATCGAACATACTTGAGATACTACTTGCAGAGAAAGGATATGCTACAAAACAGAACCCACCACCTCAAAAGGGACAAAGAAGGCATGAGACGAACAATGCTGAATTGCTTCCCCAACAGCAAACATACTCGAGATACTACTTGCATTGAAAGGATATGCTACAAAACAGAACCCACCACCCCAAAAGGGACAAAGAAGACATGAGACGAACACTGCTGAATTGCTTCATCTTCATTGCAGAAGCAACACCTTTTGTTCCTCTACCATTTGCATCTCGATAGATTGGATCTTATTTGGAATAATCCCTCGATAGATACATTGAACAAATATCTTCATCTAAATTTGGGTTTTCAGTTTCCCACATGATATTATCAAATGAAGCCTTCAAAAAATAAAAATAAATTCCACCGAGTCCAGCGTCGAGAATGATGTAGAGCCACCATAGCAGGACACCTTGCAATCAGCCCATATTCCCCAAGCACCACCAGACCATCACGTCCCACTGCTTTTTGCAAAGACGGGAAAAGCAGAGAACAGCATAAGGCAGGGAATCAAGTGATTGATTTCAACCGGGAATAACTTAGCCGGCGGGGTAAAGACCAACTGACTTTTGGCCACTACTCTCCAGCTATAAATAGACCACACCCGCATGCGTTAGGTGCCGTGCATCCATCAGGTTCCTTGTGTTTTTTCATGCATATGCTCGTTCTTCTTTTCGCTATTGCAAAGCCAAGAGTGCAACGCAACATCGCCCCTTTACCACGAAAACCGCCATGGCTAGAGGCTACGCAGGCCGGATCCAGGCCTTCTCCAAAGCCGCTCTTCTTGGTTTGGTCCTCTTATCCATGGTGACCTGGGTACCGCATGCGTGTTCTTGCCTGAGGGCCTTCCTCTTTGTGTCGCTTCCTTCCGCTGCTTCAGCGATCGCCACACCCAAGTGCCTCTTCATCTTCTCCAACATCATCGTCCTCTTCCTCGCCACCGAGTGCAGGCTCTCACGGAACGGTGCTCGATCCACAAGCACTAGTGACGATGACATAGATGCTGTGGTCCGTGAGCTTGTGGCTTTTACACACGCAATCAAAGAGACCCATGCTGCAGAAGAGACCATCAAAGCAGAACAAGAAGTTGGTGTACGCATGACCACGCAGCAGCTAGATCAATGTGAAAAGGAAGAAGAGAGCGAAGTCGCACTGGTTAATAATAATGTTGGTGATGATGAACTGCAAGAAGAGGTGATGAAGGAAGAAGACTGTGAGGAGGCAACGGAGCTGCCTACCGAGGAGCTGAATAGGAGAGTGGAAGACTTCATTGCAAGATTCAACATGGAGAGGCAGCTCGAGGCAAGGATGGTCGTGTGTTGCTGCTGAGGAAAGTGGCTTAATCATGTTTGTCCTTGTGTAATTAAGGTATTTGCCAAAGCCGGTACTGGTACCTTATCAAGTCACCTGTGTTTGTGTAATTAAGGTATTTGCCAAAGTTGGTACTGGTACCTTATCAAGTCACTTGTGTTTGTGTAATTAAAGTATTTGCCAAAGGCGGTACTGGTACCTTTTCATGTCAAATGTGCAGCAAGCTGAAATAATATGCTTGTGATGTATATTCCATAGTTTCTTCTTTCACTCCTAAAATACTTGTCTTAGAAATGGTTGTATCTAGACTTATTTTAGTTATAGATACATCCATTTTCAACCATTTGTAAGAAGACAAGTATTTCCAGACGGAGGGAGTATTATCTAAGCAACAAAATTACATCTTCCTTTTTATTTCCGACTTTCGATGCAGATCAGTGGTTGAGATTAGAACTTGCCTCTTCAGCTAAAGGGTAAGTTCTCCTTTTAGCTGAAGAGGTGAGTTATCCTTCTAGTTTTTTATAAGTAAAGCTGGATAAATTACCCCTTTCAAGTCAATTTATGCATTTGTATACCACGGTTTGAGTCAAGTTCAAGCTCATCTTCTTCTTTAAGTTCTGACTCAATCTCAGTATTTGTGGAAATTGCCAGATTTGTATACCTCTACGAGTATCAACAAAAGTTCTTTATGGGAGGTCGTATGTTATATATAGCTATGAAATTTCAGGAACAAACTCGAATAACCAGATAATATGAAATTTATAAGCCGCAAACTGGATAGTGGCAAAATCACTCGTGGTACATTATTCTTATGATGTAAATGTGATAGATCAATACGAAGGTAGCATCGTGTACGCAGCACGCAACGAAGATTCTCTCGTGCCTGCGCCTGTCGGTAACGCGTAGCAAGTTAACCTATCATGTCGTGTCTCAATCATGGTAACAGTCAAGAGAGAACATTCGGCAGTGCAGAATGGAGCGCTGATCTGCCTTTACCGTGTGATGATTTGACATGGAAACCGAGTACCTGGAGCTCTCCAAGCCATGAAACAATGTGCATCATTCAGTGGGTTTCCTTACTTGCAAGGGCGTGTGGTTTCTGGCGATGGAAGAATAGATAAGAAGACGGAAAGATAAATATTCCCTGCGTGTCCACAACTTCTTGCCCACAGAGTACTCAAATGCATAAAGGCGTATATTCTTTGCCCTCTATAATTGAAGGCTTTTAGAATATTTTGGATGTTCATGGTCAAAGAATTAGGCCTCCTGCTTTCCCAGGGAATCATGAAGGACTAAATATGATTCTTTCAAAAGAATCAATAATGGAAGGTGCCTCTGTGCGTACTAAATACTGACGAAGATAATCAGCAGAGGAAGTTTTTCTTGACAAGAATCATAATGAGAGTTTGGCTAGGCATACTAAAGTCAGACTGGCAAGGGAATAAGATACCAGTGGTGTCACGCTTCAGTCCTGAATATTATTTGCACTGGATTACATATACCTCAGTTGCCATCTAACATCAGATTTAAGCGGATCAATCTTGCTGGCAGACTGTATTCTAGTACTTCCTCCGTTCACAAATATAAGATGTTTTGGATATTTCAATATGGACTAACATTTCTCCCTAATAATAAAGCGCGGATTGAACCTGTCGGATTCACCGTCGCGCGCTTTTTGCGAAAAAGTCCCTATGGTTTAGAGGAATCAACCCGCAATCCACGGTAGTCTGACCGTAAAAAGTGAAAAAAAGCGATTCATACGTGGCCTGACTCGCCCGTCATTGACATCGCTGCCCGCACGAGAACACGAGGGTTCCGCCGCCGCCGCCGCCGCCGCCGCCGCCGCACCCACATCCATCCTCTCCGCGATGCCCGTCCTCGCTCCGCCGTCATCGAATCCGGTCGAGATCGTCAGGATTCGCCGCATCTCGCGCGACGCCCATCCCGTGCACCCAGCCCCCGCCAACGACGGGCGCCCAGCACCATCGACAGCGCGCGCCTCCAACATCCACCTCCCTAGAAGAGCCTAGCCTAGCCCGGCCATCACACGCCCGTGGCTGTGGCCAACAACAACCTCCAGGCTGCATCAGCGTTCGGTGGTATGTGAATGCTTTTCACTGATTGATTTTGAATGCAAGATTTTTCTGAGTTGGGGCAGCACCCATGGGTGTTGTGTACATGTTCAATACACACAACAGCTTCTCTTATGACTTCCTCACCTAATGGTCAGACACAATTTAGCAACCGTGAATAGACGCCTAATAGGTTTGTTCGCTCCTTCCGAATGTTCATAATGTGTAAAACGATTCAATTTTACTATGATTTTGCTTGAGAAGTTGAATATGCAAAGTACTGATAACATTGACTATATACACCAACACTGCATGCCAACTCTTGATGGATTTCCAATGTGCCTCCGGCCTCCCATTTTTTTCCAGAACCTACTCCAATGAGTGAATCATAGCCACCAATAAACAGGCACCCAGTGAAGATATCACACTTTGATGTGAAGTGCCTGGTACAAATCCTTAATGCTCAATTATTATTTGTTGGTTAACTAGCTCCCTGTAAGTGTCAAATGACTTTAGACCAATTCTAGCATTGAACCTATTATCATTTTATACAGAGATCACATTCATCAGCAGGAAGGTTCAAGATGTTCCGCATCAAAGGCGTCGGCAGTGCTACAAGAGTTGAAGAAAGACGAGGTTTTTGGTGTTGTTACTACTATCTGTGAAGTGTCAAACCTGCCGAAGAAGGCATGCCTATTTTTCTCGTTGTGTTCTGACGCCGATAAATAAACCCAAGTGTGAGAGAAATGTTGGCGAACAGATAACAAAAGCTATCCGGACTGATGTTAGAAAATTATTATGGTAACAATAAACTATACTATGTTTTAGGGAACTATATAACAAAGCCGTTTACTGTGGTAATAAAAAGCAGTACAGTCAATCCTGTACCTTTACAACCGAGAAACAGGGGATATGCTGTGGAAAAAAGGCATATGATAAAAGCACAGACTTAAAATGAATGCTCATGTTTTCTTTCTATAAAAGAGAACTCTTATCATATTGTGATTGATTACAAGGACTACACTTAATTGATTTGTTTTCTGTTAGGAAGAAAATATGTTGTTGACGGGATTTTAAAAAGCTTGAGGTGGTACGAACGGAAACAGGTGAATTTCTTTTGTCAATTTTCATACAGGTTTAACGCTTCTACTATGTTCTAACCTCCCGCCTGGTAGTATCTCTATAATGGTGTTGTGACCTGGCTTGATGTTCTGCATTATATATACTTACAATTTCCTCCATGTATCATGTGTATGCTAATTGTTTTCCGTACTATGGTATGCCGATGCCGATTTTACTCATCAATCTTATCTTTGTGTCACAGTTCATGGAGTTATTCGAGGTATCATCCTTTTGATATAGAGGTGACATTCCCATTGTGTAGTGCAAACTTGAACTGGTACTACACTTTCCTATCGTTAGTATATCAGTTGATCAAGCACTTGATCTATAATACTACCAATTGTGTCTTTCTGACTGAACCTGCGGTAGCTCCATGCTATGCACTCATTCCCCTCATACCATGGTATTTTTGGTTCTGGGTAATGGATGTATGGCTTCATGTATCTTCAACTCTATTTGGATGATTTGGTGCGAGTTTCTCCGGTGTCTATTCTGATTCCAGTGGCTTGTTCTTTCTAGCAAGACAGTGCTTGTGTTAATGCCTATGGGAGAATAGCACGTATTATGATTAATAACTACAATTAATCTGCATATTGAGTAGGCAAGATGGTCAACCATCAAATTGAGTGCTAGCATTAAGCTTGCATGCTGGTCGTTCTTTCTCCACTTCTCTGTTTTGCTATGTTCTGAATATTCTTAATTTCGAACACTTGCAGGTACCTTCTGAACTGAACTTGAACACTTGCATGCTTCTGAACTAAATTTTGAAGACATGCAGGCAACTTCATTTCAAGCATCGGGTTGACTTGAGGCCTGACACCGGTGAGGTCAGAGACGACAGTTCATCGTGGTGGCTGTCCAGGAATCCAGGTTGCTGCCCGTCTACCATCTTCATATGTTGCTTCATATGTTGTCCATCTCCCCCTCTGCTTTTCTACGTACGTCTCTCACCTCCATTTCTTTCCCTTTACAGAAAAAACTAGCACGTCTCTCTCCGTCGCGTGAGTGTTGAATCAGTCGTGTGAAATTTCTATGCCAATACGTGCCTGGGCGTCGCCGCCACTCCATGCCTGCCGCAACGTCAACCCTCCCATTTCTGCACTGTCGCCACCACCGGCCGGTAGCCCGTGCAGCCACCTCAAGCGTCCTCCACCGCCCATGCCATGTCCCCTATGTGACGCGGGATCTGCCTCATGGGGCGAGGAAACCAGAACCTCGGCCGCCATCTCACATGCGACGGCGTGCACCTCAGTGTGCGGTGAGAATGATGCATTTTCCCAATCTTTAGCAAACTTTATGTTCTTACAAGGATAGTTTACAAGATCGTGGTATTATCATAACAGGAGTAGCGATTGAGACATCAGGTGATCCTTATGAGCAGAACCATCATGACAAACAAACGGGTCAATAGAATTCATAAAGTTGCAGTTTATTTGCTCTATTCAATAATGCTTTCAGTTTGAATGAAAATTGTTAACTGGACTCCCATGAGTGCAGTGGTGTATTATTCTGCAAAAAGTAGTTTCTGTCGCCTTTTAGTGTTTTCATTAACATCCATGGTCATATATGCTGCCTGTCAAGATGTGAGTTATCAGCCACTTAGTTCCTATCTTTATTTCCATCACACGTTTGGACAATTAATTAGCTTTTGTTGCATCATGCTTCTGTACCGGTTTGGGTTACTTCTTCATCAACCTATGTTCCACTCAACATTCTTCTTTTGGATTACTTCTTCACCAACTTATTCTCCACTGGCTTTCAAAAAAAAAAACTTATGCTCCACTCTACATTTATATCATGGAAAAATAGTTGTCTATAGTGACCTTGTATATAATTGTTTTAGCAGGCATGTGTGTTTGCATTTTTCTCTTTTTTACCCGTTGCAACGCACGGGCTCTTTTGCTATTATATATATATATATATATATATATATATATATATATATATATATATATATATAATCTTTCCCTAATCTCTACCTATATATGATGCGTCGCTAAAATAAAGGAGATGGACCTACTATGGTCTTGAGTGATGGTTGTTCGGTTAAGAGTATGTGTTGTGTTTTTTCTCCCGTTGCAATGCATGGGCTCTTTTTTGCTAGTACAGACTAAAATGAGTGAACAAACACACTAAAGCGTGTCTATATACTCCCTCCGTAAAAAAATATAAGAGCGTTTAGACCACTACTTCAGTGATCTATAAACGCTCTTATATTTCTTTACAGAGGGAGTACATCGGATTCACAAAAAAGTTAAAACATCTTATATTTGTGAACGAAGGGAGTACCAATTATGAGGACAACGATAGAAGTGCACTGCCATTGCATCTTTGGACAAACTGTGGGCAGTGAATCCTCTGAAGATGGCTCTACTCAAATCCAAACATTAAAGAAGGTTTTTTGCTTCCTCAAGATGATTTGAGCCGTCGCTTAATTTCTACGGCTCCATATATACTAGATGCTCTATGCAGAGAAGAACGGCATGGTACTGAAGCAATAATCATGCTTGGGGAGTTCGATTAGGATCGGAAGTTGTGTTGTCTGACCGCTCGGTGAAGCTAAGCTACTAACCTCCACCCTGGACTGACCGGGGGGGTCTTTGGGGTGGGTTGGGGGTAGGGCTCGGAGGTACGTACTCTCTTGGTCGGCGAGCCAGTGCAGTGCAGCTTCTCCTGCAACGGCGCCTCAGGGCCGGGCGGCTGCGGCGGTGGCGGCGGGCGCTCGCCGCTTCCTCCTCGGCAAGGCCATCTCTTGGGGAAGATTTATTTTTTGAGAAAATGTGTCGGGTGATCTCGGGAGGGAAGGGACTGGGCTGATCAGGCCCAGTGTTTTTAGCAGTCATTGGGCCTAGTTTGTGCCACGTTTTTCCTGCAGCGGCACCGTAGAGCGGGCCCATGTACGGGTCTGCGCTGTTTTATAAACATGTTTTAATTTCATAAATTTTGTAAAAAGATGATGTTAACCTATTTAAAAAGAACCCCAATATACATATGATTCCAGATTTCTAGCGTTAAAAGATCTGATGCCCTCAGTACGCCGGATCCCGTTCAAACGCTGCGTGTCAATTAATCGTTGCAGCCTGCAGCATGGCAGTTTTTCTATTAAATTTTTTACACTATATGGACTAAATAGAACATGGAAAATCTTACAAGACAGCATGACATTTATCTGTTGCATGGAAAATCTGAAGGTTGGCTGGCAATGCTAAAAATCTGACATCAGATTTTCAGCATTCGCATTTAAAAATGGGAAACAACCACATTGCCGAAAATAAATAAAACCATGCTCATGCATACATTTTTATCACATATTTTCGAAATTAATATACAGAAAATGCATCTATACAATAAAAAAGTTTTATGGATTAAAACATAGCATCCAGGCACGTTTGCAAGAAATTTCATACAGTATGGGAAAATGTTTAAAGTAAAAAATGACAAGACAAAAAATCGTAAAATTGATAGAAAGTAAACAAATGAAAGATTTTTTTAAAAAAGGAATAAAATTAAAAGATTGAAAAATCAAAAATGTTGAAAGTAAAAATTGAATATAAAGTTAAAGGAACGAAAGAAACAAAAATGAAAATAAAAACGAAAACAAAAAACTGAAAACCATAAGGAACCAACAAACTTAAACCAAAACTTGAAAGAAAGCAAAAAAATGAAACAATAGAAAATCAAACAAAACAAAAGGAAACCGGTCATAGCTTCGAAATGCGCCATGCCAACGCGATCATGTGCGTGGTTCCTCGACTATACCTCGAAACCTTATGTGATGATTATTATTTGAACCTCATTGTGTCAAATTTCCTGGATAACTCGGGGGGGTGGGGGGGGGGGGGGGGTCTGATGGGCCTCGCTTGTTCCGAACCAATCGGTTTACTTTTAAATTTCATTTTCCCTTATTTCTCTATTTTAATTTTTTTTCCACTTTTAAATTGTACTACCTTTGTACCAAAATATAAGACAGTTTTGTAGGTTAAACTAGCTTACAAAAAGGTCTTATATTTTGGTACAAAGGGAGTATAATTAAATTTATATTTTATAAACATATATGGAAATATTCAAAATGGCAGGAATTTTTTTAAATATTTGAACATTTTTTTGTATCACGTGAACATTTTAAAGAAGTGCATGAATATCTCTATAAAGTCTTGAACAATTTACAAAATTGCATGCTCATATTTTAAAAAGTGTTCATGACTTTTTAAAAAAATTCATATAATTTAAAAAATAATCGAAATTTTTCTAAAATGTAAATATATTTCAAAAAGTGTTCATCTAGTTTTTTAATAAAGATTCATGTGACTTTAAATTTTATAAAATGTCTGCATGTTCTCTAAAAATGTTGGGCTATTTGTAAAAAAAAATTGTAACTTTGTGAAGAAAAAAAATAAAATACATTCAAACACGAGATAAAATGGCTTCAAGAAACCCGGAATGAAACCGCCGGACAAAATTGTCGTGTGTTGTGCCCATTACTAGGCTGGCCCTCGGTTAGAGCGCTAGTAGATAAAGCACCCGCAACACTGGCAATAGTGATTAATAGCTCTTTTGCGGGCCTGACGTACCATGTAATGTGTGTGATGTATTTTTAGTAGAAGTACCACAACGTATTTCAAAGGGCATGACTGCGTATGTATCAGATTTACCCTATCTATCATGGTCTATCGAGTGCAATATATGATATGTGAAAGTGAATTCCTTCCCCCGCGTTGAGTTGCGGTCTTCGAGCATTGGGAATGCCGGGCTGTTAAGGGGGGCACCACCCGAGGGCGCCACATTTTTTGCGTGGGAAGGGTACTGCACGAGATGCGGAGGGGCCCTATCAACGTCATTATTTTCCCTTTTCTTCTCAATTTTTACTTTCTTTTCTTTTGTGGATTTTGAAAATTTAAATTATTTAAAGTTGGAAGTTCAAAATTCTAAAAATTTGAATTTAAGAAAAGATGATAACTTGGAAGAATAAAATTCTATAAGTTTGATTTTTAGAAAATTAAAACTTAAAAGAACAAAACTCTAAAAGTTTCAAATTAAGAAAGCTAAAGTATGTTTTTTTTCTAAAAGCACATACTACAAACTTCAAATGCTCTAGAAAGAAAGTTTTCCTAACATGTTAGAAAATGAGGGCCGGCTGAGTGGCCTGCGCGCCCACGCATTAGGACACCTCGAATAGTGGAGGAAGGTTGCTTTTCCCAAAAGTTGTGGGGTCAACAGAGAGAGCAGTCTTCTTGCACGCAGCGGCAGATGCACGCAGCGCATGGACGGCCGCGCTGCGCGAGGTGATCTGTGCAAAAGAAAACGTGAAAGTGAGTAAAGCGGACATACATTCGATCGATACAAGCAAATACACCGCACACGTCGCTTTCGGTGGGCTTGCCGGGTACAGTTTTGACGTACGCAGGGCCGGTCCGCTCAGAGCGTGCAGGGTTATTAATTTTGACAGGCGGGCCCTGGCTGGGTGGAGTGTAACCAGGTTGGGCGCTTGTCCTACGTCTAGCAGTATCCCTTTTCACATCTGCGCGAGATTTTTATGTAGTCTGCTTGTTAGGACTGTTGACTTGTAATTCTGATAAACGTTGTGCCTGTCTTTGGGGGACTGGACGTTGCTTACTGCTTTTTTAGCTGTTTTTTCAGTGGTTTAGTTTCTGCACCTCTGGGCGTGCTGTACATTTATTCACTTTTCAAGTGATGTTCAATTCAGCTACTTAGGGCTCATTTGGGTTTGCTGTGAGGTGGTTTGATTTAAAAAACCAAGTGAGATCCTAGCTTGCTGTGTGGTCATCTATAGTTGGAAGCTTATTTTGTCATCTGAAATTATGATATGTGCCTGCCTTTTGAACAAGTGTTGATGGCAGTCGTACGCATGTGCTTCGTTTCAGAATTGATGGCTCAGTATGTGTGCAGAGCCGTATATTCGTGTCAGACTCAACTGTCAGCTTGATCCATCTGGATACATCAATACGCACCATATCACTCTCCACCTTTTCTATATACTCCAAGTAGCACGCCAGCTCGCCCCGCATCGTGACGCGCTGTGCACCGTCGATGCGCTGCGTGCATCTGTTGCTGCGTGCAGCGATGTACTTCTCGGTCAACAGACCCCAAGCTTGTACGTAGAAATGACCACTGTGTTAAAGTAGTTAATTTTTATTTTTATTTTGTAGTTGTGTTAAAGTAGTTAATGATAAGTTGTCGGTGGTCATTCTTTTTACCAAGAAGCTAAAACATACAAGCTAGATGCTCTTATAACCTGAGAAAGAAAAGAGAGTTTTATTTGCCATTTTATAGTTGACCAGGCAACCGCCCCGATGCATCTATACATGTCACATTGGATAGGAGTAATAGCCGGAAACTAGTTGAAAAGATTAAAAATATTATCTGTATAAGAGATGGACTTTTCGAAAAGGCAATATAAAAAGGTCCCTACCCGCTAGCCTCAGATATGTGAATTGTGAGCGGCACCATGAATAAGCGCAGAGGAATATGGGGTAGACCATAAACCCTAAATTTCTAACATACATGATGGCCCTTCTCCATCTACACCAAATAAGTTCTAGCCATAAGTGGGAGGCGTGAAGGGCCAGCTTAATCTCTTTTAAGAAGTACCATGCTATGGTTGCGCCGAAGTGCAGTGTTAGCCATTAGCGCGACCACTTGCTAAATGATGATAAGGGCATTGGGGCACTGATCGTGCTTCGGTTCACTCATACATTTAGCTCTTGTAACTCAAGTTTATTTTGCGTTAACCGTTCTTGAGTGTCATTTTTTTCTGTTTTGTTTGATTTTGTTGTCATTCTTCATGTCGCAATGTTTTTCTATCCTCTATATATGTTCAGAAAATTGCCGGCAGTTTGTTTCATAGATCAACATCCCGACGAGAGCATAGAATCCACAACGGCGATAGGTGGACTATGCTAAACAAAGACAAAATATCACACAACAGCTGATGGCCACGTTATTTTCAAGTCTGGAATTGATCTTTGATAGTCTGCACAACTGCATTTCGGGCAGGATCATTTTGTGTTATGACTGATGTTGTTGAGTCCCGGTTTGAAACCAGTGTTAGTTTTTATTTTCCAGCTCTACTTGTAGCTTGTTAGGTTTCTTTCCAAGACATTATCAATGCCTGTGTTTCTAAAACATTCAAGGGAAAAAAATCGCGACCCTGGAGACCAGTTTAAGTTTGTATTGATGACTCTGATCGTTCTCAGTCCAAATCAAAATTAGGTGGTGTATTGTAAATCGTCAACAGGTCCATAAAGTAGCTGGTTGTAGCCTGACTGTAATGTTTTGACTTTTTCCTATTCCCGCAAAATGATGGATTTCATGAGTTGTCCGGCGGTTTTGAAATCTCAATGTAATTTTTATTATATTTGAGGTGCTTTGTATTTTCCATAAACTTTGATAATAGAACTTAATCAAAAAAAAAAATCACCCACAAAAAAAAAACTTGGCCGGGCGGCTAGCGGGATTGGAGCAGTGGGCCTGTCTGAGGGGGAAACTATGCATTTACACGTGTCCTATATCCCAATTGGGCCAAATATTTGACGGATACCCAAATGAAAATTAGTCGACTATTTATTAGACACTTCCATTGTTAGGGCAATTGTTGTGATTTTCAGTTAATTTGGATGAAATGCAAATCTCACCAACGAAAATCTTCTCTTAGTCTTCATTTTCCTTTTGCTACGTGCCGCACTGTGACGGGTTTGGTTCAATTTGGCGATGTCACTAATGGCATCAAGGACAACAACAGTGACAGGACGACATGACGAACGACACCGAGGATGCCGAAGAGGTAATCACCATGGTGGCAATGGCATCAAGGAGAACAGTGGTGATGGGGGGCGACATATCAAACGATACTAAGGAAGCCGAAGAGATAGCCACCACGGTGGCAATTCACCTGCTTGGGGGTGTATTGTGTGTGGGAAGTAGTGCTCTAATCGACATGGCAGTGTTTCTAGCCCTCAAACATTGGGGTATTAGGGCATCTCCAATGCCGACCTGCAAAAGTCTATGGTATATGTTCGTTTTTATGTCCGGACGTGCTTCAGAGGACACGATACCGAAGTGAGCCATCCAATGTTTTTTTTTTGCGAGTGAGCCATCCAATGCTAATCATAAAGTATCCGATTGGAAGGAGAAAAAGTAGGTGGGGACCATGCATGTGATAGGCTATTTGTAGTGTGATGTGCGGTTGGGAAGAGAGAGAGAGAGGAGAGGGGGACCATGCATGTGAAGAGAGAGAGGGAGAAAAGAGAGAGGGCATGCGGAGTCTTTTGGTTGATCAAGTGGATGTCCCGACTCTGGTATAGCTCCTCTATGTTTGTCTTTGCTTTGCCGAAAAATGAACTTTGGATCACTTTACGGACCGATGTAGAACCGCGTTGTATTGTAAAAATGAATAAAACTGTCCGGTCAAACATATACTGAAGGAATAGCGATTAGTGGCGATTGATGGCACGGCTGGGTGCATGGCGCTTGAAGGGATAGCAGGACGCGTTGGGAGGCTTATTCACATAGAACAAAATCACGCCTGAAGTGGCACCGGTGCCATGTGAAGAGAATGATGTAGAGGAGCAATGGGAGCGCGTATATTTTGTAGGTGGCACGGTGAAGCGGTGGCGTTTTAATCCGTGCAAATAAAACTATAAAAAACTTATGAAAAGGCAATGCAACTCCCAATTAGATAGGGTGCATACATGCACATGTACCGGGTGTAGCCCACGGCCTCAACTCTATAAGGAAACATGAGGTGGGGTTTGTTAGGAAACGATCCTAACCATACATGTGATGATTCAACTCTCCTCACAGTCGATACATCACCTGTGATGCATAGACTAGACCAGAACTCTTCAAATGTATGCGTTGGTAACCCCTTGTCATGACGTCGGTGAATTGCTGAGCAGTGGGGACATGCAAGACACGAAAATGTTCGAGAGCCATCTACTCACGCACGAAGTGAATGTCGAGCTCAATATGCTTCGTGCGACGATGATGAACGGGATTAGCGGAGAGATATTGTCGCAGTAGACAGGGCCGGGCCTATAGTTGTAAAAAGTGTGCAGCCCGCACAGGGCCCCTAATTTTTTGGGGCCCCAAAATTTGTATATAGGCCTAGTATTTAGAAAAAACTGTCATAGCAGGCCCTGGGCCGTTGGGTGCTGGACGCTGCTGCTCTTCTGCTTGAACGATTACCCTAAAAAAAGTCTGCTCGATCGATCTTCCTTAAAAAATGCTGCTCGATGCCTCGATCGAGAAGGAAACGGGATCTCGGTCCAAAAAAAGGAGATCATGGACTGATCGATTGCAAAACCGTAATAGCAGGTGCGGCGGCGTCGTTACAGGAAACGGGATCGGCTCCTTCGCGGCTTCGCCTGATGCCCTCAGCCTTCATCGTATCGCCTCATGCCTTCAGCCCTCATCGTATCAATCGGCAAGCCGCACGCAATTCACGCCTCTGCAGTTCTTGCCTTCCTCTCTCCTATGTTCTAGACTCGTCGCCTCGTCGGATCGATCTCGCCTCGTCAGATCGACTGGCGATCGACTCCAGGTGCTTCACGGCTTCAAAACAGGTTTCAACTCCTAATTTCTAATTTCTAATTTCATAAATCCTAATTAACTTTTGACAGGGATCGTTAGAGATCGATTCTTGCCTCCTTGTTAAACAACACAGTTTAGTATTATATTATGCAAACGGGAGTTGAATAGGTATGATTTTTTACATATCCAATTATTTTGTAAGACACTATATCATATACTCCCTCAGTTCCTAAATATAGGGTGTATAGTTTTTGGCACGGAAATTAAAGAACGCAAGTGGAGGGAAAATTTCACAAATTTTGGGCGAGATTACACCTGACTAATTGACATGAGAAAATAGAGGAGCTTTCTCTATATAAGGAAATGTAATCAAATCCCTTAAAAACTTATCCAAGCGAGTGGTGCAACGCAATACAAACTATATTTTGAATTTTTTTTCAAAAATCTATACACCTTATATCAAGGAATGGAGGGAGTACATTATAATAGCTCATTAGTTCATTTTAGTAAAATAGGGCCCATTCTTAGTTTCGCACAGGGCCCCGGAATTTACCGGCCCGGCCCTGGCAGTAGACAACAGTAGCCTTGGCCACGCCAAGGTGCAGCTCCTGAAGAAGTTGTCGGAGCTATGAAGACTTGGCGATGGCGTTAGCCACAACCCGATACTCGGCCTCAGCATTGGATCGGGACACCATGGGTTGTCGTTTGGACGACCAAGATATGAGTGACGGCCCAAGGTAGACACAGTAACCAGAGGTGGCGATCGGTGGGGGTTATGGCGATAGGGAGGAGGAGAGAGTAGGGTAGGGTGGGCTGCGGCGGCTAGGGGAAGGAGTGGCGGCAGGTGCGGCGGCGGCGACCTAGGTGGTGCGGCGGCGGCGGCGACCTAGATGGTGTGGCAGCGGCGACCTAGATGGTGTGTGTGACGCCCCCGATTTAATCGTACACTAATCATGCACGCAAATGTGTACGATCAAGATCAGGGACTCACGGAAAGATATCACAACACAACTCTAAAACATAAATAAGTCATACAAGCATCATAATACAAGCCGGGGCCTCGAGGGCTCGAATACAAGTGCTCGATCATAGACGAAGTCATGGAAGCAACAATATCTGAGTACAGACATAAGTTAAACAAGTTGCCATAAGATGGCTAGCACAAACTGGGATACCGATCGAAAGAGGCGCAGGCCTCCTGCCTGGGATCCTCCTAACTACTCCTGGTCGTCGCCAACGGGCTGCACGTAGTAGTAGGCACCTCTGATGTAGTAGTCGTCATCGACGGTGGCGTCGCCCCGGCTCCATCTGCAGTTGCAGCAATCGAGTAGAGATAGGGGAAAAGGGGAACAAGTCAACCGTGAGTACTCATCCAAAGTACTGCAAGCAAGGAGCTACACTACATATGCATGAATATATGTGTAAAGGGCCATATCAAGGACTGAACTGCGTAATGCCGTAATAAGAGGGGATATCTAGTCTTATCGAAGACTACGCTCGTCACCTTCGTCTTGCAATGTGTAGAAGAGGGTAGGTTGAAGTCCTCCAAGTAACATCACATAGCAATAATCCTACCCGGCGATCCCCTCCTCGTATCCCTGAGAGAGAGCGACCACCGGTTGTATCTAGCACTTGGAAGGGTGTGTTTTATTAAGTATCCGGTTCTAGTTGTCATAAGGTCAAGGTACAGCTCCAAGTCGCCCTGCATCAAGATCACGGCTATTCAATAGATTAAACTTCACCGCAGGGTGCACCACATAACCCAACACGCTTGATCCCATTTGGCCGGACACACTTTTCTCGGGTCATGCCCGGCCGCTGGAGATCAACACGCCGCAGCCCCACCTAGGCTCAATAGAGAGGTCAAGACGCCGGTCTAAACCTAAGCGCACAGGGTCCGGGCCCATCGCCTTAGCACACCTGCACGTTATGCGTGACGCTGGCCGGAAGCAGACCTAGCCTACTGTGCGTTCCCAGTCCAATCCGTGGCGCCGCCACTCGATCGGCCGACGTCACGAAGTGCTTCTACCGATACCACGACGCCGAAAGTGCCCATATCTTTCCCACGTAGTTGGTTAGTGCGTATAGGCCCGTGAGCAGACTCGGATCAAATACCAAGATCTCGTTAAGCGTGTTAAGTATCCGCGAACGCCGAGCAGGCTGTGCCCACCTCTCTCCTAGGCGGTCTCAACTCGCCTGCCGCCTCCGCCACAAAGATCCATCCAGAGGGCCGTCGGGACAAAGGTCCTTTCAGCCCCAATCCGTGAATCACTCATGGGTGCTCCACAAGCCGACCCGACTTTAGTCACCACATGTGTCATGTATAAGTATAAGTATATACCCGTGATCACCTCCCGGGTGATCACGGCCCGATAGTATAGCACAGCAGACGGACAAGAATGTAGGGCCACAGATGAAATACTAGCATCCTATACTAAGGTGTAGGATTGCAGGTAAAGGTAACTTGATAGTAGCAAGGACGGGCTATGCATCAGGATAGGTATAACGAAAGCAAGAACATGCTACACTACTCTAATGCAAGCGATAGAGTAGAATAGGCGATATCTGGTGATCAAGGGGGGGGCTTGCCTGGTTGCTCGGCAAGAAGGGGGGTCGCCATCTCCGTAGTCGAACTGGGCAAAGCAGCTGTCGGTCTCGTAGTCTACCGGAGAGAAGAGGGGGAAGAACAATAAATATAATGCAAACATAAGCATGACGGTGCATGACAAGACAATGCGCGGTGCTAGGTGTGCCCTAACGTGGTAGGAGGTGATACCGACGAAGGGGGGGAAATATCCGGGAAAGTATCCCCTGTGTTTTGCGTTTTCGGACAGATGAACCGGAGGGGAAAAGTTGCGTGTTAGCTATGCTAGGGATGTGTGGTGGACGAACGGGCTGCGTATTCAAATTCGTCTCTTCGTTCTGAGAAACTTTCATATAGAAAGTATTTCGATCCGAGTTACGGTTGAATTTCTATGAATTTTCGAAGTTTTCTAAAAATCTCTGAAATTCTGCTAAGTCTGAGAAGCCCTCAGTTTTAAACACCACTTAGCCGTTTTCCGAAGGCAGTTGCTATTGATCTGTACATCCTATGATTTTGTGTCTTATATCAATTGTGAGCATGTTTCTGCGATCTACACGTTAGTATCACTTTTATCTATATTAGTGCTCATTAGCTTGATCATCAACGGCTCTAAAGTAGTCATGAAAATAAAGCTGCTTTCAGTCTTTCACTTAACAGAACTTAGACTTTTGTCATTTTCATAGCATTTAAACCTCACACCTTTTGAAATTGGTCCAATGAAATGTTTTGAACCTTGTCACGTGTACAACATATCCATATAATTTTTACTCACATTGACAAAAGTTTTGTCGTTGTTTTGCTGCTGTACAATTTGGCATCCAGTGTAGATTTGCAAAAGCTAGCACGCGCTACAGTGACACACACTCACGCACACACACCACGCTGCTCAACACCACGGCCATGGCTAGCGGCGGCGGCAGTACAGAGCATCCGTAGGGGTTAGGCAGCAACAGCAGAACAAACGGCACCAAGGGGAGGCAGCCGCAGCACGCAACAGCAAGCATCAGGTGGTGGCGAGGCCGCGCGCGCACATGCAGCAGCAGAGCATGTCGCGGCAAGGAACAACAAGCAGCAGACTAGCAGCGCGTGGCCGCGGCGTTCGGCCAGAACGGCACATGAGCTCGGAAACGAGCAGGGCAACGGGTTAGGCGGCATATACTGGGTGTCTCGTGCACGCGGGCAGGAGAGGCCAGGGGGCGCGGGCGCGGCTACGCCGGGGCGAGCAGAGGCAGGGCGGCGCGTGAGCGCGGGGGGAGCAGAGCTCCGGTGCAGCCGCGGGAGGTTGAGGGCGACGACCGCGGCGAGCAGCAGGGCGGCAGCGACAACGCACGCGGGCGGGAGCGACAACAGGCTAGCGTGCGCGCACTGGAGGCAAAGGACGCGACGAGGTGCGGGTGAGCACGAGCGGGAGCAGAGCTCCGGTTCAGGGCGACCGAGGCGAACAGGCGCGACTACGGTGATGCATGCGTAAGGGAAATAGGGGGGAAAGGACCGGCAGCTCACTGGGAAGGCACACGATGGCCCGGCGAAAGGTTAGTAGCGCAGGGGTGGCCGGATTTGAGGAAGAACGCCGGCGTCCGAAGGATGAAGACGCGCTCGATCCGCTCGGTGAAGTCCTTCCCGGCTCGAGCTCATCGTTGTAGTGGAACGGGGGCAAGCGAGGCGTGAAGGAGTCCGTCGAGGGGGAAGACGGGGACGACGGCGGAGACGGGCGACGGTGGCGGTGAGGCGACTCCGGCGAGGACGAACGGCGTCGGCGTCGGGCGCCCGGGGCGCGGGCGGGCGTCGGGCTCGAGGAGAGAAGGGGGATCGGGGTAAAAGGTTAGGGTTTGGGGGTGGGCGTGGTTAAGTAGGCCGCGAGCGCCGGCGGATGGCCGCCACGGCGCCGGCCGGTGCCGTGGCGGGCATCGGCCACAGCCACGGCGACAAGGAACAGGGGAGCGGGGGTGAGTTCGGCCTGGTAGCGTAGCTGGGCCAAGACCCAGTTGGGCCAGAGGGTTTCCCCCCTTTTCTGTTTTTTATTTTTTTTGTTATATCTTCCTTTTTCTTATCTTTCCTTTTACTGTTTTGTTTTATTTTAGTTTCATATTACATAAAAGTTGTACCTATAATAGTATCACTAATTATACCTCTGCTACAAAAAGTTTTAACCCCCAAATAATATAGTTTAGTATTTTATAAAACACAAGCAACATTTACTTAATTGTTTTACCTACTGTTTTAATTATTTTAGAGCATTTAAACATTTTATAAAAAATGTGGTTTCTCCACCATAATCACTTACAATTTATTTGTCACCGTTTGTACTTTTTAGTTTTGACTTTTGAAAACATTTCTAGTTCGACTTTATTTTAAATTTGAATTCCGAATCGGTTTTGAACTACGCGAGAATATCAACAGTAACCGACGTGACCTGGCATCATTAGCAGAGGTTAACTGTAGCTTAATTATCCGGGCGTCACAATTCTCCTCCACTACAAGAAATCTCGTCCCGAGATTTAAGAGATTTAAGAGGTAGAGTTAAATGGAAGGAATTGGTTACGAAATCCTAACGATTCTTGTCGCTCTTGGTTGCTCTTCCCGAAGTAGTTGATCCTTTTCGTTGATGTCTTTATTTCTCTGCTTCAGGTCATCATGATGAGGTCAACATCCTTTCTTCGGGAACTCTATCATACTTATGAAAGAATAAAGGGTGGGTATTCCGAGAGAATGAACCATTGCAAGGTTGACTATCTGGTCGATAACATCGGGGAAGGTGACGGAAAGTAACTCTAGAATTGAAACGTACGAGATTATCGAGAGCAAGGTAAGGAGGTATCATGTGAAGTTTCGAGTGGGCAGGCAATCGTTCGATGCCTGAAACAGGGCGTGAAAGGGGTTCAAAGCAACGGGAATAAGTATTGTGTCTGATAACAGAATTGATCACTAGGGCGGTGGCCCGTGAACTACATACGAGGCCACGCGCGAGGGATAACTTTGGAAACCGTGGGTGTACAGGAGAGTCAGGTTTCGATCCAGTGGAACTGTGAGTTATGGGTTAAAAGTAGGAAGGACGGTGACGTCATGCACGATCATGTAAGCAAGACATGTAAGAGGATAGCCTGTCAGTTATGTCGGCAACAACATCGGTACCAAGGGCGAGGGACGAAGAGAACCATTTTCCTGCTCGTTGAACAAGGCGGACCAATAGGCAAAGTTCTCGTCCATCGGTGGTTACCAGAATGTCATCAACAATAGTAACAGGGTCTTGCTGACAGAAAAGTACACCGAGGTGTTTACATAAGCAGGAGAATATTTCTGCTTGGATCATATAGATCACAAGAAAGGTTTAAACCAAACAATGGAAAGGAAAATGATATTAGATTAAACCGAACAATGGAAAGGAAAAATGTGTTTAAACACATATTTCAAGGGTATATCCTTCCCAAGGACAAGCAGAGCATGATATCTGTGACAAGACATAATGTAGAAAACCCTTTATGTAAGGGGAGAGAAATTTCATGACATTACCCAGGTAACGGCGCTTTGATTAATTGAGCAAGAAACATTTAGCATTAGGCTTCAAATGTTCTTGTTTAAAAAAAATGGAGTACCACAGACATGCTTCGAGATAGCATTGACATGGCCAGAGGGTTTCCCCCCTTTTCTGTTTTTTATTTTTTTTGTTATATCTTCCTTTTTCTTATCTTTCCTTTTACTGTTTTGTTTTATTTTAGTTTCATAAAACATAAAAGTTGTACCTATAATAGTATTACTAATTATACCTCTGCTACAAAAAGTTTTAGCCCCCAAATAATATAGTTTAGTATTTTATAAAACACAAGCAACATTTACTTAATTGTTTTACCTACTGTTTTAATTATTTTAGAGCAGTTAAACATTTTATAAAAAATGTGTTTTCTCCACCATAATCACTTACGATTTATTTGTCACCGTTTGTACTTTTTAGTTTTGACTTTTGAAAACATTTCTAGTTCAACTTTATTTTAAATTTGAATTCCGAATCGGTTTGAACTACGCGAGAATATCAACAGTAACCGACGTGACCTGGCATCATTACCAGAGGTTAACTGTAGCTTAATTATCCGGGCGTCACAGTGTGGCGGCGACAGGAGCGGAAGACTTAGGTTTAGGATCGGGGAAGGGAAACTGATACCTTATCGGAAGGCAATGCAACTCTCAATTAGATTGGGTACATACACGCACATATATATGTACAGGATGTAGCCCACGGCCTCAATTATACAAGGAAACAGGAGACGGGGTTTATTAGGAAAAAATTTTAATACATATATTCAACAAAACTAATTATCTCATAAAGAACATTGATATATAACTTATCAACTATTGTAAAGCAAATATTACGATATTATTTATTATAATAAATGATTCATGAGCACATCCGGCATCATCCTTCAAAAGCCATATGAGTAGATTAGATAGGATGGTGATGGAGAACGATTCATCGCTGCCGCTGGGTCTAACGGAGAAGTTTTTGGACAGTCGGCCAGGCATTCATCAAATGAATCATAGCAGGAATCCTTTACTAAACAACATATGCATACGTCTTTGCAGCCCCGAACACGGGCGCACAGACCACCTGGTATATTGACCCTAATTGATTTCATGTCTTCCAAGATTCTGCCTATAGAAGATAAAACAGTTTCACGTTAATCTCTGCTTATCAACTAGTAACAAGTAACTGATACAGCAGCAAACAAATACACAAGCACTCAGAAAAACCGTAAGAACTTCGGAAGAAAAAGTTATAAACAACTCAAGAAAAGTTATACGTACGTAGCATATGCATTAACTCGACGAATGGAAGATCAGTAATGAAAAGACTAATCATCTGAGGTATAACAGTGAGTGGATCAGTTGGTTTTCGATACTTACATTGTGCATGGGTAGCAAAGCATATGAGAAGAAGCATCGAGAGTATGATTGATGTATGGAAGCAGTTGCTATAGTTGGCCATGGAGAAAATTACTATCTAGGCTTGTCCGGTACGCGTCTATAACACAGTAACTTTGTTGTGGAGGGGAGGGGTGTTCTAATATACCCACCAATCAACTTGAGGTAAAGAGGAAAGAAGTAAAGCGTGCAATCAAAACAGATCGTTAAAATCATTGTGTATTCTATATATAGATAAATAGCATGCCTGCTAACATATATTTGTGTGATATGGTTTGACATTCCTTATACAATCTCTAGTGAAATGAGAGCATCCAAAATCGGATACACCAAATCCGGCACTTCAAACGTCTGTAGAAACTCCCGGTTGCGACCGCGGACATCGCCGAACGGACCCTCATATGGCCTACCACACGGTCACAAACATGAAATCTAAATATTCAAATCCATAGAAATCCATGCACGTCCATCATACACGTGAATATCACATGTAAATAAACATTTGTTGGTAGCGAAAAATATATGTTCGAACATAAAATTTATTTTAACTCCACAATTCAAACATTAGCTATTTGTTTTCCGTTGTGGGTCCATATATGCTCCACGAGATCACTGAGTAGTTGTGCGTGTACCTAATGATCTCGAAGATTTTGATGCATCTGCAGGAAATTGATCGTGCGCCTCCACTCCCTCCATGACGCGCGCAAGAACAATGGTTTCCGCATACGGAAGCGTTGACGAAACCATTCACCACGGAAAGCTGGTTTGGGATCAAAGTAGTCCTTTTAGAGTATCTGTGCTCCAGAGACCCTATCCCGGTGTAGAACTCTTCTCCCTTTGATCAAAGCCAATTGGATGCTCATCGTCATCTTGGCTTCTTCGTTAAAATCCAATGAATCGAAGAACTCCTTTTGAATTAGTTCATCAAGCTCTGTGGTTCCATACTCCTCATTTGACAAACCATTCGTATCCATCGCTTTTGCTGACAAAACAATCGCGGAAAAATGGTTGGACAATGTGTCAAAGACAAGGTGCAGTCCGAGAGTAGCTGGAGCGTACCACGGCGGCGTCCGGGCTGGTGAGCGTGTCCGTGCAGGTGAGAATGGAGGGGAGGAGTATTCTCGGGGTGCTACGGACTCAGTATGATTATGGAGCAAGGGTGGCGACAGAGCTAGGGGTGGGCCAACGAGGACGAGGGAGAAGAGAGGAGAGGAACAAGGTCGAATGGGTGGGGGGGGGGGGGGTTGATATTTGAGGTGGGGTCAGGTTGTCTGGTCTGACGTGGCAGACGCTCCCGGGCGTGAATGGGCCTTCCCATATCCACCCCAAATTTCGGTGAGCCCGGCTGGGCGTATAGGGGGATTGGGGAGCCCAGCTGTAGATCCTATGAGAAAGTGAAGTCCCTCCCGTTGAGCCATTGCCTTGATCGAATGTCCCCCACGTGAGCGTTGGCAACTTGGGGCTGGTAGAGGGCCCACCATGCAGGGTGTCACATTTTTGCGTAGGAAGGGCGTTACACGTGGTGCAAAGGGCCTGTGACATTATTTTCCCTTTGTTCTTGAACTTTACTTTCTTTTCTTTTGTGGATTTTAAAATTTTCAAACTTTAGATGTTTTTTGAAAATTTGAAAGTTTGAATCTAAAGGTTTAAGTTTCTGAATATTTCAAATTTTAAAAGTTTATATTTTAAAAGTTGAAACTTGAAAGCTTCAAACTCTAGAGCTTTAAGAATCCATAAAGTTTCAAATTAAGAAAGCCAAAGTAAGATTATTCTGGAAGTTGGTACTACAAACTCAAAGTCCTAGAAAGAAAAAATCCTGACATGTTAGAAAACGAGCGTCGGCTCGGTGTACCGTGAGAACATGCATTAGGGCACCTCCAATATCTGTGAAACAACGGTTTGTAGAATTTGCCACGTAGGATATTTCATGATGTGATAGATTATAAATGATGAAAAAGAACAAGGTGTATATACATGAACCGACATCCCTTGCACAAACTCTAATGTGGAATGAGAGAGCAAACTTATAGGGTAAACTAAATACACTAAGTTCTTTTTACGAAAAAGATCCAAATCTATTATAAAATTTCATCAGAAGTAAAAAGCACCCCAAACGTAATGAAAAATACATCGAGGTCTCTAGACCGTCGAACGACCACTAACGCCTCTAGAACGAGCTGTTGATGCACCGTTGTCGCCGCATTCCTACCGGAGCCGGCTTGACATTGTCGATGATAATCGGGAAGTCTTTAAGCACGTGCCCATAAGGATTTTTTTGACTCGCAGGAAATTGTTCACTAATGGTCTCTTCTTTGCAAATAGCACATCCTTTATACCCACTTGTAGTCTGGCAGAACTGGTATCTATATGCGGTATAATCATTGGCCGTTTTTAAAAACATTGCTTTTGGTTTGAAGTATCTTCGTTTGTCAGCATCTCAAATCCAAGCCCCCTTTACCCAAAGTGTTTCTAGATCCTTGAGTAGTTAGTGATACATGTTACGATCCATGCCAGGTTGCTTAGGCCTTGGATCAACATTGCTAGGGGTGTGTTTGGTTCCCTGGTTGCATCTAGCATGCATTGCATGAAGGAGCTTGGCTGGGGCTGGCCTGGTTGAGCTGATTGCAAAAATGAGGTGAAATGTGTGTTTGGTGTGTTGCATGATATGGGGCAGGCTTAGCTCAGATATTGTTTGGTATGTTGCATCTGGGTTGTATGAGAGATGCAGCATACAACATATGTTGTTTGGTAGGTTGTACGAGGTGAAATCTGTCATAGTGTGCTTATACTTGCATGTAAAATAAATAGAGGATTATACTTGTATGTAAAATAAATAGAAGATCATTTCAGATATATTTGTTGATTTCAAGTAATAAAAGAATATGTTCACAAGTCTACAAAATTTATTCAAAATATAATCACATGTCTTCAAAATGACAGAGATGATTTTAGTAAGAGAAACAAAATTTCAGCAGCATCTTGCCTGTTTGTGTAAGTAGTTTATATACAAAATTTCAGCAGCATCTTGCCTGTTTGTGTAAGAAAAATGCACCAGAATCATATAGAGTGCACATAAATCAAGTATACAGTGCAAGTACATCATAAAAGTTCACATATATAGAGCCACAAATCCATATGGTCATATTACAGTCCAATAGATCCTAGAGTTCACATAATCGATAGCCAGAAATCCATATTATCCATATTACAGTCCAACAAAGAAACATAACATAAGGTCCATGTTACATTTCATACATCACGTATATAGGGGGCATGGTTTTACTGACCAAATACAGTAAAATATGGTCAGCTTGGTGTGAATTAGCACATATTAGCTCACACTCCATCCTGGGGCGCTCCATCCTTGGGCACTCCATCCTGGGGCACTCCATCCTTGGGCATGGATACTCCACCGTTAAACTTGGAGAGGTGGTGAATGACCCAACGAAAAGCGAGTCTCCGACATCTGCACGAATGAGTGGCTCCTAGCCCTGTTGGCGTTCTCATTGAGATAATCCAAGACAATCAATAGATCATCCTCACTAAAACCGTGGAGCTCCATGATGTAATTGTAAAGTTCAGGATGTGCCTCTCCGGTGGACTTGATAGCAATAGCAACTTCACGGACTGCATCAGACATGTTGCTCATGACCAGAACTTCTTCTTCACTCATCAGGCTAGCCCTCTTCCTTTTGCCAGTGGAGCTGGAAGCATCCTTACATGGTTCCTTCCCATGAGCAAAGCAACACCACCATCTTCCCCATGAGCAGCACCAAGATGGCGCTCGAGCCAGGTTCATTCCCATCAACAAATTCAGAACCACAACCTTCGAGGTTTACAAATGATGGGGAGGTTTCTACCATTGAAGGAACCCCAAGAGCCTGATGAGATGTCATTGCATACCTTCCTGTAGCAATACCACTCCCAAAAATAGCAAGCATCTGAACATAATTCTCTAAAGGCACATTGAGATACTCAACATCTTTGGGATGGTCCTACATGAAGTTTGTTATGGAAAGGTTAGTCAAATAGCTCCGGATCAGGATAAGTGTGTTTATGGAAGTGTGGTTATGTACAAACCTTGATATGACCCAGGTAGTGCTCTTCCTCCAAATGATATGACATAGTTGGTATCATCCCAAAGTGACCCACTAATGTCTCGGAGCTTACTTATCTTCACCCACCTAGCCCGCCACTTGCGGAGGTGGTTGTACACTTGGGTCCCAGTTATGGAAAGACCAAAGTGCTCACTACAATTCTTAGCCACTTGGTTTAGATGCACCTCCTTAAAGCCCTTCTCCGTCTTCACTCCACCAGCAATGAGCTCTACAAATTGACGTAGCATGAACCCAGACATTGGAGATGTCCAGCGCAATGGGTGATTCCCACCACCATGCCCACCATCAGCCGCCATCTCAGCCATCAATCCTATACAGAACAACCAAAATAGCACCAAAAAAATTAGAAAGAACCATAAACAGAATTATAAAGAACCATAAATAGAATTATAAAGAACCATAAACAGAATTGAAGTGGGGCACCAACAGAATTGTAAAGAACCATAAACAGAATATAGTCCAAAGTGGGGCACCAACAGAATTATAAAGAACCATAAACAGAATTATTCATAATGCATTACAACATAGAATTGAGCTCTACACACGTGAATTGCCCCTATTGGCAAACATATGCCCAGCCCAACCATCTCTAATTTGTGACCAGGTTCTATTATCATGTTCTATGTCAATCACACCATCGTATTTGGATTCCCGGTCCAAGAGTGCTCAGTGGTACAAACTCATCCTCTCCCCAATCAAGTATCCAATTATGAAGAATGCGACAAGCTAGGACGATTTTGACTTGTGATGGATAAGGGTGGTGAGGCTTATTGTCCACAATTCTCCATCTGTTCTTGAAAGCTGCAAACGCCCTTTCAACCGTGATCCTCAAGGAGGAGTGGCGGAGGTTGAATAACTCCTTCTCATTTTGAGGGCATCGTCGCCAAACTCAAGAAGATGATAACGAGTAGCCCTATATGGTGGAAGAAACCACGGCGCACGACATAGCCCGCATCCACGAGGTAGAATTTTCCTAACAAATAAGAGGTCATGTGTTGTGTTACTCCCAGTAATTAGGAAATGATCAAAAGCCACTAAAATGGTTCTAAAATGGTTCACTAATACCTGCAGGGACAACAAATCCATCATTCCTTTCCAACGCATCGGCCAAAATGAGTGCATCATGGGCTGACCCTTCCCAACCAGCTAGCACATAGGTAAACTTAAGGTCAAAGTCAACCGCAGCCATCACATTTTGGGTGGTGCCACCTTTCCGACCCCTAAATGCCGAAGCAATAGCAGCCAGTACCTTGGCAATAACATGGGTGCCATCAATTGCGCCAACACAGTCCTAAGAAAAGAGGTGAGGTATATTTTGTAAAATATGGGTTATTCGGCATGTCCATAGAATTCTAAATGGCAATATATTACCTTAAAGTAGGGATAGAAACGCCTACTGTGTAGGACTTTTGGATGAACTTCATTGGATGGGGGTCGGATCATCTCGTCACGCAACTCCCCTATAGCATATAAAACTGCCTTGAAGTATCGACTGATTACTTCAATTGACCTCCTAAATATGGGTTTCATTGCCCTAAACCTATGGTTGTGCCCAACTACAAGAAGGAACATCGCAACCTGCTCCTCGATGCAGGTATGAATGCTGTCTTCCAACAATTTTCGTTCACGAAACAAGTTTCACAAGTTATATAATGGGCCCTGCTCATCCTTAATAGGTCATGGCAATTTACATCATTGGTTTCATAGATATAACGACATTGGACAACCTAGCTACGTCTCTCTCAAGCATAACATAACGGGTTGGAGCACGATAATTTCTAATTCTAGCCCTTGTAGTTAATGTGGCCATATAGGCACACAAAACAGCAACCAAACCAGCAGCTTGCACTATCAGTGTATCTCGGTCTTGCCATTGTCATCCATCTATAAATTCAGCACAAATTTATAAATTAATAAAGGTATTTGCACTTTGGTAATATTTACATCATCAAAACAAAATAAAATATATGCAAAAATTATTCATACTATTTGCACCATTTGCATAACTACTTTGTCTACCTACTGATTCCTTCATTTTCATAAGCTAGCAAAGTGTTCTAGACATATCACAAATATATTCATGCTAATGACAGATCTGAACCTACATAAAAACTACCCAGCCATCTCAAATCCATAGGGGAAGAGGAGGTTCTAGTGACAGATCTGTACCTACATAAAAACTACCCGAACATCTCAAATCCATAGGGGAATAAGAGGCTTTGGTGACAGATCTGAACCTAAAAAGGAGAGGGGGAGGCGATGGGAAAACAATGCATTGGTGCTAGACATGGAGTAGGCCTCTTTCCCGTCCATGACCACGGGAGGCCGCCGCTTCATCCATCTGCATCAGAGAAGAAGCACCGCGAGTGCAGCGCGAGCGGCAGAGAGATGGGGATGGGAGGGAGAAGAGATGGATGGGGACAGATGTGGGACATGGAGAGGGAGGGGAGGAGGCTTCTACCTCCAGCTGGCGAGGATGCCCACTTGGCGATGTCGACGGAGGCGACGGGCTGCGAGATCCACCGCTGTCGAAGGAGAGGGAGGCGAGTGAGGCAGGCGTGAATGAGTCGGGTGAGAGCGGCGAGAGCGGAGAGAAACCCTCGTGGGTGCAGGCACGCGTGCAGCGGCGGTGCGGAGCTCATGGAAACGCCCGAAACCTGCGTTTCCCGTGAGCCTGGCTGGGAGCCTCTTTTTGCATGCGCCGGGCCTGGCCCAGTTAGACGTTCAGGCTACCAAACAGCGAGAAAAATGCACAGTGGGTGCGAGCCAGGTGCGAGGCAAGGAACCAAACATGCCCTAGGAGTATGCACTTCTGCTTCATGCGAACCCACGGCGGAAGGTTGTAGAAACAAACAACCACAGGACATGTGATGTGTCTACTTTTCAAGTTACCGAATGGATTTCCATCAATACTCATACCAATCATTAGATTTCTTTGGTCATCACCAAAATAGTCTTTGAACTTACTTTTGATCGCCTCCACCGGCAAGCATCATTTGGGTGTCTAAGCACATCATCCTCATTATTTCTCCCTTCCGGCGTGCCAACGCATCAACTGTGACTCAATCTTATTACCATGCATACGCCTAAAGCGGAGAGGTATCGGAAGATAGCATACAACCTTCACAGGAACACGTCCCTTTTATTCTTCGTCATCTTCATCGTTTCCCCTTCATTTGCCTGCTCATCTCCCTCTTCAATAATGCCATCACCATCATCCTCTACGAATTGCACCTTGTATCAGGATATGCCGCAATGTGGGTATTTCTGTAGATCCTTATGCTCCTTGTAGTAAATAACGTTGTTTAGGGCATGCATGATATTTCACCGTGTCTAATGCAAGGGGGCAGACAACACTACAAAAAAAAGACACATCCATGACATTTTGGTTTTGGGCCAAACGCAATTTTTTTCTGTCATGCTTATGACACTTTTACGGTGATAATTGTAACAAAACCCGGTATCATCATAGATGTGGTGGGCTCCTACTTCTATGACAAAAAATTATGACAGAAAATGGGTTTTTTGTCCTGGGCGGGCCGGAGACGCAGCTGCATGACATTCTTTGGGCCGTCCATGACGGAAAAAACCGTGGTAGAAGCTGAAGGAAATATGCCCTAGAGGCAATAATAAAGTTATTATTTATTTCCTTATATCATGATAAATGTTTATTATTCATGCTAGAATTGTATTAACCGGAAACATAATACATGTGTGAATATATAGACAAACAGTATGTCACTAGTATGCCTCTACTTGACTAGCTTGTTAATCAAAGATGGTTATGTTTCCTAACCATGAACAAGGAGTTGTTATTTGATTAACAAGGTCACATCATTAGTTGAATGATCTGATTGACATGACCCATTCCGTTAGCTTAACACTTGATCGCTTAGTATGTTAATGCTTTCTTCATGACCCATACATGTTCCTATAACTATGAGATTATGCAACTCCGTTTACTGGAGGAACACTTTGGGTACTACCAAACGTCACAACGTAATCGGGTGATTATAAAGGAGTACTACAGGTGTCTCCAAAGGTACTTGTTGGGTTGGCGTATTTCGAGATTAGGTTTTGTCACTCCGATTGCTCGGAGAGGTATCTCGTGCCTTCTCGGTAATGCACATCACTTAAGCCTTGCAAGCATTACAACTAATGAGTTAGTTGTGAGATGATGTATTACTGAGCGAGTAAAGAGACTTACCGTAACGAGATTGAACTAGGTATTGGATACCGACGATCGAATCTCGGGTAAGTAACATACCGATGACAAAGGGAACAACGTATGTCGTTATGCGGTTTGACCGATAAAGATCTTCGTAGAATATGTAGGAACCAATATGGGCATCCAGGTTCCGCTATTGGTTATTGACCGAGAATGGTTCTAGGTCATGTCTACATAGTTCTCGAACCCGTAGGGTCCGTGACGCTTAACGTTTCGATGACAGTTCATAATGAGTTTATAAGTATTGATGCACGAAGGTTGTTCGAGTCCCGGATGTGATCACGGACATGACGAGGAGTCTCGAAATGGTCAAGACATAAAGATTGATATATTGGAAGCCTACATTTGGACATCGGAAAGGTTCCGAGTGAAATCGGAATTTATCGGAGTACCGGGAGGTTACGGAACCCCGGGAACTACATGGGCCCATAGTGGGCCTTGGAGGAAAGGAGAAGGGGCAGCCCTAGGTGGTCGCCCCCCTTCCCTAGTCCTATTAGGACTAGGAAAGGTGGGCCGGCCCCTCTCTCTCTTCCCCTCAGGAATCCTAATCCAACTAGGATTGGAGGGAGTCCTACTCCCGGAGGAGTAGGACTCCTTGCGCGCCTCCCCTTGGGCCGGCCACCTCCCCTTGGCTCCTTTATATCACGAGGCAGGGGCACCCCATGACACACAAGTTGATCTACGGATCTTTCCTTAGCCGTGTGCGGTGCCCCTTCCACCATATTCCACTTCGGTCATATCGTCAGAGAGCTTAGGCGAAGCCCTGCGCCGGAGAAGTCATATCGTCAGCAGTTGCTTAGGCGAAGCCCCGCGTCGGTGGAGCATCAACATCGCCACCACGCCGTCAGGTCGACGGAACTCATCCTCGACACTTTGCTGGATCGAGTCCGGGATCGCCATCGAGCTGAACGTGTGCGAGAACTCGGAGGTGCCGTGACGTTCGGTGCTTGGATCGGTTGGATCGTGAAGACGACGACTACATCAACCGCGTTGTTATAACGCTTCCGCTTTCGGTCTACGAGGGTATGTGGACGGACACTCTCCCTCTCGTTGCTATGCCATCACCATGGTCTTGGCGTGATCGTAGGAAAATTTTGAAATTACTACGTTCCCCAAGCGGTGGCATCCGAGCCTGGTTTTATGCGTTGATGTCATATGCACGAGTAGAACACAAGTGAGTTGTGGACGATACAAGTCATACTGCCTACCGGCATGTCATACTTTGGTTCAGCGGTATTGTTGGGCGAGACGATCCGGACCAACCTTACGCGTACGCTTACGCGAGACCGGTTCCCTCGACGTGCTTTGCACATAGATGGAGTGAGGAAGACTGTCTCTCCAACTTTAGTTGAACCGAGTGTGGCTACGCACGGTCCTTGAGAAGGTTAAATCGGAGTCTATTTGACAAACTATCGTTGTGGTTTTGATGCGTAGGTAAGAACGGTTCTTGCTCAGCCCGTAGCAGCCACGTAAAACTTGCAACAACAAAGTAGAGGACGTCTAACTTGTTTTTGCAGGGCATGTTGTGATGTGATATGGTCAAGACGTGATGCTATATTTTATTGTATGAGATGATCATGTTTTGTAACCGAGTTATCGCAACCTGGCAGGAGCCATATGGTTGTCGCTTTATTGTATGCAATGCAATCGCGATGTAATGCTTTACTTTATTACTAAGCGGTAGTGATAGTCGTGGAAGCATAAGATTGGCGAGACGACAACGATGCTACGATGGAGATCAAGGTGTCGGCGCGGTGGCGATGGTGATCATGACGGTGCTTCGGCGATGGAGATCACAAGCACAAGATGATGATGACCATATCATATCACTTATATCGATTGCATGTGATGTTTATCCTTTATGCATCTTATCTTGCTTTGATTGACGGTAGCATTATAAGATGATCTCTCACTAAAAATTATCAAGAAGTGTTCTCCTGAGTATGCACCGTTGCCAAAGTTCGTAGTACCCGGACACCACGTGATGATCGGGTGTGATAAGTTCTCGTCCATCTACAACGGTGCAAAACAGTTGCACACGCAGAATACTCTGGTTAATCTTGACGAGCCTATCATATAACAGATATGGCCTCGGAACACGGAGACCGAAAGGTCGAACGTGAATCATATAGTAGATATGATCAACATAGTGATGTTCATCGTTGAAACTACTCCGTCTCACGTGATGATCGGACACGGTTTAGTTGATATGGATCACGTGATCACTTAGATGACTAGAGAGATGTCTGTCTAAGTGGGAGTTTTAATATGATTAATTGAACATAAATTTATCATGAACTTAGTACTGATAGTATTTTGCTTGTCTATGTTTCTTTGTAGATAGATGGCTCGTCCGTTGTTCCGTTGAATTTTAATGTGTTCCTTGAGAAAGCAAAGTTGAAAGATGATGGTAGCAATTACACGGACTGGGTCCAGAATTTGAGGATTATCCTCATTGCTGCACAGAAAAATTACGCCCTGGAAGCACCGCCGGGTAGCGAACTGCTGCAGATGCTGAGCCAGAAGTTATGAACGTCGGGCAAAGCAGAGCTGATGACTACTCTATAGTTCAGTGTGCCATGCTTTACGGCTTAGAACCGGGTCTTCAACGACGTTTTGAACGTCATGGAGCATATGAGATGTTCCAGGAGTTGAAGTTAATATTTCAAGCAAATGCCCGGATTGAGAGATATGAAGTCTCCAATAAGTTCTATAGCTGCAAGATGGAAGAGAATAGTTCACAAGTGAGCACATACTCAAAATGTCCGGGTATAACAATCACTTAATTCGGCTGGGAGTTAATCTTCCGGATGATAGTGTCATTGACAGAATTCTCCAATCATCGCCACCAAGCTACAAGAGCTTCGTGATGAACTATAATATGCAAGGGATGACTAAGACAATTCACGAGCTCTTGGCGATCTTTGAAAGTCAGCGGAGGTAGAAATCAAGAAAGAGCATCAAGTGTTGATGGTCAGCAAGACCACTAGTTTCAAGAAAAAGGGCAAAGGGAAGAAGAAGGAAACTTCAAAAGAACAGCAAGAAAGTTCTTGATCAAGAGAAGAAACCCAAGTCTGGACCTAAGCACAAATCGAAAGTGTTTTACCGCAAGCAGACCGGACAATCGGAAGCGGAACTGCCCCAAGTATTTGGCGGATAAAAGGATGGCAAGGTGAACAAAGGTATATGTGATATACATGTTATTGATGTGTACCTTACTAGAGCTCGTAGTAGCACTGGGTATTTGATCTTGGTTACATTGCTAATATTTGCAACTCAAACAGGGACTACGGAATAGACGAGCACCGGCAAAGGACGAGGTAACGATGCGTGGGAAATGGTTCCAAAGTCAATGTGATCGCGGTCGGCACGCTACCTCTACATCTACCTTCGGGATTAGTTTTAGACCTAAATAATTGTTATTTGGTGCCAGCGTTGAGCATGAACATTATATCTGGATCTTGTTTAATGCGAGACGGTTATTCATTTAAATCAGAGAATAATGGTTGTTCTATTTATATGAGTAATATCTTTTATGGTCATGCACCCTTGAAGAATGGTCTATTCTTGTTGAATCTCGACGGTAGTGATACACATATTCATAATGTTGAAGCCAAAAGATGCAGAGTTGATAATGATAGTGCAACTTATTTGTGGCACTGCCGTTTAGGTCATATCGGTGTAAAACGCATGAAGAAACTCCATCTTGATGGGCTTCGGAATCACTTGATTATGAATCACTTGGTACTTGCGTAACCGTGCCTCATGGGCAAGATGACCAAAACGCCGTTCTCCGGAACTATGGAGCGAGCAACAGATTTATTGGAAATCATACATACCGATGTTTGTGGTCCAATGAATGTTGAGGCACGCCAAGGGTATCGTTATTTTCTCACCTTCACAGATGATTTGAGCAGATATGGGTATATCTACTTAATGAAACACAAATCTGAAACATTTGAAAAGTTCAAAGAATTTCAGAGTGAAGTGGAAAATCATCGTAACAAGAAAATAAAATTCCTACGATCTGATCGTGGAGGAGAATATTTGAGTTATGAGTTTGGTTTACATTTGAAACAATGTGGAATAGTTTCGCAACTCACGCCACCCGGAACACCACAGAGAAATGGTGTGTCCGAACGTCGTAATCGTACTTTACTAGATATGGTGCGATCAATGATGTCTATTTCCGATTTACCGCTATCGTTTTGGGGTTATGCTTTAGAGACGGCCGCATTCACGTTAAATAGGACACCGTCAAAATCCGTTGAGACGACACCTTATGAACTGTGGTTTGGCAAGAAACCAAAGTTGTCGTTTCTTAAAGTTTGGGGCTGCGATGCTTATGTGAAGAAACTTCAACCAGATAAGCTCGAACCCAAATCGGATAAATGTGTCTTCATAGGATACCCAAAGGATACTGTTGGGTACACCTTCTATCACAGATCTGAAGGCAAGATTTTTGTTGCTAAATTCGGATCCTTTCTAGAGAAAGAATTTCTCTCGAAAGAAGTGAGTGGGAGGAAAGTAGAACTTGATGAGATAATCAGATTCTGCTCCCTTATTGGAAAGTAGTTCATCACAAGAAATGGTTCTGTGACAACTACACCAATTAGTGAAGAAACTAATGATGATGATCATGAAGCTTGAGATCAAGTTACTCTGAACCTCAGAGGGTCGACTGAGAATAAAATACGCACTGAGTGGTACGGTAATCCTATTCGAAGTCATGTTACTTGTCCTTGGCGAATCTACAAACTATGTAAAAGCGATGTTGAGCCCAGATTCCGAATAATGGATGTAAGCAATTATATCTGAGATGGGATGAATGTATGAGAACAAAGTATGGACTTTGGTTGACTTGCCCGATGATCGGCAAGCCATTGAAAATAAATGGATCTTTAAGAAGAAGACCGACGCCGATGGTAATGTAACCGTCTACAAAGCTCGACTTGTTGCGAAGGTTTTCGACAAGTTCAAGGGGTTGACTACGATGAGACTTTCTCACCCGTAGCGATGCTTAAGTCTGTCTGAATCATGTTAGCAATTGCCGCATTTTATGATTATGAAATTTGGCAAATGGATGTAAAAACTGCATTCTTGAATGGATTTCTAGAAGAAGAGTTGTATATGATGCAACTAGAAGGTTTTGTCGATCCAAAAGGTGCTAACAAAGTGTGCAAGCTCCAACGATCAATTTATGGTCTGGTGCAAGCCTCTCGGAGTTGGAATAAACGCTATGATAGTGTGATCAAAGCATAAGGGTTTATACAGACTTTTGGAGAAGCTTTGTATTTACAAGAAAGTGAGTGGGAGTTACGTAGCATTTACGATATTATATGTGGACGACATATTATTAATTGGAAATGATATAGAATTTCTGGATGGCATAAAAGGATACTTGAATAAAAGTTTTTCAATGAAAGACCTCGGTGAAGCTGCTTACATATTGGGCATCAAGATCTATAGAGATAGATCAAGACGCTTAATTGGACTTTCACAAAGCACATACCTTGATAAAATTTTGAAAAAGTTCAAAATGGATCGTGCAAAGAAAGGTTTTTGCACTGTGTTGCAAGGTATAAGATTGAGTAAGACTCAATGCCCGACCACGCAGAAGATAGAGAGAAAATGAAAGATGTTCCTATGCTTCAGCCATAGGCTCTATCATGTATGCAATGCTGTGTACCGCACACGACGTATGCTTAGCTATAAGCTTGGCAGGAAGGTACCAAAGTAATCCAGGAATGGATCAGGACAGCGGTCAAGAACATCCTGAAATACACGAAAAGGACTAAGGATATGTTTCTCGTATATGGAGGTGACAAAGAGCTAGTCGTAAATGGTTACGTCGGCATAGCTTTGACAATCGATCCGACGATTCTAAATCGCAAAACCGGATACGTGTTTTTATTAAACGGTGGAGCTGTCGGTTGGTGCAGTTCTAAACAAAGCGTCGTGGCGGGATCTACATGTGAAGCGGAGTACATAGCTGCTTCGAAGCAGCAAATGAAGGAGTCTGGATGAAAGAGTTCATTTCCGATCTAGGTGTTATACCTAGTGCATCGGGACCGATGAAGATCTTACGTGACAATACTTTGGTGCAATTGCCTTGGCAAAGGAATCCAGGTTTCACAAGAGGACCAAGCACATCAAGAGACGCTTCAATTCCATTCGGGACCAAGTCCAAGTGGGAGACATAGAGATTTGCAAAATACATACGGATCTGAATGTTGCAGACCCGTTAACTAAGCCTCTTCCACGAGCAAAACATGATCAGCACCAAGACTCCATGGGTGTTAGGATCATTACTTTGTAATCTAGATTATTGACTCTAGTGCAAGTGGGAGACTGAAGGAAATATGCCCTAGAGGCAATAATAAAGTTATTATTTATTTCCTTATATCATGATAAATGTTTATTATTCATGCTAGAATTGTATTAACCGGAAACATAATACATGTGTGAATATATAGACAAACAGTATGTCACTAGTATGCCTCTACTTGACTAGCTTGTTAATCAAAGATGGTTATGTTTCCTAACCATGAACAAGGAGTTGTTATTTGATTAACAAGGTCACATCATTAGTTGAATGATCTGATTGACATGACCCATTCCGTTAGCTTAACACTTGATCGTTTAGTATGTTAATGCTTTCTTCATGACCCATACATGTTCCTATAACTATGAGATTATGCAACTCCGTTTACAGAGGAACACTTTGGGTACTACCAAACGTCACAACGAATCGGGTGATTATAAAGGAGTACTACAGGTGTCTCCAAAGGTACTTGTTGGGTTGGCGATTTCGAGATTAGGTTTTGTCACTCCGATTGTCGGAGAGGTATCTCTGTGCCTTCTCGGTAATGCACATCACTTAAGCCTTGCAAGCATTACAACTAATGAGTTAGTTGTGAGATGATGTATTACTGAGCGAGTAAAGAGACTTACCGGTAACGAGATTGAACTAGGTATTGGATACCGACGATCGAATCTCGGGTAAGTAACATACCGATGACAAAGGGAACAACGTATGTCGTTATGCGGTTTGACCGATAAAGATCTTCGTAGAATATGTAGGAACCAATATGGGCATCCAGGTTCCGCTATTGGTTATTGACCGAGAATGGTTCTAGGTCATGTCTACATAGTTCTCGAACCCGTAGGGTCCGCACGCTAACGCTTCGATGACAGTTCATAATGAGTTTATAAGTATTGATGCACGAAGGTTGTTCGAGTCCCGGATGTGATCACGGACATGACGAGGAGTCTCGAAATGGTCGAGACATAAAGATTGATATATTGGAAGCCTACATTTGGACATCGGAAAGGTTCCGAGTGAAATCGAAATTCTGAGTACCGGAGGTTACGGAACCCAAGAACTACATGGGCCCATAGTGGGCCTTGGAGGAAAGGAGAAGGGCAGCCCTAGGTGGTCGCGCCCCCCCTTCCCTAGTCCTATTAGGACTAGGAAAGGTGGGCCGGCCCCCTCTCTCTCTTCCCCTCCGGGAATCCTAATCCAACTAGGATTGGAGGGAGTCCTACTCCCGGGAGGGAGTAGGACTCCTTGCGCCTCCCCTTGGGCCGGCCACCTCCCCTTGGCTCCTTTATATCACGGGGCAGGGGCACCCCATGACACACAAGTTGATCTACGGATCTTTCCTTAGCCGTGTGCGGTGCCCCTTCCACCATATTCCACTTCGGTCATATCGTCGTAGAGCTTAGGCGAAGCCTGCTTGGGAGAAGTCATATCGTCGCGGTGCTTAGGCGAAGCCCTGCGTCGGTGGAGCATCAACATCGTCACCACGCCGTCGTCTTGTGGAACTCATCCTCGACACTTTGCTGGATCGGAGTCCGGGGATCGTCATCGAGCTGAACGTGTGCGAGAACTTCCGGAGGTGCCGTCGTTCGGTGCTTGGATCGGTTGGATCGTGAAGACGCATTTACTACATCAACCGCGTTGTTATAACGCTTCGCTTTCGGTCTCACGAGTGCGTGGACGGACACTCTCCCCTCTCGTTGCTATGCCATCACCATGGTCTTGCGTGATCGTAGGAAAATTTTGAAATTACTACGTTCCCCAACAGAAGCGAGGGCGAGGAAAATATCAGGGAGTTTCCGATTATGGTGGGTGGTCGGGGCCGAGTGATGCGCGTTTCTCTCGTACACGTACGCGCGTGGGTGCGAGGCATTGGGCTCTAACTGAACCCGAGCGAGGCGTTCTCCTACTGAACCCGAGCGATTGCACCGCAGGCTACGCGTTACTGAACCCGAGCGATCGATTGATCCCTGGCTCTTAACTGAACCCGATCCAGCGATTCCTTCGCTACGGCTGCTAACTGAAGCCGATCGAACCTGCTGCCTCTTTATGAACAGTGAGCATTGTTGGGGGGTTGATTGAACAGCTTCCGGTGGGGGTTGGATGAACAGGACCCCGTGGTAGTAGAGGTCGTTACCGCTGGATGAGCAGGACCCCAATCGATCGAGCCAGTTGGGGGTGGATGAACAGGACCCCGTGGTAGTAGAGGCCATTGCCGCTGGATGAGCAGGACCCCGATCGATCGAGCCGGTTGGGGGTGGATGAAGAGGACCCCGTGGTAGTAGAGGCCATTGCCGCTGGATGAGCAGGACCCCGTTCGATCGAGTCGGTTGGGGGTGGATGAACAGGACCCCGTGGAGGGCTGGATGAACAGGACCCCGTGGAGGGCTGGATGAACAGGACCCCGTGGAGGGCTGGTTGAACAGTAGCCGGTGGAGGGCTGGATGAACAGTAGCTCGTGGAGGGGTGGTTGAACAGGACCCCATGGAGGGGGCTGGTTGAACAGTAGCCGGTGGAGGAGCGGTGGAGGTTGGATGAACAGGAGCCCGTGGATAAACAGTAGCTGATGGAGGCAGGAGGGAGACGCCGTGGATGAACAGTCGCAGGTGAAGGCTGGAGGAGGTCGACGGTGAATGAACAGTAGCCCGTGGAGGCAGTAGACGTGGATGAACAATAGCCCGTGGTACGCCACACCCCTCCCGATGAATAGGACCCTTGTTTCGACCATAGGAGGTCGAAGAGAAATCTTTTTTGCGGTTGCCACACCCCTCCCGATCAACAGTACCCCGTTTCGACCGTAGGAGGTCGAAGAGAAGTCTGTTTCCTCTGTTTTGCGGTACGCCACACCCCTCCCGGTGAACAAGACCCCGTTTCGACCGTAGGAGGTCGAAGAGAAGTCTGTTTCCTCTGTTTTGCGGTATGCCACACCCCTCCCGGTGAACAGGATCCCGTTTCGATCGTAGGCGGTCGAAAGGTCGTTTCCTCCGTTCTACGTTACACCAGGCCTCGTTTCGGCTGTTCCGTTCAAGCCAGTTGGCTCCCGATGAACACAGTGTATTCCATTCCCTCCCGATGAACACGACGATGCAGTTTCTCCGTTCCGACCTAGCCGGTTGGCTGCCGATGAAAAGGATGCCCTCGCTGCCTCTCCATGTACACGAGCCCTGGCCGTACGTATGCGCGAGTAGGCGTTCGAGACCCCGCCCGTATGTACGTACGTGGTCGTATTTACTTTCTTGCACCCTCGTTCTATGTACGTGTACATGCTACGTCCGCGCCTCTACTACGACATGTGCTCTTCCTTACTCGGCTATGGTTCATCGCTGCAGCCTGCAGACAGATCGATCAACCAGTATGTACGTACACGTTCGCGGCCAAAATGGCAATGCTACATACGCTTCGACTAGGTGGGTCCCGATTGTCAGGGAGTATAAGGAGGCACTTCCTTGCGTGCGAAGATGTAGCTGGTGGGTCCCAGGCTCCCAACAGTCAGGGGGAAATGTTTTTTTCGCGAAATAGAGTGGCCCGTCCGATGGGTCCCTGTTGTCAGGTGGAGGAATCATTATTCTGCGCGTAATAAGGACGCACTTCCTTGTTGTGGCCGTGGACCCAGCTGTCAGCCTCTCCATGTACAGTACTCTTCTGATGGAAGTGTGTTGCTTGACCACATTGACCACGCCGCGCCGAGAGCACCAAGGCGGTGGACGACGGCGAGGCTTAGGAAGGGGACAACGCGGAGCCGGGTAAGACGCAACAGCGGATGCCCACGCAGAGAGGAGTACGAGGGTTAACTGGTTCGGTTGCGGTGTGAGGCTGTCATTGCCGCAGAATAACAGGGGGTGTGGGTGAGTAGAGGGATGGCCTGGCCAGTGATACGTCTCCAACGTATCTATTATTTTTGATTGTTCCATGCTATTATATTACCCCTTTTGGATGTTTATGGGCTTTATTTTACACATTTATATCATTTTTGAGACTAATCTACTAACCAGAGGCCCAGCCCGTATTGCTGTTTTTTGCCTATTTCAATATTTCGAAGAAAAGGAATATCAAACGGAGTCCAAACGGAATGAAACCTTAAGGAGCGTGATTTTTGGAACGAACGTGATCCAGAGGACTTGGAGTGCAAGCCAAGAAGCAGCCGAGGCGGCCACAAGATAGGAGGGCGTGCCCACCCCCTCTAGGCGCGCCCCTGTCTTGTGGGCCCCTCGGGCGGCCACCGACCTACTTCTTCCTTCTATATATACCCACGTACCCCGAAAACATCCAGGGAGCCAACAAAAAACAATTTCCACCGCTGTAACCTTCTATATCCGCGAGATCCCATCTTGGAGCCTTCGCCGATGCTTCGCCGGAGGGGGAATCGACCACAGAGGGCTTCTACATCAACACCATAGCCCCTCCGATGAGTTGTGAGTAGTTTACCATAGACTTTGGGTCCATAGTTATTAGCTAGATGGCTTCTTCTCTCTTTTTGGATCTCAATACCATGTTCTCCCCCTCTCTTGTGGAGATCTATTTGATGTAACTCTTTTTGCGGTGTGTTTGTCGAGATCCGATGAATTGTGTGTTTATGATCAAGTTTATCTATGAGAAATATTTGAATCTCCTCTGAATTCTTTTATGTATGATTGAGTTACCTTTGCAAGTCTCTTCGAATTATCAGTTTGGTTTGGCCTACTAGATTGATCTTTCTTGCCATGGGAGAAGTGCTTAGCTTTGGGTTCAATCTTGCGGTGTCCTTACCCAAAGGATGTTAGGGTTGCAAGGCACACGTATTGTATTGTTGCCATCGAGGATAAAAAGATGGGGTTTATATCATATTGCTTGAGTTTATCCCTCTACATCATGTCATCTTTCTTAATGTGTTACTCTGTTCTTATGAACTTAATACTCTAGATGCATGCTAGATAGCGGTCGATGTGTGGAGTAATAGTAGGAGATGCAGGCAGGAGTCGGTCTACTTGTCACGGACGTGATGCCTATATACATGATCATGCCTAGATAATCTCATAATTATTCGCTTTTCTATCAATTGCTCGTGATAATTTGTTCACCCACCGTAATACTTATGCTATCTTGGGAGAAGCCACTAGTGAAACCTATGGCCCCCGGGTCTATCTTTTATCTTATAAGCTTTCAATCTACTTTTATTTGCATCTTTACTTTTCCAATCTATATTATAAAATATCAAAAATATATTTATCTTATCATACTATCTCTATCAGATCTCACTTTTGCAAGTGGCCATGAAGGGATTGACAACCCCTTTATTGCGTTGGTTGCGAGTTCTTTGTTTGTTTGTGTAGGTGCGTGGGACTTTTGAGGAGCCTCCTACTGGATTGATACCTTGGTTCTCAAAAACTGAGGGAAATACTTACGCTACTATTGATGCATCACTCTTTCCTCTTTAAGGAAAACCAACGCAAGCTCAAGACGTAGCAAGAAGGATTTCTGGCGCCGTTGCTGGGGAGGTCTTCGCTCAAGTCAAGACATACCAAGTACCCATCACAAACTCATCTCCCTCGCATTTACATTATTTTCCATTTGCCTCTCGTTTTCCTCTCCCCCACTTCACCCTTGCCGTTTTATTCGCCCTCTCTTCCCAATCTTCTCCTCTCTTTTTCGCTTGCCTTTTTCTGTTTGCTTGTGTGTTGGATTACTTGTTGCCATGGCGCAAGATAATACCAAATTGTGTGATTTCTCCAATACCAATAATAATGATTTCCTTAGTACTCCGATTGCTCCTCTTAATGATGTTGAGTCTTGTGAAATCAATACTGCTTTGCTGAATCTTGTTATGAAAGATCAATTCGTCGGCCTTCCTAGTGAAGATGCCGCTACCCATCTAAACAACTTTGTTGTTTTGTGTGATATGCAAAAGAAGAAAGATACGGATAATAATATTGTTAAATTGAAGTTATTTCCGTTTTCACTTAGAGATCGTGCTAAAGTTTGGTTTTCGTCTTTGCCTAAAAATAGTATTGATTCTTGGAACAAGTGCAAAGATGCTTTTATCTCTAAGTATTTTCCTCCCGCTAAGATTATCACTCTTAGGAACGATATTATTAATTTTAAACAACTTGATCATGATCATGTTTCCCAATCTTGGGAAAGAATGAAATTGATGATTCACAATTGCCCTACTCATGGTTTGAATTTATGGATTATCATACAAAAAATTTATGCCGGTTTGAACTTTGCTTCTAGAAATCTTTTATATTCGGCCGCGGGAGGCACGTTTATGGAAATCACGTTAGGAGATGCTACAAAACTTCATGATAATATTATGGCTAATTATTCTCAATGGCACAGCGAAAGATCTTCTAGTAAAAAAGTGCATGCTATAGAAGAAAAATCAATGTTTTGAGTGGAAAGATGGATGAACTTATGAAGTTGTTTGATACTAAGAATACTCCTCTTGATCCCAATGATATGCCTTTGTCTACTTTGATTGAGAATAATAATGAATCTATGGATGTGAATTTTGTTGGTAGGAATAGTTTTGGAAACAATGCTTATAGAGGAAACTTTAATTCTAGACCGTTCCCTAGTAATTCCTCTAATAATTATGGAAATTCCTACAATAATTCTTATGGTAATTTTAATAAGATGCCCTCTGATTTTGAGAATAGTGTGAAAGAATTTATGATTTCTCAAAAGAATTTTAATGCTTTGCTTGAAGAAAAATTGCTCAAAGTTGATGATTTGGCTAGGAACGTTGATAGACTTTCGCTTGATGTTGATTCTCTTCAACTTAGATCTACTCCTCCTAAGCATGATATCAATGAGTCTCTCAAATCCATGAGAATTTCCATTGATGAGTGCAAGGAAAGAACCGCTAGATTGCGTGCTAAGAAAGATTGCTTTGTAAAGGCGTGTTCTTCTAGTTTCCATGAAAATAATGATGAAGATCTTAAAGTTATTGATGTGTCCCCTATTAGATCTTTGTTTTGCAGTATGAATCTTAATAATAATGGGAATGGAGATGAGTCAACTTTAGTTAGAAGGCGTCCCAATAATTCGGAGTTTTTAGATCTTGATGCTAAATTTGGTAAAAAGTGGGATTGGAGAGGTCATGACTTTAAATAGCATTGAACCCACTATCTCGGATTTCAAGGAATTTGATTATGATAATTGTTCTTTAGAAGGTTGTATTTCCTTGTTGCAATCCGTTGTTAATTCTCCTCATGCTTATAGTCAAAATAAAGCTTTTACCAAACATATTGTTGATGCCTTGATGCAATCTTATGATGAAAAACTTAATTTGGAAGTTTCTATACCTAGAAAACTTAATGATGAGTGGGAACCTAATATAAAGATTAAAATTAAAGATCATGAGTGTTTTACTTTGTGTGATTTGGGTGCTAGTATTTCCACGATTTCGAAAACTTTATGTGATATTCTAGGTTTCCATGATCTTGATGATTGCTCTTTAAATTTGCACCTTGGATTCCACCATTAAAAAGCCAATGGGAAGGATCAATGATGTTCTCATTGTTGCAAATAGAAATTTTGTGCCCGTATATTTTATCGTTCTTGATATAGATTGCAATCTTTCTTGCCCTATTATTCTTGGTAGACCTTTCCTCAGAACGTTTGCCGCGATTATTGATATGAAGGAAGGGAATATTAAATTCCAATTTCCATTAAGGAAAGGCATGGAGCACTTTCCAAGAAAGAAAGTCAAATTACCTTATGAATCTATCATGCGGTCTACTTATGAATTGAGTATCAAAGATGGCACTACTTAGATCTATCTTCGCTTTTATGCCTAGCTAGGGGCATTAAACGATAGCGCTAGTTGGGAGGCAACCCAATTTTATTTGTGTTTTTTGTTTTTGTTTCTGTTTAGTAATAAAATTTTAATCTACCTTATGTTTGTATGTGTTTTTATGTTTTAATTAGTGTTTGTGCCAAGTAGAACCTATAGGATAACCTATGGTGATAGTTAATTTGATTCTGCTGAAAAACAGAAACTTTGCGCGCACGAAATTAGTTTTGTTAAATCACAGAAACGTGATTTTGCGTTGATTCCTTTTCTGCTGATCAATAGACAAATTTCCCAGGACTTCCTATTTTGGTAGGATTTTTAGAGTTCCAGAAGTTTGCGTTAGTTACATATTTCTACAGACTGTTCTGTTTTTGACAGATTCTGTTTTTCGTGTGTTGTTTGCTTATTTTGATGCATCTATGGCTAGTATTAAGTGGTATGAACCATAAAGAACTTGGAATACAGTATGTTTAACACCAAAATAAATGAAGAATGAGTTCATTACAGTACCTTATGTGGTGGTTTTGTTTTCTTTCACTAACGGAGCTTATAAGATTTCCTGTTGAGTTTTGTGTTGTGAAGTTTTCAAGTTTTGGGTAAAGATTTGATGGAGTATGGAATAAGGAGTGGCAAAAGCCTAAGCTTGGGGATGCCCATGGCACCCCAAGATATTCAAGAAGCCAAAAACCTAAGCTTGGGGATGCCCCGGGAAGGCATCCCTCTTTAAATCTTCGTTCATTGGTAACTTTACTTGGAGCTATATTTTTATTCGCCACATGATATGTGTTTTGCTTGGAGCGTCTTGTATGATATTAGTATTTGCTTTTTAGTATACCACAATCATCCTTTCTGTACACACCTTTTGGGAGAAGCCTACTTGATTGAAATTTATTAGAATACTCTATGTGCTTCACTTATATCTTTTGAGCTAGATAGTTTTTGCTCTAGTGCTTCACTTATATCTTTTAGAGCACGGCGGTGGCTTAATTTTGTATAAATTGCTAGTCTCTCATGCTTCACTTATATTATTTTGAGAGTCTCTTAGAACAGCATGGTATTTGCTATGGTTATAAAATTGGTCCTAGAATGGTAGGCATCCAAGTTGGGTATAATAAAAACTATCATAGGAAGTGAATTGGATGCTATGATCAATTTGATACTTGATAATTGTTTTGAGATATGGAGGTAGTGATATTAAAGTCATGCTAGTTGGGTGATTATGAATTTAAAGAATGCTTCTGTTGAAGTTAGCAAGTCCCATAGCATGCACGTATGGTTAAAGTTGTGTAACAAATTTGAAATGTGAAGTGTACTTGGATTGTGCATCCTTATGAGTGGCGGTCGGGGACGAGCGATGGTCTTTTCCTACCAATCTATCGCTCTAGGAGCATGCGCGTAGTGCTTGGTTTTTGATGACTTCTAAATTTTTGCAATAAGTATATGAGTTCTTATGACTAATGTTGAGTCCATGGATTATACACACTTTTACCTTTCCACCATTTCTAGCCTCTTTGGTACCGTGCATTGCCCTTTCTCACCTTCAGAGTTGGTACAAACTTTGCCGGTGCATCCAAACCCCGTGATACGATACGCTCTGTCACACATAAACCTCCCTTTATCTTCCTCAAAACAGCCACCATACCTACCTATTATGGCATTTCCATAGCCATTCCGAGATATATTGCCATGCAACTTTCCACCGTTTCGTTTATCATCATGACATACATTACTTTTGTCATATTGCCATTGCATGATCATGTAGTTGGCATCGTATTTATGGCAAAGCCACCATGCATAATTTTTCATACATGTCACTCTTGATTCATTGCGCCATCTCGGTACACCACCGGAGGCATTCATATAGAGTCATATCTTGTTCTAGTTTCGAATTGTAATTCATATGTTGTAATCAATAAAAGTGTGATGATCATCATTATTAGAGCATTGTCCTAAAGAAAAAAGCAAAGGCCAAAAAAGGCCAAAGAAAAAAAGAAAAAAAAGAAAAAGAAAAAAAAAGAAAAAAAGAGAGAAAAAAGAGAATAAATAAAAGGGGGCAATGTTACTATCTCTTTTTCCACACTTGTGCTTCAAAGTAGCACCATATCCTTCATATAGCGAGTCTCATATATTGTGCTTCAAAGTACCACCATTTTTTCATATAGTGAGTCTCATATGTTGTCACTTTCATATACTAGTGGGAATTTTTCATTATAGAACTTGGCTTGTATATTCCTACGATGGGCTTCCTCAAATGCCCTAGGTCTTCGTGAGCAAGCAAGTTGGATGCACACCCACTAGTTTCTTTTGTTGAGCTTTCGTTCATTTATAGCTCTAGTGCATCTGTTGCATGGCAATCCCTACTCCTCATGTTGACATCAATTGATGGGCATCTCCATAGCCCATTGATTATCCTCGTCAATGTAAGACTTTCTCCTTTTTTGTCTTCTCCACACAATCCCCATCATCATATTCTATTCCACCCATAGTGTTATATCCATGGCTCACGCTCATGTATTGCGTGAAAGTTGAAAAAGTTTGAGATTATTTAAGTACGAAACAATTGCTTGGCTTGTCATCCGGGGTGCAGAATTTGGGAACATTTTTGTGTCATGAAAATGAAGCATAGCCTAACTATATGATTTTGTAGGGATGAACTTTCTTTAGCCATGTTATTTTGAGAAGACATGATTGCTTTGATTAGTATGCTTAAAGTATTACTATTTCTTTTATCAATATGAACTTTTATTTTGAATCATTTGGATCTGAACATTCATGCCACAATAAAGAAAATTACATTGAGAGTTATGCTAGGTAGCATTCCACATCAAAAATTCTGTTTTTATCATTTACCTACTCGAGGACGAGCAGGAATTAAGCTTGGGGATGCTTGATACATCTCCAACGTATCTATAATTTTTTATTGTTCCATGCTATTATATTACCCCTTTTGGATGTTTATGGGCTTTATTTTACACATTTATATCATTTTTGGGACTAACCTACTAACCGGAGGCCCAGCCCGTAGTGTTGTTTTTTTGCCTATTTCAGTATTTCGAAGGAAAGGAATATCAAACGGAGTCCAAACGGAATGAACCTTCGGGAGCGTGATTTTTGGAACGAACGTGATCCAGAGGACTTGGAGTGGAAGCCAAGAAGCAGCCGAGGCGGCCACGAGATACGAGGGCGCGCCCCCCTGTCTCGTGGGCCCCTCGGGCGGCCATCGACCTACTTCTTCCTCCTATATATACCCACGTACCCCGAAAACATCCAAGGAGCCAACGAAAAACAATTTCCACCGTTGTAACCTTCTGTATCCGCGAGATCCCATCTTGGAGCCTCCGTCGGTGCTCCGCCGGAGGGGGAATCGACCATGGAGGGCTTCTACATCAACACCATAGCCCCTCCGATGAGTTGTGAGTAGTTTACCACAGACCTTCGGGTCCATAGTTATTAGCTAGATGGCTTCTTCTCTCTTTTGGATCTCAATACCATGTTCTCCCCCTCTCTTGTGGAGATCTATTTGATGTAACTCTTTTTGCGGTGTGTTTGTCGAGATCCGATGAATTGTGGTTTTATGATCAAGTTTATCTATGAGAAATATTTGAATCTCCTTTGAATTCTTTTATGTATGATTGAGTTATCTTTGCAAGTCTCTTCGAATTATCAGTTTGGTTTGGCCTACTAGATTGATCTTTCTTGCCATGGGAGAAGTGCTTAGCTTTGGGTTCAATCTTGCGGTGTCCTTACCCAGTGACAGCAGGGGTTGCAAGGCACGTATTGTATTGTTGCCATCGAGGATGAAAAGATTGGGTTTATATCATATTGCTTGAGTTTATCCCTCTACATCATGTCATCTTTCTTAATGCATTACTATGTTCTTATGAACTAAATACTCTAGATGCATCTTTGGATAGCGGTCGATGTGTGGAGTAATAGTAGTAGATGCAGGTGAGTCGGTCTACTTGTCACGGATGTGATGCCTATATACATGATCATGCCTAGATAATCTCATAACTATTCACTTTTCTATCAATTGCTCGACAGTAATTTGTTCACCCACCGTAATACTTATGCTATCTTGAGAGAAGCCACTAGTGAAATCTATGGCCCCGGGGTCTATCTTTTATCTTATAAGCTTTTAATCTACTTTTATTTGCATCTTTACTTCTCCAATCTATATTATAAAATACCAAAAATATATTTATCTTATCATACTATCTCTATCAGATCTCACTTTCACAAGTGGCCGTGAAGGGATTGGCAACCCCTTTATTGCGTTGGTTGCGAGTTCTTTGTTTGTTTGTGTAGGTGCGTGGGACTTTTGAGGAGCCTCCTACTGGATTGATACCTTGGTTCTTAAAAACTGAGGGAAATACTTACGCTACTATTGCTGCATCACCCTTTCCTCTTCAAGGAAAACCAACGCAAGCTCAAGACGTAGCAGCCAGCGGTGGGAGTAGTAGGGGGCGGTGAGACCTCCGCGGCAGCACAGCCGACCATGGGAGGCAGGAGCAGGTGGCACGACCGGCGCTGGTTTGGGCGGCTAGAGCAAGAAGACCAAAGGTTGAAGAAGCACTACGACCGTTGGATGGACATCGTACGGTCACTGGAGCTAGAATCGTTCATATTGACTAAGTTGACAAAGCCCTCCGTCCTCGTCAACTTAGTAGGCCCACAAGTCAGCCTCCCACTATGGTGGGTCCCAGCTAGCAGGGGAGTATTAATTTTTTTTGTGCGTAATAAGGAGGCACTTCCTTGCGTGCGAAGATATAGCTGGTGGGTCCGAGCTGTCAGCGGGAGGAACGTTTGTTTCACGATAATACAAAGGCCCTTCCGATGGGTCCCAGCTATCAGGTGGAGAAATAATTATTTTGGGTGTAATAAGGAGGCACTTGCTTGTGTGGGTCCCTACTGTCAGCCTCTCCACTTACATCGCTCTTCCGATGGTGGTTGTTTATTGACCATGTTGACCACGCCGCGCCGAGATCACAAACACGATGGACGAGGGCGAGGCCCAGGAAGGGAACGACCCGGAGCCGGCGCAACAGTGGATGCCCTCACTGAGGGGAGTACGAGCGCTAAGTGGTCAGTTGCGGGGTGAGGCTGACGTCGCTGAAAAGTAACGGATGTGTGGGTGGGTAGAGGGAAGGCCTGGCGGCAGCACAACCGGCCACGGGAGGAGGGAGCAGGCAGTCCCGCCGGCGCTGGTTTGGGCGGCTGGAGCAGGAAGATCATAGATTGAAGAAGCACGACGGCCGTTGGATGGACATCCAACAGTCACTGCTCTGTGTTGACTAAGTTGACAAAGCCTTGTGTACGCGTCAAAATTTTTATTAGGACAGTGTCATCGTCAACCTAGTAGGTCCAGAAGTCAGCCTCCAAATCTGTGGAAAACAACATACAGCTCATTAGCCATTATTTTCAATAATTTACAGCCCATTTGCTAATTCTTAAGGATATTTTGAAGCCCGTATTCTTTTTATTAGCATTACAGAGAATATATTCTGGGCACTACTAAAAAATTCAATGAATTTTTTTATATTTCGGTGGGGTCCGAACTCTTTTAATCACGAAATTTCGAGTCACGCTAAAATTAATTTTTTTAAAAATATATCAATATAAAATTCAAAAAAATCTTTGCAAAAAAATGAATGAAATTTAAAATCTTGACTAGCAAGGTGCCCGTGCGTTGCACAGAACATCAAGATGTATTTGTATGAGTAGTTTATCTGTTGGGAGAAAAGGATGAACGAGGGAAGGTCGTATGTGCAAATATGGAGAGGAGTGCGTGTAAATTGTCATAGTTTCTTTCCTATCTGTTAGATATAGATTGGACGGCCTATATTGCAGGATGGCAGGCATATAGCCCATCATCACCAACTCTGCTTTTTATAAGAGTAGAGAAATCCAGAAAAATGATATTTGAATGTAATTGCCGGTTGGCTTTGGTTTAAAATTTTACAGCCCATTTCTTACGACTTATAGCCCATTTTCTGGGGAAGCCAATTTCTTACTACTTACATCCCTCCTCGTCTTGAAAGATTTGCAACCCAGCAGGGCTGAGAAAAGCAAGTAGGCCTCGGTTGGGTATTCTAAAAAAAGAACTAGGCTCGCCATTTCCAGAAAGAAAAAAGATATCAACTGGGCTCGTCATGTGCTTAAATAAAAGCATAAGCATGGGCTAGACGGGCCACTGAACCCGCAGAGCGCGCAGTTGAGCTCCGTCTCTAAAACTAAAAAACAACTGGGCGAGCTGCTGGTTTCCTGATGTTATCCGCTCGTTGTGTAATTTTCTCGTTTATTGACTACATTGACAATGACATGGGGCCTAGTTGTCAAACAATTAGGAGAAAGTATTTTTTGGCTTGTAATAACAAGGCACCTGCTTGCGTAATGCAATGATCCTGGTGGGTCCCTACTGTCAGCCGCTTCACGTACAGTCATCTCCTGGTTCCTCTCGGTTGTTGACCATGTTGACAACGCCAGACGACGGCGGGCACAACGAGCGAACCAAGGCAGAGAACGACGACGAGGCCTCGGATGGGAACGAACAGGAGTCGTGGAAGATGCGGCAGTGTAGTGGCAGGCGGAGGAGAGTAGGAGGGCAATAACATGTAACTCAAGCTTACTAGCGGTACGAAAAGCCCAAGGATTAATTGTTCATCAAATTTAGACAAAACCCAGATTGAACATGGCTATAACATCTAACCCAACCACTCTTTTTTGCAGTCACAAACAAATGGATCAGTATGATCCATAAAATCAACATCCTGTGCAAAAAAATATTGGAGGATGACTACAATTTGTTGTAAATAGTAGCCGAGCATGTTTAGAAGCCCATTTGTCCACCTGAAACTTCTTTTTTTGCTGTTCAACGTGTCCGTCTGTGAGAAATCTCTTGTTATAAACCTTAAGCCTCATGGACAATAGTAACCTCGCATTCAACAGGAAGAATGTGACAAATCTTTTGTTTGCCTGGTTGGATGCATATGCTTCCATCATATATAAATTCTCCAGAGATCAAAAGCATCATAGCAAGCCAATAATTATGTTCAGATCAAAACTAAACATTATGATATATAAGATCTTGACAGAATCCAGCAGCATTGATAGGCTATCCATGGACGAACTCTTCATTGAGCATATAACATAATATTAGTACCCAAAGTGTACCCCAAGATGATATAAAACTTTTGCGCATAAATGAAAAATGCAGCTTATGATTACAAATGTGTAGATGATAATATACGGTACCTGAAAAAGTGAGGAGCCAAATACCAACTTCATGTGATCATTAAATGGACACTAATTACACCCAAGGTCTCCAGTTTGGGCACAGAGACGACAGTTATTTGTGAAGGTTTATAACAATCATCAAGGAGCAACCTTTGAAGTGAAGGGGCATCTTTGATGATGAGCTGCTGTCCTCCACAACAAATTCCAATGCTTTTAAGGTGAGGCGAATTTATTTGGAGACAACTGATAGGGATTTCTATTCCCAAAACAATCAACAAGCGCTCCAGGGCAGGGCAACTGGAGTGGATGATGCTGTGCAATGAGGCCTCTGACAGATAAACCACCACAAGTGAAAGTTCTTTTAGCAGTGGGAGTCGAAGCATTTGTACCAGATCGTCTGGTAGATGACACCGAGCGAAGGTGGCAGTGTGGAGAGAGGAGGAAAACCACGAGATGGAAAACGGTGGTGTGGGCACAAATTCTTGGTGTTCGGTTCGTGGTATGAAACTTTCGTGGTAATGGTAGAACTCAAACTGCTGGAGTTTTTCAAATTCAGGGGATGTCAGCCAAGCCTCCACCGTGCAGGGTATGGATAGCAGGTAGCGTGTCGGGATGCAGAGGCGTTGAACGGGGCCCTGCTGGTGAGAGGAGACGATGGTTCTGAGGAGATCAAATTCAGGAAGAACAGATATCTGACGACAGTCGAGATTGAGGGGCGTGGTGCGCCATAGAGGGCGCCACCGAGTTGAGAGGACTTGTGTGCGGTAGCAATCCTTGGTGGGGAGAAGCGAGATGATCTCCCCAAGGATGTCACCCGGGAGATCACTGATGCGGTCCACCCGAGATTCTACAGGTTCCTCGGATCCAGGGGGCTCACCGCTTCTCCCCGCTCTGTCGGGTGCGGGATCTACAACCGTCGTCGCCGCTGGCGGGAGCTTCATCTTCGTGCCGCTGGGGCCAGCCAACTCCATTTTCCTTGCGGGCGTCATGCTGAGCTCACTGGTTTGAGCAGAGTAGCCAGAGACGAGCCTAGTGGCAGTGCGAGTGGGGAAGAAGGAGGGCTAGGGTTTTCTATAGGAGTGGAAGAAGAGGAGCAGGCGTTTTCTTTACGAGTGCGAAGAAGGTGAGCGGGGTTTTTTCTGTACGAGTGAGGAAGATGGGGAGCAGGGGGAACTGGGGGGCGACGGAAGCGGGAGAGTCCAGCGAGCTGCAGTATAAGTGGAAGCGAGGAGGAAGGAGGGTTTATCTAGGATCGCCCCCTCTTCAAGAAATATGGCCTTCTCCTCGCAAAAAATAAAAACAAATGGGCTTTAAGATGGATAGGCTTTTGTATCGGCCCAGTCGGCTGCCCGTGTTTCATAATAGAGGGCCTTAACACTAGAGGCAGCCCATTAGACACACTCTCCAGCTCTCCAGCTTATTGCCCATTCAAAAGAAAATAAGAGACGCCTCCAGCTTAATTATGGCTCCTCATCGGTCAACGTACCAATAAGCTTATTTCATCTTGTGTTGGTCATTCTACCTACTAAAATTGAGTAGTTAAGAATGTAGGAATACCTGGAGTACTGTGAGGTCAGCTGACAGCAGGTTCCTCTAAAATTGAGGTTTGTGCTTCCGTTTGCACAAATAGACACCATATGGAGATAGACAACCCTATTTGCACAAATATGTAACAGGGTTATTTAAGCAGTGTCATTTTTTTGCAGCGGCATATGATTAACAACAGTTAGCATCTCATATGTTATCAATGTCATTATAGTGACAATATGAAAAGTGCCTGTAACACCCCGGATGTAACTTTCCATATTTGTAACTCCAACTCTTGCCATTTTCGGCATTGTGATATGATATTCCCTCCGTGGTTGGGTTTTTCTTCTTTTTGCATTTTGTCCATGTCATGCATTTCATATCATGTCATCATGTGCATCTCATTTGCATACGTGTTCGTCTCATGATTCCGAGCATTTTTCCCGTTGTCCGTTTTGCAATCCGGCACTCCTATGTCCCCCGGCGTCCCCTTTTACGTTTTTCCGTGAGAGGGTACTAAACTTTCTCGGAATGGAACGAGGTTCGTCAAGTGGCCTTGGTATACCACCGGTAGACCACCTGTCAAGTTTCGGGTCATTTGGAGCTCGTTTGGTACTCCAACGGTTAACCGCACTCGCAAAAAGCCTCTTTTAAGTTGCAGCCCAACACCCCTCCAAAACAGCCCAATAACCCATCTAAGTCACTTCCATGCTCTCCGTCGTTCGATCACGATCGTGTGGGCGAAAACTACACCTCATTTGGAGCTTCCCCCCTCAAATATAGCCTCCCCCCTCAAATTCCGGATCAAACCCTAGCTCCTTCCTCCTCCTTGACGGACACGTCCACCGCCCTTGGGGACGTGTCCGCCCGTCAGCCGCCACGCGCCCAATCCTCAGCGCCACGTGGCGCCGCCGCCTCCAGCTGGGCCCCGAGAGCCAGCAACCCTCCGGCCCGGCCGCGCCGGCGCCAGCGCGCCCGTCGCTTTGCTCGGTCGGCCGCCGCCTCAGGCCTCGCCCGGCAGTCCGTCGCCGCCGCCGCCATTGTAGCCCTCTCACGATCGCCGGCCCGTGAGCCGCCCGCCTCGCCTCCCTCTCCCCCGAGCCCCCACTCGGGCGCTCCGGCGAGCAGCCGCCGTCGCCCCGCCACGGATCTCAGATCCACCACCACCGAAGGTTGACTTTCTCCCCCCCAAAATTCATCTAAGTTTTTAATCCTGTGATAATTTGTTGCATTTTCGTCGTGCCATAACTTTGCACCTGTAGCTCCATTTCATGCGTGTAATATGTCAAAATGTTCGTAACAAGGAGTAGATCATTTCATCTCATTGCATCATTTTCGTTTGAGCTCATCTTGATGCCCGAAATTCTGTTAGAAGAGGGCTATGTGATGTTAGTTTCTGCTTCTTAACAGAACATGCACTTTTGTTATTTTGCTATGATTGATGTGTGCACCCTATGAATTTGAGTCCTACATGTGTTTTGTAATATGCCATGCCATATTTCCAGGGGTGTATGCCATGTATTTTTGTGATCTATGTGGTGACTAGCACAAGCATGCAAACTAGGTGTCATGATGTTGCTGATTTCAGCCCCTGTTTTGCTGATATTTTGATGCCATGTTAACTTGATGCTACCGAGAGATACATGCATATTTTGAGATACTTCAGTAAGGATGTTTTGAACATATGGTTATGGTCTATCCATCCATGCCTTTGTTTGTAATTATGGAGTGCTATAGCTTGAAGCAATCGAGCTCTACTTTTGCTATAAAATGTTTCTTGGCATATTGTTTACATGTTATTCAATTTTGCCAAGGTTGTTGTGGTTGATCCATGTATGCTATGATGTTGTTCTTGCCATGTATGTCTTCTATGCCATGTCTTCTTGATGTATGTATGCTTAGTTTATCATGAAAGGCTCTGTAGTGAGTGCTTTGAGCTCTTAAACATGCCTACTTGTTATCTGTTTTTGGTCATGCCCTGTTGCTGAATCTGTTAACGAAACTTGCTATATTGACATGGGTGTTATTGTATTTTCTGATCCTTTTTGGCTTATGGTCAGTAAGGGACTTTTGTTCTATGCTTTGAGTAGATTCGTGCCATGCCTTGTTTTGCTATTATAAGTTCCTGTAGCATGTTGTTTGCTTGCTCTGAACATTGCTACCTGATGCTGATTTTGCCATGTTCAGTAATTTCACTAAGTCTGTGAAGCTGATATGTTTTGCACTTTTGCCATGCTTGTTTGGACCTGTTATGTTGTGATTTAGCCGTAGCTCAGTGTTCATCTTTTGTCAAGAATCTTGAGTAGATCACTGCCATGTGCTTTGTTGGTACGTTTGGGTGCAGTAGCTTAATTTCTTGTTGCTTGCTAAGTGGCATCATGCTGTTAATGGCAGATTTGTGCCATTCTTGTTTTGCTTGTCATTTGCAAACCGTGCATCCGATTCCGGTGATCTTTATATCGATTTCAACCGAAATCATCTCATCTTTCCAGCGGCATACTTGGTTTGCCAAGTTGATGCCTGGTTCATCTTTTTCCTTCCGGAGCGCGCATACGCATTGCATATCACATCTCGCATATCATGTCATGTTTTGCATCATGTTGCTTGTGCATTGCACCGTGATTTATTGTGGTTCCTTTGTTTGTGTTCTTGCTTTGGGTAGAGCCGGGAGACGAGTACGTGAACAAGGAACCTGTTGATAACGCTTACGAGGATCAAGCTTTCGACAACTCTGAGAACATTGCGAGCAAGATGACCATACCCTCGAAATCACTTCTATCTTTGCTATGCTAGATGCTCGCTCTTTTGCTATGCCTATGCTACGATGCCTATCACTTGCTATATCATGCCACCCATATTGCCATGTCAGCCCCTAACCATCCTTTCCTAGCAAAACGTTGTTTGGCTATGTTACCGCTTTGCTCAGCCCCTCTTATAGCGTTGCTAGTTGCAGGTGAAGTTGAAGTTTGTTCCTTGTTGGAACATGGAAATGTTGTTCCTTGTTGGAACATGTTTACTTGTTGGGGATATCACAATATATCTGCTATATTTAATGCATCTATATACTTGGTAAAGGGTGGAAGACTCGGCCTTATGCCTGGTGTTTTGTTCCACTCTTGCCGCCCTAGTTTCCGTCATACCGGTGTTATGTTCCTTGATTTCGTTCCTTACGGTTGGGTGATTTATGGGACCCCTTGACAGTTCGCTTTGAATAAGACTCCTCCAAAGAAGGCCCAACTTTGGTTTTACCATTTGCCACCTAAGCCTTTTTCCCCAGTTTTCGCGAGCCGAGGGTCATCTTTATTTTAAACCCCCTCCCCCCGGACCGGTGCTCCTCTTCGAGTGCTGGCCCGAATCGAGCTGATCAAGGGGCCACCACGGGGAAACTCGAGGCTTGGTTTTACTCGTAGCTAGTCTCATCCGGATGTGCCACGAGAACGAGATATGTGCAGCTCCTATCGGGATTTGTCGGCACAATCAGGCGGCTTTCTTGGTCTTGTTTTATTCTTTGTCGAAATGTCTTGTAGCCCGGATTCCGAGATTGATCGGGTCTTCCCGGTAGAAGGAATATCCTTCGTTGACCGTGAGAGCTTATAATGGGCTAAGTTGGGACACCCCTACAGGGTATTATCTTTCGAAAGCCGTGCCCGCGGTTATGAGGCAGATGGGAATTTGTTAATGTCCGGTTTTTTTTGACCTGAAACTGTAGGGCTTTGGCCCCACAGCAATTTTATTACTCCAAACAAAATACATATGTGCAGTAATTTACAAGGTTAGGGAGACCCAAAAAGAGAAAATGCAAGGTGAAAAGAACTAACCTCAAGGAGGCAAAAAAGAGATCCATCTAATCAGATCATCTTTGAATTTAGGTTTAATCCTATGAACTAAAAGAGAAACATCCAAGATAAAAGAAGCTCTCCACCTACGAAAAGATGGTTTGATATTCCTGAAAACCCTGTCATTCCTAACATTCCAGATATTCCAGCAGGCTAGAAAAACAACTTCAGAGAAAAAAGGCCGTGCAAAAGCCCTTCTAGCATGGATAGCAATGTCAGTCATTTCATCTCCAGCAGGCCAGCTGATTTGAAGGTAGTTCCAGACTCTGCAACTAAAGTTACACTGGAAGAATAGATGATCCCTGTCCTCCTTGGTGTGCGTGGGACACAACACACACAAATTTGAATCAGATACATTCCAGTGCCTTCTCTCCAGCATATCTTGAGTGTTCAACTGATCCATGATCAACATCCAAGCAAAGAACTTAATCCTCAAGGTGCAACAACTAGCCCAGATCCAGGACAATATTGGGTTTGACACAATGTGCTTATGCAAGAAGGTATAATATTTCTTGGCAGAGTAATCCTTTCCATCCTCTTTCCAGACCCAAACATCCTTCAACTGATGATCAACATTTGAATTTCCAAGCAAGGATTGCAATGACTGCAATTCACCAAAAGCTCTCTCAGAGAGTGGTAAATGAAATAAGGGAGATAGCTCAGTCATGTCAAAAACCTCAGCAGCAGAAATAAGAGGGTTAATGACAAAGGAGAATAGTCTTGCAAATCTTTGATCAAGTGGTATACTAGAATCACCCAAAGACCAAGAATCAGACCAAAATAGAACTGTGTCACCCCTATGAACATGCACAGCACAGACCATCCTGAATTTATCCATTAACTTGCAAATGTCCCTCCACCAGAAGGAACCACAAATGGTTGTAGCATGGGGGACTCGACCATGATAGTAAGTATTCCAAATCAAATGCACCCAGGGAACATCAACTTTATTGTAGAACTTACTAACATGTTTGAGAAGTAGGGCTTCATTCTGCAGCCTCAAATTCAAAATACCCAGCCCACCTTTATTTTTTGGTCTGCAAACCAAGCTCCAAGCAGCCAAGGACTGACCAGACTCCTGCCCATACTTTCTCCAAAGGCACTGCCTCTGGATTCTCTCCAGTTGCTTTAAAATACCAGGAGGCAGGTCCAAACTACAGAGGAAAAAAATAGGAACCGAGGAGAGAGCGGAGATCAAGTACTGTAGTCTTCCACCATGAGCAAGGAAGGAGGAGCTTACAGAAAGTTTCCTCTCCATACTATCCACCAAAGGCATTAAGTCCAGAATCTTGGGTTTGTTGATTCCCACAGGAAGCCCAAGATAGGTAAAAGGCAGAGAGCCAACCACGCAACCAAAGACTGAAGCCAGCCTAGCTATCTCCACTGAATCAACATTGATAGGAAGCATAGAAGACTTATGATTGTTGACATGCAGCCCAGTCGACTTGGAGAACAGAAGTAACATCTCCTTCAGAGCCACCAATTGCGGTTCCACAGCAGGCAAAATAATTAAGGTGTCATCAGCATACTGGATAATGGGGTAGTCCCTGTCATGACAGGGAATTGGAAGTTCCAACAGTCCCTTCTGAAACATATCATTAACAACTGATTGCATCAAATCAGCAGCAATTGCAAACAGGAGTGGAGAGAGAGGATCACCCTGCCTAACACCTTTCTTGCAGGTGAATTGCTTACCAGGTACTCCATTAAGCAAAACAGAAGAAGTACCAGAAGCAAGAAACTGCTTAACCCAGGAAATCCATTTGTCATTGAAACCCTTGTGCCTCAGAATCTGGAAGATAGCCTCATGCTCAATTGAATCAAAAGCTTTCTCAAAGTCTAGCTTAAGGATGACAATAGGCCTTTTAGACTGGTGGCACTGATGCAAGTATTCAAGTGTCCAAGCCACACAGTCCTGGATAGTTCTTGACTTTATAAAACCATATTGGTTTTTATGCAAACATCTCATGATATCCAACTGAAGTCTGTTTGCAGCCATTTTTGAAAGAAACTTAACACCCATACCAGTAAGGGAGATTGGTCGAAGGTCATTGACAGATTCAGGAGACCTCTTCTTTGGAACCAGAGTGATGTATGAATAGTTGATATTTTCAAGATTAGCAGACCCATCATGAAAAGCAGCAGCCAAAGCATAGAAATCCTTGCTGATTATATGCCAACATTTTTTGAAAAACAAGCCATTAAATCCATCAGGACCAGGTGACTTATCAATAGGCATGTTCTTAACAGTGTTATCCATCTCCTCCTTGGAGAAAACTTTAGTCAAGGAATCCAAACCCTCCACCCTATCCAAAATAGAGGAAAGATCAAAACACATTTCAATCCCATTACTAGTGCCCATTCTGTTCTTGAAATTAAGCCATAGAGCAGCAGCCATTTGTTCATGTTCAGACACCAAAGAGCCATCCTCCAGCCTTAAGGAAGAAATGGAGTTATGCCTATATCTTTCAGAAGCCAAGGCATGGAAAAATTTAGTGTTCTCCTCCCCCACTTTAATGGACCTAATAGTACATCTTTTTCTCCAATATAGATACTGTAGGTGTAGGAGATGTTCCAGATGCAACTTAACAAGATTTCTGAAGTTGAATTCATGCCTGAATAGGGGCCTCAACTCCTCCAAACAATCATATGCCAATTCATATGCTTGAAAGCTTGAAAGTTCAGATTTTCTTTAAAAAATCTGAAAGTTTGAAATTCTAAAGGTTAACTTTTGAAAGTTAAAACGTGAAAGCATGAAATTTCAAAAGTTGCAAATTTAGAAAGTCGAAGTAAAGATTTTTTTGAAAGCCTATACTAGAAACTTCAATAATTCTAACAATAAAAAGTCCATCTCCCTGCTTATGTATCATATAGAAACTAACATGTTCGAAGTTAGATTAATTGATGCATATATAGATGCACATACATTCCTATGTAGACTACAAGGAAGACAAAGACGTAGATGATGGTGGGCCAAGGAGGTTTAAGAAAGCTGCTTGGGTAATGCGCGTTCTGCCGTAGATGAAGGTGCAAATGAGACAGTGAAGTCGACGAGGGTGGTGAGTATCGTCGGTATCATCTTGGCATGTGTCCCATAGAACCTTTCACGCAGACCAGCCCCATGATGAATAATGAGGTGAGGAAGGCATAACTATCCAGGTACTTGTAGCCCATCACTGGGTCTCCTGCGTCCAAGGCCGGCCCTAGGCCATGGCAAAAGGTGTGGTGGCCTACGGCCCATCTTAATTTTTTAATGATATCTGAACAAAAACAAACATGGATGGGGAATATGCCCCCCCCCCCCCCCCTTCACCACATTGTATGTATTCAAAGTTATAGTTGAGTATATTGTATGTATTCAATAGTTATAGTTGAGTATATTGTAATCATTATTTGCATCATATAATCACATATAGACGGTGTATTTTTGCCAACTAAATTTTTTTTATGTTTATGCCTTTGTATTTTTTAATGATATACGACATATCGAGAAGCATTAACATGCGCGCAATGTGCGCCCTTTCGCGATAGCCACGTCCGCGATTTTTATTGTGGCGATTTACTGTATCGATTGAGAGAAAAAAAACGATTTACTGTATCGATTGAGAGAGAAAAAACGACTGCTCAGCCTCCCTTCGCACCCAAAGCGTCCTTCTTTTTCCTTTTCCTCCCATAGGGTTACCGCCGCCGCCGCCGCCCTCGTTCCCTCTCCATCTCCATCTCCTGCCCCGAGCCCAACCTCCTCTAGCCTCTGCTTGCGACCTTCCTGAAACGAGGAATCTCGTCGCCATGATCTCCCCGCGCGGATACGGCGTGCCGTCGTCGAGCTTGGCCACATCGGAGGTCCGGCTCCACAACCACACGCCGGCGGTGGAAGACTGAGGGGGCTTTCTCCATGGGACGCCGCCATGGACCTCCTTATCTTCAACCATGGAGCGGCAGCAGGGGAGCCCCGGTCCCCATCTACTTCTTCTCCATCAAGCTCTGACGTCCGACCCCAGCGTCTCTCCCTCCTTCTTTTTGCAGTACGCTGGGAACACTCGACATGACACCCACCCACTGATTCGTGCTCTACATCTGGAAACTTACGGAAATAAGGTGCATGACATTATTAATTCTTTTGGAGGTAATTTACTTTCCAAGTTCTTGTGTGCTGAGTGCTGACAAGTATAATTATTATTGATACATTAGGGCATCATTGATAGTGAAGGACTCTTGCAGTTGCAGAATATTAGCACAAAGAAAAATCTATATGGTTTTAAGGGTTTGGATTCATTGGTACGTTGTTGTGTGTTTCTTCACCTGCTCTCTATATGGTTGCACAATATTTAGTTGAGGCAGCATTTATTTCAGGTACTGGTCCCCTTTTGTTCTTTCTCATGATTCTCACTTTGTAATTTGGTGTGTGTTCTTTTGATTTTCCTGCAGAAATCGTCCATGGATATGCATCATTTAGGTGCCAAGCTGTTGTGGGTGGTATGATTCCTATCTCTGCGTTGAAATATTCACCTATTATACCGGTCTGATCTCAATATTCCACCCTGTTTTGACATCTCCCTCAATTGATTTGATTTTGCCTCTAGGTTTATTGATTTATGTAATACAACCTTCAGACACCAACCCATGTCTGTAGAACGAGCAGTCAAAGTGATTCGCCACTATCAAACCATGGATATGGTATTCTACTATTCTGAAAGAGAATCAACTTCATCTACAAAACGATCAGCAGAAGGAATAAGCCTTTGGAATGTCACGGATATCCATGTAGGCATCAACATTAGTGGAACCACTTCTAATTTCACAAGGCGGGGGCGGCCGACGGCTCAAAGGTTGGTAGCTTTGGTTTATCTGGCAGATATGCGCCATTTGGAGGGTCGTTCTTTTCGCCTGACCTGGGCAAGATGCAACCCCTCGGCGACGGATTAGAGAGCTGGTGTGGGTTTTGCCAGAGCATTCGACCTATTTAGATGAGCTTGTCACTCAATATTGGTAAAGTATCTCGCATACAGGAAATAATTTCACAACTGGAACTGCCATATCAAATTATGTTCTGCTTTGGCTTTGTCTGTTCGATTTATGAGAAGATGTGTTTATTTCTCATCATTTTTGTGCTTTTCCAGATATGTCAGCGACGGCTTTCATTGAGCCATTGCCTATAATAGATTATGACGCGCGGCTGCTGCGTTCTGACATCCATTCGAGGCCACTCTCAGACGCTGAACATGTTAAGGTCTCCCTGCTAAAATAACTTTTCCTTTTAAGTGCAAATAAAATGTGGGTTTCTTGAGCTGAAATATGCTAAAGGCCTACTGTTTCCAAACTGATTTTTGTGCTCTTGCTGTACTTATATACACCATAGATCAAGAAGGCTCTGAGAGGAGTAAAGGTGGAAGTACTCATCGTGGCAACATGCGAAGGAAGTACCGAATATCTGGTCTAACAACCCAGGCAACACGAGAGCTAATGTATGGAAGTTTATCATAGTTCTGCAGAGCATTTACCAAATGAACCCTGCTATAGTCTCTGAAAATGATCAGTTTTTCTTCGTGCCGCAATTTTCCTGTCGTTGAAGGGGGCACAATAAAGTCAGTTGTACAATACTCGGCTGTATTGTACTGATGTTTGAACATTTTCAGGTAAAACATGTGCTATTGCTCTGACAAAAGAAATACTTACTGATACGGGACCTGGAAGATTGGTTCTAGAATAGGCATGGTTCTGGAATGGATGCAACTGATACGAGACTTGGTATCCCAATGGTTGTTGATTCTGTGTCGACGACCGAAAAGGGCATGGCCAGAATGATCAACACGTCTGAGCCTCTTCTAATTATTGCAGAAGATGTAGAAAATGAAGCATTGGGCACACAGATTATTAACAAGCTTCATGGAGGCATCAAGGGCGGTATTAATACACATGATGAATAATGTTTCCCTGTTGTAATTTCTAATCTGTTATGAAACTTCTATGCTAACACATCAAAGTTTTCAAGAACTTTTCCCTGCTGATAGGGTTACTAAGAATCGTAAAAAATATTAGGTTAGCAGTTCATTCTGTACCAAACTTGAGCAAACCAAAATTGAGTTAGGTGGCTGTTTTCTGTAGGAATGCATCCTCCTTTTGCTACACAAACTGAAGAAATCAGAGGGATTACAAAGCATAGTACTGTAGGTGTTAACTTCATGATCTCATGGGCGTCTTATAATTACCTTATTTTGTTCTCTTCAATTGTATATTCCAAATGATAGAATAGTTCATCTAAACATCTTGGTGCTAATATTATTTTATGTAGTATATGTTGGCATGCATCCAGTGTACATTCCATCCATCCTAACTGATATGTTGATGTCGGATGGTTCACCCACACTTCCTGTTCTTAGTGTTGATCCATTAGCAGCACCTAGCCCATGAGCTTAATGGGAGTCCAGGTAAATGTTCTACTTTTATTCTTACACTGTAATACTTAATTGTGTAACTGCTAGCTTCACCTCGTCAATAGTGAGTAATTGATCAGTATTTTCTGTTATTCTACAAGGAGTTTCTGAAGCTTGGTGTTGCCGACGACTCTAAAGATACACGTTATATTTGCCAATATTGTGAAAGCTAAAATAAGTGTTGTAATGTATTTTACAGATTTATTTTCTGAAGAACAACATGCCTGACCCATCACTGTTGACCTTATCATCTTCACCAAACAAGGAAATAAAAGTAGTAACCTATCAGCAGGTGAAGATTACATGGCTGATCTGTGTTTTTTGCATGCTAGGTGAGCATTATGAACTACTATACTTGCCTTAAGAGGGTGTATTTCCCTTATAATCAGGCACTCACTTATATTTCTATGAATAAAGAAATCTTTTGAAATTTTTGTTGGTAACAAAAGGAATTTCATGTAATCCTTTCCGAGGCAACCTGTTATGGGCTTGATGCCTTAGTATCTGCCTAACTTAGAGTTTTAGGGAATCCACGATTACTTGGTTTGGCAAATATATATTTTAAGGTGAATGAGGACACTTGACTATTTCACATACGAATGGCATAAAAATGAGATTGAGCTTGCGGAGATATCTAGCATACATAGTGTCATTGTCCTAACACCTTTGTAGTGGTTAATGTTGATTTTGCTTGTATGTGACCTATCATGAAGAATAAGGGTTATTTTCTTTTTCAAACCAGGCGCCTGGTTTGTTGTGCTTTAGGCAGACCGATTGTTGCCTTATAAACTGAAAAATAATGCATGGCACTCTGTATATGTTGTTTTTCAGGCTTTGTATTTTTAGAATGTCCGGCGACTCTCTTCCTAAGAGGTCTTTTAGCGGTTGTTGCCGTCCAGGCGACGATCTTAATTTTACTTATTAGGAGGAAAAATATTCTAGAGGATGCTTTATTTGGGTTCCTCCACAAATAGGTATTTTCTGTTTTAGTGGAATTACATCCATTTTCTTATCTCATCTTTTGAGTTTTCTTTATCTCTTGCTCTAGCATGTGTATTGTAATTTTACTTTTTCCACGCACCGATGACTGTGGAGTGTTTGTAATGAAGTCCATGGAAATTTGGCAGCCGGTTATGCTGGCTACACAAGCACTTCTCTTCAGTTGACATTGGCCACATTAGGATACAATACAGGAACCAGTTCTACTTCACCTTGAAGAACTCAAGCAGATAGGAGATTAGTTATTGATTACTATGGAGAGGTATTATTATCTTTTATCATTGCATTGAAGTAGACTTCCATGCTACATTTTTTTTGCATTGAAGTAGACTATGATTCATGATGCTGTGTTTGTTTTTTGCACTTTTCTTCTCCTTTTGTCTTGTGATACTGCTGCATTTATCTGAAAAAGGGGTTAGCAACATTGTGGTTGTGCCGCTGTCGTTTGAATTTATAGACATGTTATCGCATTTTGCAGTTATGAAGCTTTACAAATCAGTTTCACGAATTTCTGATATGATTGCTTCAGTGATGATTTTCGCAGAAGCACTTGCCTTTGAAATTAAAGAAAATCAGCTTATGACACTAACCATAGATCATATAAAGGGGTAACCTAATTCTGTTGTATTGTGTTTCAAGCTTTTCTCTCATAGTTTCCGTTTTAAAGATATCCATCCTTCAGTTTACTCACTCACATCTGCCTATTGTGTTTGAAGTTTGATTACATGAAAACCGATATTGAATTTTCTTGTTGCATTTTCCTTTGATTTATCATTATTGTATTATTATCTTTTTGATATTTGCATGAGATGGATTTGAACTACACTCTTGCTAAAGCCCTCTATGCAAGTTTGTTTGAGTTACTTCTAGAACAAAATTAACAAGTCCCTTTTAGTTGCCAAGCGTTGAGCTGGGAGGTCAATCAGTTTCCCCCTGCATTTGTGAAGTGGCAGAAGTGGATCAGTCGAGCGCCGCCTCCATCCTTGGAGCATCTTCGTCACATGCAGCGACTGACTTATCTCTACACGGTGGAAGTGGCTCTTCAAGGAGATTGAGGTTGAGGATGACGAGGCACAGAAGCACCACTATGACGATGCAAAAAAAGTCACTCGTTGGCGGCTCCCGCGGGTTGGCGTTGGCTGCACACAACGATGAGGCCGGCAGCTCTGGCGTGGGAATTAGTAAACTTTTTTCTTTGGTTTTTAGTTTTGTTGTGCTGTCTGTCCGCCTTTTTGTATTAAATAATAATTCTCTATCCACTTTAGTAAATTGTGTTGAACGACTGACGCTCAACGGATGTACACGAACTGTTTCCGTTTGGTGATTCACATTGAAGATGCCCCAATCTCCTTGTATTTAAGTGTCATTTATTTTGCTCCTTTTAAATTTTGTAGTGCAACTTAATAACGTGTCATGTCCATGTGTTGCCAAAATTGCAAAAGGAAAAAACTAGAATGGGCGTCTGCCAAGCTGGTGGCACCCTGGCTTCCTTCCAGGAGGCGCCACAAGGTGGCGCCCCAGTCCCTAGTATTGTTAAAAGTATATATGTTACTATGTTAACGTCTATTGTGCCTCAATCGCACTAGTACCTTCGTAATGTTAGGGCCGGCCCTGCCTGTGTCGTGCCCATGTGGCGAGTCATCTTGCCAGAATCCGCCCGGGAGAGTCATCACTGGTTGGTACGTCAGCGTCGACGCCGGCAACATAAGCCACCCACGCATATCCTTTATCCACTTCTTTTGCTTGTCCAGCAGCTAGCCGTCCTTGTCATCCTCATGGAGGATGAGCATGGTATTGTCTGAGAGAGGCGCTGGCGCTGGAGCCGGCCGACCCGCCCCCCTCCTCGATGTTGATGTCAATGCCAATGTCTTCTGGAGCAACTCCCTCTGTCTGGTGATGCGATGACACAGTCTGCCTGCCTAGGGCGATCGAGTGGCACACCGTATTCTAACCTATAAGGTGGCTGGGCGACCCTCCCTCCCGAGCGTCCCTCAATTTCGCGCCATTGCTTGCCGTTCGACCGGGCCTGGTCGGGTCAACACTGCTACACTGCCATTTGATTTTGACTGAACGTTGCGTCGTGCTGGGCGATGGAAAGAAAAATAGAGCGCATTTTTTAGTTGACCAGGCAACCTCCCCGCTCGTGCATCTGTGCATGGGCAGCATGGCGCATTGGAAGGTTGGTTATGCAGGTGGCATGAAGGTGGTTAGGTAGGTAGCGAGGCCAGCGGGAGGCCATGGAAATAGTATGCACGAGGCCGTGTTATTATCCAATAACAAGCCCCAAATAAGGCAAATTGAGCGAGCCAGCCCAACATTCCATGGATCCTAACATGCCATGCCCCTGGCAGAAACATTCTCAAGAACATGGCACGTTCCTCCAATTAATCGACCCCTTCCCCGTTTCATCATCTCTCCATCTTCCGCATGCGCGTTATAAATTCAAATCTTGATCGTATGGAGGGCACAGGAGGAGGAAGTAGAAGAAGGAAGGGAGGGGAGAGATCGTGTCAATTAGCTAGCCAGCCATGGCGTCGTCGTTGCCGTCTTCTTCTTGTTGGCATTCCATGGTGTTGGTAGCCATGTTGTTGGTGGTGGTCATGGATCAGGTGGCCATGGCGTACATGTACGACGACATCGAGATCGTGTGGGGCGACGACCACAGCTTCTTCTACATGGACGACGCCGGCGACGACGAGATCCTCGCGCTCTGCCTCGACCAGACCCACGGCTCGGGGTTCCACTCCAAGGAGGCGTACCTCTACGCCCGCTTCGACGTCGACCTCATGCTCGTCCCCGACAACTCCGCCGGCACGGTCACCACGCTCTACGTAAGTCGATCGATCTATCTCCTACCGCCGCCACGCCAATACACCATGTCAGGCCGTGGTCACCGCGCCCCGCGTTTACACGTCGGCGGCGAATTATTAAGAATGTGATGGGTGCGTGCAGTTGATGCCGGAGGACGTGCCGTGGGACTACCACGACGAGGTGGACCTGGAGTTCCTGGGCAACGTGACCGGCGAGCCCTACACGCTCCACACCAACATCTTCGCCAACGGCGTGGGCAACCGCGAGGAGCAGTTCCGCCTCTGGTTCGACCCGCCGCCGACTTCCACACCTACTCCATCGACTGGAACCCCAAGCGCATCACGATCCTGGTGGACGGGGTGCCGATCCGGAGCTTCAGGAACAAGGAGGAGCACGGTGTGCCGTTCCCGACGTGGCAGAAGATGCGGCTGCACGGGAGCCTCTGGAACGCCGACGACTGGGCGACGCAGGGGGGGCGCGTCAAGACGGACTGGTCGGAGGCGCCCTTCTTCGCCCACTACCGCAACCTCCGCGTGTCCTGGTGCCGGCCGTCGCCGGGGGTGGCGTGGTGCGGCGACGAGCCGCCGGGGTCGACGTGGTTCGACCGGGGCCTCGACGCGGCGGCGCTGCGGCGGGCGCGCGACGCGCACATGATCTACGACTACTGCAAGGACCTCCAGCGGTACAGGTGGTCGGGGCTCCCCAAGGAATGCGTCGTGGAGTAGTTGCATGATTTCTCTTGTAGGTTTATGCCTCCGCTCTGTAGTCTGTACATTACTTTGTTTGTTTGCTCTGGTCTAGATAGATTAAGAACTAGCTGGACATGTTTTTTAATCTTTATTTAGAAGTTTCATTGCAGAATATATTTATCTACAGAAATACATAAGTGTCACCAAAATTGGGCTTCTGCGTTGGTCTTGAAGTAGTGACAGCAAGTACTAACCCAGACGATCAACAATTTAACTGATCCCTCTTAAGCTGGTTGCTAAGTGACTACAAATGAATGATCCTGGTGTAAATATGACTACTGCTTGTTGTGAACAAGGTATTGCACATTTAACTTCAAAAAGATCAATATACCAAAGATAATATGCACTTAGTTACTTTTGATGCGATTTGATATAGAAAGAGAACATATGAGTCCAATACTAGACATACACAATATGTCACAATATTTCCCAAAAGGAATTATTACCTAATGAAGGGCACTTCTACCTAACTGCAACAGGTACCACTAAACTTCCAAAATTATCAGATCCGTTTGACACCAACCTGCATCCTCCCTGAGAAGCAAATGCCGTTCGGACAAACAACTTTATTTCTGCATAAACTCATCGTTCAACTGCAACTAATGGCAAACTGCAAATAACAAGCTTCCATAATCTGCCGACAGTTTACACACAACCTGGTTTCTGAAGGCCAAATAACTTCCGTAAAGCTAAAATGTACCACCACTTATAAACACAATTCTGGGTACCAACACTAGAAATGCAAGGCATATCAATGTCTAAATCTGAGAAACTATTCAAAGCAGATCCAACTGTTCATGCCAATGCTGAAGAAATCAACCTCTTACCGAGCTAATGCCAGCGACAACCAAGGATCAGTGGAATGTTGTTGATCAACCAAGGAATTTTCTTTTGGAAATGTTGTTGCATATGCACAAGAAAATGCCGTTCGCGGAGCACACTGTTTAGCCCAAATAGGAAGCATCTGAGGTTTCTGTAGAGCCTACCTGTGCCACACATACATACAGGGACGGAGAGGGTAACAGTGAGTGAGGGCAACATGATTGAATTAGTAATAGTCAGTCCACAAGAGCACAAATCCAGCATTTACAGCTCAAGACAGCAAGCAATACATGAGAGCCCGCTGAGGACTGCTACTCGGCACCAGTTTCTCAGTTCATTTGTATGTGTCCAGCAACAGCTATAGAAAAAAGGAAAGAGAACGCTTCCAGATCTCTATCAACATTCGGGTCCATTTGACCTCGCCAAAAAGCATCATCGCCCGCGCACCGCACCGCAAGCATCAGGGCACCATTCGTCGCCCACTGGATTCCGCAGTCTAAAATGGACGCCAGTGGCTGGAGGAGGAGGACTGACAGAGCGATGCCCAGGTGGCCCGGTGCCTTCGCTAGTTCTTCCGGCGCTTGTCCCTGGGGGAGACCATGGCGGTCGACTCCGACACGTCCTGCAGCTCAAGCATCGACTGTGATCTTGTGTGGGCTGGGAACAGCAGCTTCGGTGGACGAGGAGCAGGTGGGGAAGCATAGGCACCCATGGCATTGCCAGGCTTCCTGTGCGATCGCCGGGAAGGCAGCTTCTGAGCTTCATCATCGCTGCCGCTGTTGCTCCCTGAGCTGCTTGTGGCGGCCGGAGACAATGTCATCCTCCTGCAAGTCGTGGGGCTGTCCGCTACATCATCTTCAGGGTACACCTCTTTGCTCTGTGCTTTGCCCCACTTGAAACTGAATGGGAGAAGACCTTTGCGCTTCCTGGGGGATGGGGTTTCTGGCTTTGGAAGGCCCTTCACCGGTGGGGGAGATGGGATCACAGCAACTGGAGGCTTCGCAAAAGATCCGGACTTGCCATTGTAGAACTTGGATACCCCTTTCCTGCCATACAGAAGAAGATTGCTCAGCAAAGTGGAAGATCTGTAAATATCATGAAGCATAAAGTCTCTCGACTAAGATATAATCTGATAAGTGCAAGAATTTATAGACAAGAACAATCTCCAGGCTGCTCACGGGTAACCAAAAGGACAAAATTAAGTTGCCAGATCAACAACATAGACAAATCACTGAGTATTTTAATGGCACAGTTCCACAAATATTTAACATATACAATGAGCTACCTGACAAAAGCATGTGAAAGAAGATCGTGCTATATGTTTAATGATCGCGTTCCTGTGTTAAGATACATCGGATTGCGCCCTGTTTCCACATGACTTGATCACCGCCTTGATCCTACAGCATCTACGCACATTTGCTGATGGCAAGAGCCAACAAGTACCATTAAACTAGTAAATAAGAGTACCAAGATCATAGTACTGTAGAAAATTAAGAAGAAACTAAGGCTGATCCATAGATTACATGCTAAAAGTTAGTGTACCCATTTTTTGCTCTCATAGACTTAGAGTAAAAATATGATAAGCACCCTGATAAGATAAATGACTGCATTCAGGTTTATGTATACAGAAACAGAGGAATGATTCATTTTCAGATGTTTAATTGAAAGTATAGCAACCACCGACATCACTGAATCAGAGAGCTGTGTCTACCATTTGTAAGTATCAATAAGTAATGCTGCGGGGTTTCCGAAAACCAATACTATTGACCTTTTCATCTAATTGATCGTAGTGGTTTTATGAATAAACATGCAGAATGGATGGTGCATTACTTTTGGCATGTTGAATGCATGGACAGGATTGTCTTACTAACAGAACAAATTTCATTACTAAACTGAGCATCCATTTTGACGACACAAAACAATCAGAATTCTGCCACGTCACGTAAGCATAATTACCAGGTCAATACTACACAGACACCTGATACACTATTCAGGTTCAGCAGTACTGCCCCTTATATGCTATATATAATTAAATACACAATGAACAGCCATGAACTATGAAGAACTGGAGATTCAATCTTTCTGTAGAGTCTGGACAAACACATATGAATGGCATTCTAAGATTAAAAGGAAGACACCAAGAACTTAATAATTAGATAAAAGCAGTGTCAGCTTTCCTAAGACAAGTAACCAAAGCATACACAAAAGGTATCCAAAGCAATAAGAACCAAAACATTACTACACACAAAATATCCAGTCTATTCACTGAAACCTTTGAATCTCACACTGTCCCAACTTGACAAGTCAAAGGAAACTCAGCATTCACAAATTAGTTCAATTAAAGGCATCAATGCCGGTGAAACTATGTACTAGTTCAAGGACCAGAGAGCACACATGGTGCGGTGCCGTTGGTCGTAATGAACACCACCTACAATGTCAGAGCCTAATCTCTCCCCAACCACATTGGTTGCAAAGGGCCAAGGCACCACCAAGAACCACCCAGAACGCTAAACGAGCTCAGATTATCCACCTGCTCACTCCAAGACCGACAAGGAAATCCCCAAATTCGCTAACAGGAGCACGGGCCCGAGGATCGGGAACTAAATTACCACGCCGAAATCACTTCAAGACCGCCCAAGAAGAGACGGGGAACTAATAAGAACCTAACGCGCATTCCCCGGCTAATAAAACCGATCAAGAACCGTCGAGTCGGTCCGGACGGCCGAGGAAACCTCCAGCATTTCCGCACGGGGAACACGCGGGGCGGGACCAAGAACGGCCGCGGCCGCCCACATTACCCACGAATCGCCCGACGGAGCGGCCAAGAAACGCCAGCCGCCGACCGAGACCCAAGATCCGCGCTCCGTGGCGAGGCTGGGGGGAGGGGGGAAGCGGGGGAGGGGGGAAGAGCGCTCACCTGAAGGGCAGGGCCTCGTTGAGCGCGTCCATGGTGTCGAAGGGCCCCTTGTAGTTGCTCTGCACCTCGCCGTCGCCGCCCTCGACCTCCTCGCCGTCCCACTCCCACTGCGCCGCCGCCGCCGGGCTGTCGCTGTCCCGGCCCCCCGACGAGCCGCCGCGCCCGCCCGAGGCCGGCGGCGAGGCGTAGGCGCCGCAGCAGCGGCGCGGCCGAACCAGGCGCCCCGCCGCCGCCGCCGGCGGCCAGCCCGGGCCCGCTCTTCAGCGCGATCGACATGACCCCGCGCCGCGCTCCGCTGCTCTGCTCTTCCGCCCCTCCGCTCCGCTCCGCTCCGCTCACATGCAACGGAAGGCGCCTCCTTTTTTTTTCTCTCTCTCTCTCTCGCTCGCACGCGCACGCCGCACGCTGCAGGCTGCACGCCCACCGAAAAAGGGTACTGTAGTGAGGACCGGGGGAGGAGGGGCTTGGTTCCCTTTTTTTATGGGGTGGAGGGGGTTGGGGGTATTTATTTAGCACCCAAAAGAGGCTTTTCCTTCTTCTTCTTTTTTCTATATTTTTTTTGTTTCCGCATGAGTTTTTTTTTTGGAATAAGGTTTCTACATGAGCTAGAAGATCACCCCACACAAATGCTGAACTGAAGTCTCAGTCGACTTAGACTTAGCTGTGATGAAGAGAGAAAATTTTAGTCGACTTAAAATTAGCTGCCAGAGAGATAGAGATATCTTAATCGACTTAAAATTAGCTGCACGCTATAGAAAATGTGTGACGCATAGTATTTATTTATGGAAAAAACAGGGGCAAGACTTAAACCCATTGATAAAAAGAATAAAAGATCAAATTGGCTATTGGGCAGTCAAAATTGTGACAGGTGTACTTGACGCCATTCCGGTAATAGGATCGTCTTTAGTGGAGTTATTACACGGAAGTGCTAGTGTGGGCCAATCCACTTTCACTCGTTTTTATATAGATATAAAGTACTTTGCTGCAGAGTTCTACGAACCCACGCATCTACACGACGATGTGGTTACTCAATTTTCGACTATCTTGTTCTCGTAGCATCTTTTTTTGAACACAGACGACTTATCCCTATGAACGATTGACGAAGTCGTTAGAAGCGTCTCATAGTCAACTGGAATGTCTACTCCCGCTGAACGCACAATGCCGAAAAGCCCTGATGTGCTGGTTCCATCAAAAGGAAACTAATCAGTTGAGCTATGTTCAGTTCGCTTCTCATGACATCTGCTTTGGTTGAAGATGAGGATTCGGATCCTTTTTGTAACGGTACCTGAAAGAGGCGGTTATGACGATCTTTAGTTTGGCTACTCAATTCGATATAAAAGATGTAAGATCTGGAGAGGTTTATCATCGTTGTCCATAGATGTTGTTGGGAGATTGGCATATATACCTGCATATATGTGCAACCATTGAGCCTTGCCTCGACCAAAGCCTTCTCCTTCTTTGCCGTGATATCAATATTTGTTCATATCTCGTCTCCTCTACCCCCAAACTAAATATCATTGCATCGCCCATGCTCGAGCCTCCACCAACAAATTGATCGGTGATGCCACATATCATGTTGGAAGGTACATTGTAGGCGAGGCATGAACTAAATAAGCTGGCCAGAAAAAATTATGTGTGTGTGTGGGGTGGGGGGGGGGGTTGCTATTTAGCCGTGGTACTGTTGTTTCACAAGTGAGATGTGAGGGGGGTGTTCAATTTTACTGATCAAACAAGATGGTACATAACCTAAAAAAAACAAGATGGTACATTGCCCATTTTTCTGTACAAAAGGCCCCCCTACATGAGCTAAAATTGCATCGGAGTACATGCATCCCTTCCACATGAATGAATAAGCAATCCATGCCGTGTAAACAAACCGTGCAAGTAACCTTTTGAGTGGTGTGTGGATAGAGCAAAACACCAGATTATAACAAATACTACAATAGATCAGTACGAACCACCTGAAAATATGAAGGGAAAATCGGTGCGTGCTTTCTAAAAGAGGAGGAGTTGGTTCAAAGACAACTGGGCACGGCCCCATCTTCTCTAATGCAGCTAGGATTTTGCCAAAATGGATGGTGTAGTGTACCTGCTCGCTGCTTCACATTTATTGAGCGCCCATTATCTTGGAAGGGGGACAGCAATGCAATAATGTCATGTTGCATATGTGCACCTTACGTGTACGGTGTGCACTAAACATTTGGATATGTTCCCATCCAAAAAAATAAGTTTGGATACGTGCTACGGTGACGCTGCATGCACTTTTTTTATAAAGGAAACATTGCTGAGACCCGGAGCATTACAGATAATAGCACAACACACACAACATGAATAAACGCAACAAATGGTGGGCACAACTGCCCGAAGACGAAACATCAATGGACACCGAGCTGGCCTCGCGAAGGACGACAAGCACAAACGCCTCACCTCACGAAACAAAACCTTAGACATATTTGCTGCCTTTGACGCTGAACACAATGCAGAACGCAAGCTGTCAGACGAAACCGCCAAAGAAGACGTGGCGCGAGATAGGACATCCACACCGCTTAACATAGCCAGAGCTCGCATAACCCTGCTCACATCACCACCACCATGTCGATGTCGTTGTCACGAAGGGGAACTCCATCCCCTCTCACCCAAACTTGAGGGGACATGGACTGCCACGAAGATGTAACACCATTGTAGAACACATCACCCGACACCAACACTAGAGCTTCGATCGCCACCCCACTATGGAGCGGCAAAAAACCTCGCCGCCCACCACCTTCCTTAGAGACCGCACGGGCTTGCCCATTGACCACCTTTTCAGTGAGGAAGTATAATTGTCCGAGTTGCTTCAGACGACCACAATGACTCCACCATGCTGCACTGACCTTTTTTTTCCGGGTGAACACACAAATAATGTACAACGTGACCAGCAACGCGTTAAGATAAAAACGAGACAAGAGCACATGTGATCTTCATCTTCCCCGTCGTCCACTACTTAACCTCCGGCGAGGTCACTTGCTTCGGCCGGATTCGCCTCCATGAGCTTACTATTCCGCTGGCGAGGTCGCAGCTTTGGCCAACTCGTGCGTCGCCAGACAGTAAGAAGAAGCGCACCCAGATGTTGAGCCATGTTATAGCAGAGTGAAAAACGGACCGTACTTCAAGACTTTTGCAGGCAACTGTGCTCTAGCAAAAATCTTTCAGATGTTTGGACATGAAAACATGGCAGACGCGTTAGATGGTACAGTACCTTCACTCTTTTAACAAGAGATCGGTCTGAGGTAGTAGTACCCAATAATCAAAAAATCCCTAGATCGTGTACCACTCACACCAGGGATGTGTACGCACGTACGCGATCGCATCACTTGGAAAAATTGTATCCGTTATTGATCATCGTACCAGATCGACCCATTTAAATGCAACCCTAGCAGATTTGCTATATGGTTTGAATGGCTATAATAACCGTAATACCGTGATTTTGTTTTAAAATGGCACTCTAGCATAATCTTTATATGGCTTCCGAGTGCCATAATTTGTGGGGCTCGCTTTATAAATGACATTACAACCTTCGTATTTGTAGACTAGGGAGGGTCGCAAGTGCGGGAGAAATTTTTAGCTTCTTCCTCCTCGCGCCACGGACGACTTTAAAGTAGCACGTTTCACATACACGCATCTCTGTTTTTTTATTAATCACCGATGAGCGACGCGACGTGACATGTAACCACTCGTCCATTAATAGCACGACACTCACTCGGACTTTCTAAAGTGTTCGTTCGGATTGCCGTCATGCAACATCAATCTCCAGCTATAAAACATTTGGCGACGACGCATCCGCATCACCCAAATCCTGGTTGCGTCCCCTCCTCCCCTTCTCCTTCACTCCCATCTCCTGCACTCTCATCAACAAGCAAGAATGTAGCCTGCTGAACTTGGCGGCACAGTGGAGAAAACAATTGTAAAATGAGAAAACAAAGAAAACCATTGCAAAATGAAGAAAAGAAAGAAATCCATTGTAAAACAAAGGAAACCATTGTAAAATGAAGAAAACAAAGAAATCCATTGTAAAACAAAGAAAACAGTGAAAAAACATATGAAAAAAAGAAAGAAAAACGAAATAGAAAAAAAAAACTGAAGAAAAATAGAGCAGGGCAAACATACAACGCGTGATGAAGAAAACGCACTAATAGGCCGGCTCGCTAGTCGTCACATGCAAGCGATTTCTATTAGAAATTGGTACAGACAACATATAGCCTGGAGACCGAAAATGCTACACCTACGTAATTCATCTACTTTTTGTTTGAGTAACACGTAATTCATCTATGCTTCTTCCTGCAAGACGGTGCGTCTTGATCTCAAGTGCTATACCGTAATTTAATAAAAGGCATAGAGGCTCCTCCACCTCCTCCTCCTCCTTCAAGAAAGAAAGTTAGGGTTTGTGCCTCTCGCCGGCGCCGGCGCAGGTCCGCCTCGTCTCCGGTGGCCCTAGGGCCATGGAGGCGCGGTGGATCTGGCAAGGCGGGAGGGCTCCGGTTTTAGTCTTTTTTTCAATCTTGTTAGGGTTTATGTCCTACTTAGGAAGGCGAGACGGCGGCGGCTCCCTGAAGATGGAATAAAGGTCTCCCGCCTAGCCTCTGCTCCGGCAAGGCCTAGCATCATTGGTGGGCGTGTGGAGGTGTGTCTCCGGCAGATCTATCTTTGCTGGATTTGCTCGGATCTCGTCGTTGTTCGTCTACGGTAGTGTGTCTTCGGTTTGGATCCTTCCGATCTATGTTATTTTTTATCGGCGGCGTTGTTGCTTACGGGGTGCCGGGTCCTATGGGGCCTTAGCACGATTTACTTCCGCTATTCTACATTCTCTGTATCCATGACCAACATTTTTTCAAATACTTGTTCAACATTTTTTATATACACGATCAACATTTTTCAAATACTTGTTCAACATTTTTTAAATACTTGTTTAACAAATTTTCTATACACGATCAACATTTTTAAATACTTGTTCAACATTTTTTAAATACGTGTTCAACATTTTTATATACATGATCAATATTTTTTCAAATACTTGTTCAACAGTTTTTCAAATACTTGTTCAACATTCTTTAAATATTTGTTCAACGATTTTCAAAAGCTTGTTCAACACTTATATATATATGATCAACATTTTTTCCAAAATACTAGTTTAACATTTTTCAAAAAACAATTCAGCATTTTTCACATATCTAGAGTTTTTTGTAATATATATGTAGAATTTTTTAAAGTATAAAAAAGTAAAAAATGAAAGCAAAAATAAAAAACAAAAACATGAAAGAAAAAACAAAACAGAAAATAGGCTAAAGTTTCCTTCGCGCATGGGCCCGCCCGACTGGCGGTTTTCCCTTCAAGTGACTCGGTGGCTCCTCTCGCGTAACGGGAGAAATAGTCACGGCCCAGATTTGCCGCCTGCACGCGGTAAGGAGACGACCCGACGCCTACTGGCAAGGCAAGTTGGGTCGATCCAGTTCGGATTTTTTTTCTCCTTTTTAATTTTGTAGGTTCTTTTGTTGCCTTTTCTTCTTTTTCTTTTTTCCTTTTTTCCTTTCCTTTCCTTTTCTTTTCTTACTCTTTTCTTATTATTTCAAAATAATTCATTTTTAAAGCCATAAAGATGGTGAATTGTACAAATTTTCAACGTGTATTACAAAAATGTTTATCTTATATAAAGAAAATGTTTAGAACATATTACCCAAAAAGTTTACCCTGTATTACAAGAATGTTCATTGTATATTAAAAATATTTTAAACCTATCTTACAAAAATATTAAATGCATAATTAAAAATGTTCTCTGTTTACTACAAATAGTTTGCGGTATTTAATAAATTGTTTAGTTTCTATTTAGTAATTTTAATAATATATTATAAAATTATTCTCCATATACTAAAATTCGAAATTAATGTTCAATGTGTATTTGAAAAATATTTGCTGTATATTATCGAGATTATAGTATAGAAACTATAAAAAAGAGAAAGTGCAAAAAGGGAAAAACAGAAAGAAAAAAAAGCGACAAAAATCTGGTTTGCTACAGTGGTTTGGCTCGCAACAGTACCTAATTTGGTACAGCACCAACTGCTACAATGTATCGCCTGCTACAGTGAATGCCTGGGTCGGCGCATTGTGCTTGCCCCTGTGTGTCTCCTAGTCCGTTTGACGCGTGTGGGCCGCGAACATGGGGAGCTCCTATTCGCCGCTCGCTGCGGCAAACAGGTGCGGTTTCGCACAGGCGGCTGTCCTACAGGCTGGGCCCATGAATATAGCGACCGACAGCACGCTGTAGCTAAAAAATTGACACCGTCGCGGGAATTCAAAACCTCACGCTATACCTAACATGGTTCTACCAGTTGACCTAGCAATTGTTATTGATTATATAGCAGAGCCAAGCTTAATAAACCAATCAGCAGCGCAGATATTATATCTTGACAGCAGTTTTTTAAGAAAAAAAATGAAGGGATTTGTGAAACACAAACAAATTGCTAATTTTCTAAAAAAATTAAACTGAACTATTTTCGAAAATCGAGAACATTTTTTTGAAACGGGAACATTTTTTGAAATTCCAAGGCAAAATTTGAAAAGACGAACATATTTTGAAACTGTGAAACAAGAACTTTTTTTGAAAATGGTGAACAAAAATTTGAAACTGAACAGAAACTCATGAAAAAATGAAAACATGCTCATTTTTGAAATTTGTGAATAATTTTGGAAAATAGGAATATGTTTTCAACTACCCGAACATTTTTTGAAAATTGTGAACAAAAAAATTTAAACTGAAAGATTTCGAAACTCCTGAAAAAAATGAAAACCTGCACATTTTTTAAATTTGCGAACAATTTTTGAAAACGGGAACATGTTTTGTACCGCCCGAACATTTTTTGAAATTTGTGAACAAAAAATTGAAATTGAACAATTTCAAAACTTAAAAATGAAAATGTGCACATTATTTTGAAATTTGCGAACACTTTATTTAAAGCGGGAACATCTTTTGAACCGCCCGAACATTTTGTGAAATTTTTGAACAAAAATTTTAAATTGAACAATTTGGAAACTCCTGAAAAAATGAAAACATGCACATTTTTTGAAATTTGCGAACATTTTTGGTATAACGGGAATATTTTTTTTGAAACTAGAACAATATTTTAAAAATGGAACATTTTCTGAATTTATGAGCAAAATTTGAACTCAAGAACAATTTTGAAAATTTGAACAATTTTTTGGAACATTTTTCAAAAATTTGAAAAGAGTGAAGAAAATAAAAAACTTGTTAAAGGAAAGAGAAACAAAATAAAACAGACAGAAAAAAAGGAAATAGAAAGACGAAAAAGAAACAGAAAATGACAAAAAGAAAAAGGGAAAAAAAAGGAAAAAACGGAAAGTAGAAATTAAAAGAAAAACCGGTAAAAGAAAATAATATGGTTCAGGGAACCTTCCAGAAGGTTCCCAAAACCGGTCGATATAGTACAGGAACTGCGTACGCATAATGGGCTGGCCCATCGCGTCGCTCGATCGCTTTGCCCGTGCAAAGCGCCGACAGTTTGACGCAGCGCGCGTCAAATAGGGAATTCCGCGAACATGGGCTCTCTATTCTACGCTAATAGGAGAGCTCGTTACCACATGCATTAGTAAGGCGTGGAGAATTTTAATGGATCCGGACTCCCTCAGAGCTCATGTATTGAAGGCTAAGTACCACCGAACAACTGATATTTTGAACTCTGAGTTGGGTTCAGCTCCTTCACAAATTTGGCGAGCTATTATCGACGGTCGGGATGTTCTAACCCAAGGGCTGATCAGGCGCAATGACGATGGACATACCACACGTATATGGGATCAGAATTGGCTACCGAGACCGACCAATATGAGGTCTATAGTGAGCAGAGTAGCGGACCCACCCCAGTGGATCGGCCAACTGATTATGCCGAGTGCGCAATGGGACCAAGCTGTTGTCTCAGAAATTTTTCTTCCAACAGATGCTCAGGCTATCATGTCTATACCTTTGTGCACTAGACACATTGATAATTTTTGGTCTTGGGTACATGAAAAAAGCAGTGTGTTCACTGTACGATCCACCTATCGCATGCTTCTTGACACCAAAATGAGGAGAGAAGCCTGGCTTGAGGGTCGTGCTAATTCTTCAGACATAGACAGAGACACAAAGGCTTGGGAGAAGCCTTGGAAGGTTGACGTTCCGCGCAAAGTAAAGATCTTTTTATGGAGGCTTGCCCAACAATCAATTCCCACAACAGATTTGCTACACCATTGCAATATGTCGACCAGTACATGGTGTGGTCTATGTGGGGCGGAAGATTCATGGCAACATTCTTTGCTTCATTGCACAGTTGCTCGCTTTGTGTGGGCACTACAAGACCCGGAGCTGGTAGAAGCACTAAACAATACCCAAGAGCCGGACGCAAGAATATGGTTGTGCGTCCTGCTAGATATGTTGTCTTCGGCAGAATTCATTCAGGTAGCAGTAACTATGTGGGCAATCTGGCACTCACGGCGACAGGCACTTCACGAGAACATCTTTCAGAGCCCGTTGTCCACACACAATTTCATTACGCGGTACATTAGAGAGCTGGAGGAGTGTAAGCCCAAGGAGAACCAAGCGGCTGCAGGATCAGTCTCAGAATGATCACAACATAGGTGGATTCCACCATCGCCAGGAGTGGCAAAGATTAGAGTGGATGGGGCAGTCGCAAGGAGCAGTTTGGAAGGTTCTTTCAGCACCGTTTGTAGAGATTCTACTGGCCTCTTCTTAGGCGCCTCGGTCGTTAAGGTTCCAGGGATTGTGGATCTTGCTACTCTGGAAGCACTGGCATGTCGGGAAGCGCTTTCACTTGCTTCAGACCTATATCTATCACGTATAATCATTGCTTCCGACTGTCAGGGCGTGGTCTATGATATCAATCAGGGGACAGGAGGAGTATATACGAGCACCTTCAAGGAAATAACAGGGACTGCAAGGAATTTTGACCATTGTGCCTTCATCTTCGAAGGTAGATCAACCAATCTTGGGACGCACGGCTCTCTAAGCACCCTTTTGGTCTTGATTATGGGTGCCTTTTGTGGCTTATAAACCCACCAGACCTTCATTGTATTCCTACGAACCTTTCTGATTAAGTAAAGTGTGTTTAGACTAAAAAAACATGCATTAGTCAAGGAAACCGTGAGAGCTATTTCTCACTTTAAGCGAGACAGTCGCTTGTACTCACTAAAGGAAAATCATGACACACACGCAAATGGCTGGCCCACTTGATAATAATGAAGGAAATATGCCCTAGAGGCAATAATAAAGTTATTATTTATTTCCTTCTATCATGATAAATGTTTATTATTCATGCTAGAATTGTATTAACCGGAAACATAATACTTTTGTGTGAATACATAGACAAACAGAGTGTCACTAGTATGCCTCTACTTGACTAGCTCGTTGATCAAAGATGGTTATGTTTCCTAGCCATAGACACGAGTTGTCATTTGATTAACGGGATCACATCATTAGGAGAATGATGTGATTGACTTGACCCATTCCGTTAGCTTAGCACTCGATCGTTTAGTATATTGCTATTGCTTTCTTCATGACTTATACACGTTCCTATGACTATGAGATTATGCAACTCCCGTTTACCGGAGGAACACTTTGTGTGCTACCAAACTTCACAACATAACTGGGTGATTATAAAGGTGCTCTCTGATTTGTCTCCAAAGGTACTTGTTGGGTTGGCGTATTTCGAGATTAGGATTTGTCACTACGATTGTCGGAGAGGTATCTCTGGCCCCACTCGGTAATGCACATCACTTAAGCCTTGCAAGCATTGCAACTAATGAGTTGGTTGCGGGATGATGTATTACGGAACGAGTAAAGAGACTTGCCGGGGACGAGATTGAACTAGGTATTGAGATACCGACGATCGAATCTCGGGCAAGTAACATACCAATGACAAAGGGAACACGTATGTTGTTATGCGGTTTGACCGATAAAGATCTTCGTAGAATATGTGGGAGCCAATATGAGCATCCAGGTTCCGCTATTGGTTATTGACCGGAGACGTGTCTCGGTCATGTCTACATAGTTCTCGAACCCGTAGGGTCCGCACGCTTAATGTTTCAATGACGGTTATATTATGAGTTTATGAGTTTTGATGTATCGAAGGTTGTTCGGAGTCCCGGATGTGATCACGGACATGACGAGGAGTCTCTAAATGGTCGAGACATGAAGATTGATATATTGGAAGCCTATATTTGGATATCGGAAGTGTTCCGGGTGAAATCGGGATTTTACCGGAGTACCGGAGGGGTTACCGGAACCCCCCGGGGGTTGGAAATATGCCCTAGAGGCAATAATAAAATGGTTATTATTGTATTTCCTTGTTCATGATAATTGTCTATTATTCATGCTATAATTGTATTGACCGGAAACCGCAATACATGTGTGAATACATAGACCACAACATGTACCTAGTGAGCCTCTAGTTGACTAGCTCGTTGATCAACAGATGGTCATGGTTTCCTGACCATGGACATTGGATGTCATTGATAATGGGATCACATCATTAGGAGAATGATGTGATGGACAAGACCCAATCCTAAGCATAGCACAAGATCGTGTAGTTCGTTTGATAAAAGCTTTTCTAATGTCAAGTATCATTTCCTTAGACCATGAGATTGTGCATCTACCGGCTACCGTAGAAATGCTTTGGGTGTGCCAAAGCGTCCTGGCAATGGCTGGGTGGCTATAAAGGTGCACTACGGGTATCTCCGAAAGTGTCTGTTGGGTTGTACGAATCGAGTAGGATTTGTCACTCCGTGAGACGGAGAGGTATCTCTGGGCCCACTTTCGGTAATGCATCATCATAATGAGCTCAATGTGACTAAGTAGTTAGTCACGGGATCATGCATTACGAACGAGTAAAGTGACTTGCCGGTAACGAGATTGAGCGAGGTATTGGGATACCGACGATCGAATCTCGGGCAAGTAACATACCGATTGACAAAGGGAATTGCATACGGATTGCTTGAATCCCGACATCGTGGTTCATCCGATGAGATCATCGTGGAACATGTGGGAGCCAACATGGGTATCCAGATCCTGCTGTTGTTGGTTATTGGCGGAGAGATATCTCGGTCATATGCGCATGGTTCCCGAACCCGTAGGGTCTACACACTTAAGGTTCGGTGACGCTAGAGTTGTTATGGGAAATAGTATGTGGTTACCGAAGGTAGTTCGGAGTCCCAGATAAGATCCTGGACGTCACGAGGAGTTCCGGAATGGTCCCGCGGTGAAGATTGATATATTGGACGAAGGGTATTGGAGTCCAGAAGTGTTCTGGGGGTACCAGGCTATGGCCAGCATGACCGAAAGGTGTTTCGGGAGCCCCGGCAAGTGTTGGAGGGCCTCATGGGCCAAAGGGGAAGGGGGAAACCAGCCCACTAAGGGCTCGTTTGGTTCACGGGAAAAACCCAAGGATCCCGGCCCAATCCCAGGGATAGAAAGGCACGTGCTAACCTCTCCCAGAGAATTCTGAAGGGCCATTCGGTCGAGGCGCAAGTCAGGGAAACTTTGGCCCTCCCCGGCCGAATCCTCGGGACGAGAAAACACCAGTCATGACTCGTGGGAGAATTCCCTCGTCTCTTTGGCTCCCTCTCCGTTCGCAAACCACGCCGCCGTCTCGCTCGATCTTTCCTTGTCCCTTCCGCCGGCTACCTCGATTGGTTGACCCCTCCTCTCTCCTCTGTTTCAAGCTCTCCCCGCCAAGGAACAAAGAGGATGAGGACCTGCTCAAGCCCCTCCACTGCATCCAATGGGCTGGATCCGCATCTCCGGCGGCTGCTAGCTCCGGCGGCGAGATCTGGTGTGATGCATCCGATGGGCTGGATCTGCATCTCCGGCGGCTGCTAGCTCCAGCGGCGAGATCTGTTGTGCTGGTGACTGCTTCACATGTATCAATGTCAAGATGAATCTGAGCAAAATTCCCCCTGCTCCTCCCAAATGGTGATGCAAAATTTCCCTGGGCTTTTCGTTTTGCCAAGAATTTTTAGTCCGGGGCAGCTCTACCCCGAGTACATCTCCCCCAGCAACCAAACAAGGCCTAAGGGGTGGTGCGCCCCCCACACCCTTTCCCACGTTACTTGGGGAGGTGGGGCGCCTCCACCTTGCTTGGGAGGCAAGCCTCCCCCTGCTTGGCTTGGGGGGCAAGTCTCCCTAGGATTTTCCCTAGGGAGATCCAATCTGCTTGGCCGCCGCCCCCTAGGGAAAACACTAGGGCGCCTCCCCTTCTCCCCTTGCCCCTATATATAGTGGAGGGGTGGGAGGGCAGCCGTACCTCTTCCCTGGCGCAACCCTCTCCCTCCTCCAACACCTCCTCCTCCTCCGTAGTGCTTGGCGAAGCCCTGCTGAAGAACCACGAGCTCCACCACCACCACACCGTCGTGCTGTCGGAGTTCTCCCTCAACTTCTCCTCTCCCCTTGCTGGATCAAGAAGGAGGAGACGTCCCCGGGCTGTACATGTGTTGAATGCGGAGGCGCCGTCCGTTCGGCGCTAGATCGGATCTTCCGCGATTTGAATCGCCGCGAGTACGACTCCTTCATCCACGTTCTTGTAACATTTCCGCTTAGCGATCTTCAAGGGTATGAAGATGCTCATCCTCTCCCTCTCTTGCTGCTAGAATCTCCATAGATTGATCTTGGTGATGCGTAGAAAATTTTGAATTTCTGCTACGTTCCCCAACAGAGGCATCATGAGCTAGGTCTATTGCGTAGATTCTATGCACGAGTAGAACACAAGTAGTTGTGGGCGCTGGTTTTGTTCAATATGCTTACCGTTACTAGTCCTATCTTGTTTCGACGGTATTGTGGGATGAAGCGGCCCAGACCGACCTTACACGTACACTTACATGAGACAGGTTCCACCGACTGGCATGCACTTGTTGCATAAAGGTGGCTAGCGGGTGCCAGTCTCTCCCACTTTAGTCGGATCGAATTCGATGAAAAGGGTCCTTATGAAGGGTAAATAGCAATTGGCATATCACCTTGTGGCTTTTGCGTAGGTAAGAAACGTTCTTGCTAGAAACCCATGTTGGGGAACGTAGCAGAAATTCAAAATTTTCCTACGTGTCACCAAGATCTATCTATGGAGAAACCAGCAATGAGGGGAAGGAGAGTGCATCTACATACCCTTGTAGATCGCTAAGTGGAAGCTTTCAAGAGAACGGAGTTGCAGGAGTCGTACTTGTCGTGATCTAAATCACCGGAGATCCTAGTGCCGAACGGACGGCACCTCCGCGTTCAACACATGTACAACCCGGTGACGTCTCCCATGCCTTGATCCAGCAAGGAGAGAGGGAGAGGTTGAGGAAGACTCCATCGAGCAGTAGCATGACGGTGTGGTGGTGATGGAGGAGCGTGGCAATCCTGCAGGGCTTCGCCAAGCACCGCGGGAGAGGAGGAGGACTTGGGAGAGGGGAGGTCTGCGCCAGGGTCAAGTGTTCAGCTACCAAGCGCCTCATCACTATATATAGGGGTGGAGTGGTATTATTTCTTGCCCTCCAATTCATTTGTGGCGTTTGCAAAGGTGTGAGGAAAGAAATCCCATCCTTTCCTTTCCCTCACGATTGTTATCCCCCTTTTAGGGATCTTGATCTTATCCCTTCGGGATATGATCTTATTCCTTCTAAGGGGGGATCTTGGTGTGCCTTGACCAGGGGTGTGGGGACTTGCCCCCACTACCCACGTTCATGTGGGTCCCCCCATGCAGGTGGGCCCCACTCCGGAACCTTGTAGAACCTTCCCGATACAATACCGAAAAATCCCGAACATTTTCCAGTGGCCAAAATAGGACTTCCCATATATAAATCTTTACCTCCGGACCATTTCGGAACTCCTCGTGACGTCCGGGATCTCATCCGGACTCAACAACATTCGGTAACCACGTATATCTATTCCCTATAACCCTAGCGCCATCGAACCTTAAGTGTGTAGACCCTACGGGTTCGGGAACCATGCAAACATGACCGAGACGTTCTCCGGTCAATAACCAACAGCGGATCTGGATACCCATGTTGGCTCCCACATGTTCCACGATGATCTCATCGGATGAACCACTATGTCAAGGACTTAATCAATCCCGTATATAATTCCCTTTGTCTAGCGGTATTGTACTTGCCCGAGATTCGATCGTCGGTATGCCGATACCTTGTTCAATCTCGTTACCGGCAAGTCTCTTTACTCGTTCTGTAACACATCATCTCGTGATCAACCCCTTGGTCACATTGTGCACATTATGATGATGTCCTACCGAGTGGGCCCAGAGATACCTCTCCGTTACACGGAGTGACAAATCGAGTCTCGATTCGTGCCAACCCAATGAGACACTTTCGGAGATACCGTAGTGCACCTTTATAGCCACCCGATTGCCAGTGACGCTTTGGTACACCCAAAGCATTACTACGGCATCCGGAGTTGCACAATCTCATGGTCTAAGGAAATGATACTTGACATTAGAAAAGCTTTAGCATACGAACTACGATCTTTGTGCTAGGCTTAGGATTGGGTCTTGTCCATCACATCATTCTCCAAATGATGTGATCCCGTTATCTACGACATCCAATGTCCATGGTCAGGAAACCGTAACCATCTGTTGGTCAATGAGCTAGTCAACTAGAGGCTTACTAGGGACATGGTGTTGTTTATGTACCCACACATGTATCTGAGTTTCCTATCAATAAAATTATAGCATGGGCAATAAACGATTATCATGAACAAGGAAATATAATAATAACTAATTTATTATTGCCTCTAGGGCATATTTCCAACAGTCTCCCACTTGCACTAGAGTCAATAATCTAGTTCACATCGCCATGTGATTAACACTCACAGGTCACATCACCATGTGACTAACATCCAAAGAGTTTACTAGTGTCACTAAACTAGTTCACATCATCATGTGATTAAGACTCAATGAGTTCTGGGGTTTGATCATGTTTTGCTTGTGAGAGAGGTTGTAGTCAACGGGTCTGCGATACTCAGATCCCTATGTATTTCGCAAAACTTTATGTCATATCGTAGATGCTGCTACCACGTTCCACTTGGAGCTATTCCAAATGGTTGCTCCACTATACGTATCTGATTTGCTACTCAGAGTCATTCGGATAGGTGTTAAAGCTTGCATCGACGTAACCCGTTACGCCGAACTCTTTGTCACCTCCATAATCGAGAAACATGTCCTTTATTTACTCCAAGGACAATTTTGACCGCTGTCCAATGATCCCCATTCCTGGATCATTCTTGTACCCCTTGACTGACTCATGGCAAGGCACACTTCCGGTGCGGTACACAAAGATAGCATACTATAGAGCCTACGTCTGAAGCATAGGGGACGACCTTCGTCCTTTCTCTCTCTTCTGTCGTGGTCGAGCTTTAACTCTTAACTTCATACCTTACAACTCAGGCAAGAACTCCTTCTTTGACTGATCCATCTTGAACACTTCAAGATTATGTCAAGGTATGTGCTCATTTGAAAGTATTATTAAACATTTTGATCTATCTTATAGATCTTGATGCTTATTGTTCAAGTAGCCTAATCCAGGTTTTCCATTGAAAACACTTTTCAAACAACCCTATATGCTTTCTAGAAATTCTACATCATTTCGATCAACAATATGTCAACAACATATACTCATCAGAAATTCTATAGTGCTCCCACTCACTTCTTTGGAAATACAAGTTTCTCATAAACTTTGTATAGACCCGAAATCTTTGATCATCTCATCAAAGCGTATACTCCAACTCTGAGATGCTTACTCCAGTCCTTAGAAGGATTGCTGGAGCTTTGCATACTTTTTAGCGTCTTTCAGGATTGTCAAAAACCTTCTGGTTGTATCACATACAACCTTTCCTCAGGAAAACTGTCAAGGAAACAATGTTTTGACATCCTAGATGCAAGATTTCATAAATAATGCAGTAACTGCTAATCCAATTTCAACAGACTCTTAGCATCGCTACGAGTGAGCCTCACCGTAGTCAACTCCTTGAACTTGTCTGAAAACATCTTTAACGACAAGTCAAGCTTTCTTAATGGTGATACTTACCATCATTGTTTGTCTTCCTTTTAAAATCCATCTTTACCCAACGTCCTTACGACCATCAAGTATTTCTTCCAAAGTCAAGGATCCTCTCTCGGATGTTATGGCCTTGAGCCATTCGTCGGAATCCGGGCCCACCATCGCTTCTCCATAGCTCGTGGGCTCATTGTTGTCTAGCAACATGATCTCTAAGACAGGATTGCGTACCACTCAAGTAGTAATCTGGCGTCCTTGTCGACCTACGAGGTCCGGTAATGACTTGATCCGAAGCATCATGATCACTATAATCAGCTTCCACTTCAATTGGTGTAGGTGCCACATGAACAACTTCCTGTGCCCTGCTACACACTTATTGAAGTGATGGTTCAATAACCTCATTAAGTCTCCACCATCCTCCCACTCAATTCTTTCGAGAGAAACTTTTCCTCGAGAAAGGACCCGATTCAAGAAAGAATCCCTATTGCTTTCGGATCTGAATTAGGAGGTATACCCAACTGTTTTGGGTGTCTTATGAAGATGCATTTTATCCGCTTTGGGTTCGAGCTTATCAACCTGAAACCTTTTTTCACATAAGCGTCGCAGCCCCAAACTTTTAAGAAACGACAACTTAGGTTTCTCCAAACCATAGTTCAAACGGTGTCGTCTCAACGGAATTACGCGGTGCCCTATTAAAGTGAGTGCGGTTGTCTCTAATGCCTAACCCATGAACGATAGTGGTAATTCGATAAGAGACATCATGGTACGCACCATATCCAATAGGGTGCAACTATGATGTTCGGACACACCATCACACTATGGTGTTTCAGGCGGTATTTATTGTGAAACAATTTCCACAATGTCTTAATTGCGTACAAAGCTCAGAACTCAGATACTCATCTCTATGATCATATCATAGACATTTTATTCTCTTGTCACGATGATCTTTAACTTCACTCTGAATTACTTGAACCATTCAATAATTCAGACTTGTGTTTCATCAAGTAAATATACTCAACATCTACTCGAATCATCTGTGAAGTAAGAAGATAACGATATTCACTGCATGCCTCAAAGACTCATTTGACTGCACACATCAAAATGTGTTACTTCCAACAAGTTGCTATCTTGTTCCATCTTATCAAACCAAGGCTTTTCACCATCTTGCCCATGTGGTATGATTTGCATATCTCAAGTGATTCAAAATCAAGTGAGTCCAAACGATCCATCTGCATGGAGTTTCTTCATGCGTATACACCAATAGACATGGTTCGCATGTCTCAAACTTTTCAAAAACGAGCGAGTCCAAAGATCCATCAACATGGAGCTTCTTCATGCGTTTGACACCAATATGATTTACATGACAGTGCCACAAGTAAGTGGTACTATCATTACTATCTTATATCTTTTGGCATGAAAATATGTATCACTACGATCGAGATTCAATAAACCATTCCTTTTAGGTGCAATACCATTGAAGGTATTATTCAAATAAACAGAGTAACCATTATTCTCCTTAAATGAATAACCGTATTGCGATAGACATAATCCAATCATGTCTATGCTCAACGCAAACACCAAATAACAATTATTTTAACACCAATCTCGATGGTAGAGGGAGCGTGCGATGCTTGATCACATCAACCTTGGAAACACTTCCAACACATATCGTCACTCACCTTTAGCTAGTCTCCGCTTATTCCGTAGCTTTTATTTCGAGTTACTAACACTTAGCAACCGGACCGGTATCTAATACCTGGTGCTACTAGGAGTACTAGTAAAGTACACATTAACATAATGTATATCCAATATACTTACACGACCTCGCTTGACCTTCTCATCTACCAAGTATCTAGGGTAATTCTGCTCAAAGGCTGTTCCCCTTATTACGTAAGCACTTAGTCTCGGGTTTGGGTTTAACCTTGGGTTTCTTCACTAGAGCAGCAGCTGATTTGCCGTTTCATGAAGTATCCCTTCTTGCCCTTTCCCTTCTTGAAACTAGTGGTTTCACCAACCATCAACAATTGATGCTCCTTCTTGATTTCTAATTTCGCGGTGTCAAACATCGCGAATATCTCAAGGATCATCATATCTATCCCTGATATGTTATAGTTCATCACGAAGCTCTAGCAGCTTGGTGGCAATGACTTTGGAGAAACATCACTATCTCATCAGGAAGATCAACTCCCACTCGATTCAAGTGATTGTTGCACTCGAGACAATCGAGCACAAGCTCAACGATTGAGCTTTTCTCCCTTAGTTTGCAGGCTAAGAAAATCGTCGGAGGTCTTATACCTCTTGGCGTGAGCACGAGCCCGAAATCCCAATTTCAGCCCTCGAAACATCTCATATGTTCCGCGACATTTTGAAAAACGTCTTTGGTGCCTCAACTCTAAACCGTTTAACTGAACTATCACGCAGTTATCAAAACGTGTATGTCCGATGTTTGGGGTTCAGCACACTGAGCGGTGCATTAAGAACATAAGCTTTCTTCTGTCCGTATAATCGCTACTGTCAACTTTCAACTATATATTCTCTAGGAACATATCTAAAACAGTGGAACTAAAGTGCGAGCTTACGACATAATTTGCAAAGATCTTTTGACTATGTTCAGGATAATTAAGTTCATCTCATGAACTCCCACTCGAGATAGACATCCCTCTAGTCATCTAAGTGATTACATGATCCAAGTCAACTAGGCCGTGTCCGATCATCACGTGAGACGGACTAGTCATCATCGGTGAACATCTTCATGTTGATCGTATCCTCCATACGACTCATGCTCGACCTTTCGGTCTCTTGTGTTCCGAGGCCATGTCTGTACATGCTAGGCTCGTCAAGTTAACCTAAGTATTTCACGTGTGTAAATCTGGCTTACACCCGTTGTATGTGAACGTAAGAATCTATCACACCCGATCATCACGTGGTGCTTCGAAACGCATTTAACTTTCGCAGAACGGTGCATGCTTAGGGGAACACTTTCTTGAAATTTTAATGAGGATTATCTTATTTACTACCGTCGTTCTAAGCAAATAAGATGTATAAACATGATAAACATCACATGCAATCAAATAGTGACATGATATGGCCAATATCATTTTGCTCCTTTTGATCTCCATCTTCGGGGCTCCATGATCATCATCGTCACCGGCATGACACCATGATCTCCATCATCATGATCTTCATCATCGTGTCTCCATGAAGTTGTCTCGCCAACTTATTACTTCTACTACTATGGCTACCGGTTAGAAATAAAGTAAAGTAATTACATGGCGTTTGTTCAATGACACGCAGGTCATACAATAATTAAGACAACTCCTATGGCTCCTGCCGGTTGTCATACTCATCGACATGCAAGTCGTGATTCCTATTACAAGAACATGATCAATCTCATACATCACATTCTCCTTGGCCATATCACATCACATAGCATACCCTGCAAAAACAAGTTAGACGCCCTCTAATTGTTGTTTGCATGTTTTACGTAGCTGCTATGGGTTTCTAGCAAGAACGTTTCTTACCTATGCAAAACCACAACGTGATATGCCAATTGCTATTTACCCGTCATAAGGACCCTTTTCATCGAATCCGTTCCGACTAAAGCGGGAGAGACAGGCACCCGCTAGCCACCTTATGCACCAATTGCATGTCAGTCGGTGGAACCTGTCTCACGTAAGTGTACGTGTAAGGTCGGACCGGGCCGCTTCATCCCACAATACCGTCGAAACAAGATTGGACTAGTAACGGTAAGCATATTGAACAAAATCAACGCCCACAACTACTTTGTGTTCTACTCGTGCAAAGAATCTACGCAATAGACCTAGCTCGATACCACTTTGTTGGGGAACGTGGCGAAATTCAAAATTTTCCTACGTGTCACCAAGATCTATCTATGGAGAAACCAGCAACGAGGGGAAGGAGAGTGCATCTACATACCCTTGTAGATCGCTAAGCGGAAGCGTTCAAGAGAACGGAGTTGAAGGAGTCGTACTCGTCGTGATCTAAATCACCGGAGATCCTAGTGCCGAACGGACGACACCTCCGCGTTCAACACATGTACAACCCGGTGACGTCTCCCATGCCTTGATCTAGCAAGGAGAGAGGGAGAGGTTGAGGAAGACTCCATCCAGCAGCAGCACGATTGTGTGGTGGTGATGGAGGAGCGTGGCAATCCTGCAGGGCTTCGCCAAGCACCGCGGGAGAGGAGGAGGACTTGGGAGGGGGAGGCTGCGCCCGAGGCAAGGGTGCAGCTCCCATGCGCCTCCCACTATATATAGGGGTGGAGGGGATTATTTCTTGCCCTCCAATTCCATTGGGGCATTGGCAAAGGTGGGAGGAAAGAAATCCCATCCTTTCCTTTCCCCATCGATTGTTATCCCCCCTTTTAGGGATCTTGATCTTATCCCTTGGGATATGATCTTATTCCTTCTAAGGGGGATCTTGGTGCGCCTTGACCAGGGTGTGGGGCCTTGCCCCACTACCCACGTTCATGTGGGTCCCCCATGCAGGTGGGCCCCACTCCGGAACCTTCTAGAACCTTCCCGATACAATACCGAAAAATCCCGAACATTTTCCGGTGGCCAAAATAGGACTTCCCATATATAAATCTTTACCTGCGGACCATTCCGGAACTCCTCGTGACGTCCGGGATCTCATCCGGAACTCCGAACAACATTCGGTAACCACGTATATCTATTCCCTATAACCCTAGCGTCATTGAACCTTAAGTGTGTAGACCCTACGGGTTCGGGAACCATCTGAACATGACCGAGGCGTTCTCCGGTCAATAACCAACAGCGGGATCTGGATACCCATGTTGGCTCCCACATGTTCCACGATGATCTCATCGGATGAACCACGATGTCAAGGACTCAATCAATCCCGTATACAATTCCCTTTGTCTAGCGGTATTGTACTTGCCGAGATTCGATCGTCGGTATGCCGATACCTTGTTCAATCTCGTTATCGACAAGTCTCTTTACTCATTCCGTAACACATCATCCCGTGATCAACCCCTTGGTCACATTGTGCACATTATGATGATGTCCTACCGAGTGGGCCCAGAGATACCTCTCCGTTACGGAGTGACAAATCCCGCCTCGATTCGTACAACCCAATGACACTTTGGGAGATACATGTAGTGCACCTTTATAGCCACCCGATTCACGTTGTGACGTTTGGTACACCCAAAGCATTCCTACGGCATCCGGGAGTTGCACAATCTCATGGTCTAAGGAAATGATACTTGACATTAGAAAAGCTTTAGCATACGAACTACGATCTTTGTGCTAGGCTTAGGACTGGGTCTTGTCCATCACATCATTCTCCAAATGATGTGATCCCGTTATCAACGACATCCAATGTCCATGGTCAGGAAACCGTAACCATCTGTTGGTCAACGAGCTAGTCAACTAGAGGCTTACTAGGGACATGGTGTTGTTTATGTACCCACACATGTATCTGAGTTTCCTATCAATAGAATTATAGCATGGGTAATAAACAATTATCATGAACAAGGAAATATAATAATAACTAATTTATTATTGCCTCTAGGGCATATTTCCAACAACCCATAGCAGCCATGTAAAACATGCAACAACAATTAGAGGACGTCTAACTTGTTTTTGCAGGGTATGCTATGTGATGTGATATGGCCCAAAAGAATGTGATGAATTATATATTTGATGTATGAGATTGATCATGTTCTTGTAATAGGAATCACGATTTGCATGTCGATGAGTATGACAACCGGCAGGAGCCATAGGAGTTGTCTTAATTTATTGTATGACCTGCGTGTCATTGAAAATGCCCTGTAATTACTTTACTTTATTGCTAACCGTTAGCCATAGTAGTAGAAGTAATAGTTGGCGAGACAACTTCATAAAGACACGATGATGGAGATCATGGTGTCATGCCGGTGACGAAGGTGATCATGCCGCGCCTCAAAGATGGAGATCAAAGGCGCAAGATGATATTGGCCATATCATGTCACTTTATGATTTGCATGTGATGTTTGTCATGTTTACATCTTATTTGCTTAGAACAACGGTAGCATAAATAAGATGATCCCTCGTTAAAATTTCAAGAAAGTGTTCCCCTAATCGTGCACCGCTATGAAAGTTCGTTGTTTCGAAGCACCACGTGATGATCTGGTGTGATAGATTCTAACGTTCACATACAACGGGTGTAAGCCAGATTTAACACGCAAAACACTTAGGTTGACTTGATGAGCCTAGCATGTACAGACATGGCCTCGGTACACGAAAGATCGAAAGGTCGAACATGAGTCATATAGAAGATACGATCAACATGGAGATGTTCACCGATGATGACTAGTCCGTCTCACGTGATGATCGGACACGGCCTAGTGGACTTGGATCATGTATCACTTAGATGACTAGAGGGATGTCTATCTAAGTGGGAGTTCATTAAATAATCAGATGAACTTAATTATCATGAACATAGTCAAAAGGTCTTTGCAAATTATGTCGCAGCTTACGCTTTAGTTCTACTGTTTAAGATATGTTCCTAGAGAAAATTTAGTTGAAAGTTGACAGTAGCAATTATGCGGACTGGGTCCGTATATTGAGGATTGTCCTCGTTGCTACGTAGAAGGCTTATGTCCTTAATGCACCGCTCGGTGTCTTTGAACCTCGAGCGTCTGCATGGATGTTGTGAACATCTGACATACACGTTTTGATGACTACATGATAGTTCAGTAGTGTTAAACGGTTTAGAATTGTGGCGCCGAAGACGTTTTTTGAAACGTCGCGGAACATATGAGATGTTCCAAGGGCTGAAATTGGGATTTCAGGCTCGTGCCCACGTCAAGAGGTATGAGACCTCCGACGAGTTTCTTAGCCTACAAACTAAGGGAGAAAAGCTCAATCGTTGAGCTTGTACTCAGATTGTCTGGTACAACAATCACTTGAATCAAGTGGGAGTTAATCTTCCGTATGAGATAGTGATGTTTCTCCAACGTCATTGCCACCAAGCTACTAGAGCTTCGTGATGAACTATAACATATCGAGGATAGATATAATGATCCTTGAAATATTCGCGATGTTTGACACCGCGAAAGTAGAAATCAAGAAGGAGCATCAATTGTTGATGGTTAGTGAAACCACTAGTTTCAAGAAGGGCAAGGGCAAGAAGGGATACTTCATGAAACGGCAAATCAGCTTTGCTCTAGTGAAGAAACCCAAGGTTAAACCCAAACCCGAGACTAAGTGCTTACGTAATAAAGGAGCAGTCCTTTGAGTAGAATTACCCTAGATACTTGGTAGATAAGAAGGCAGGCAAGGTCGACAGAAGTATATTGGATATACATTGTATTAATGTGCACTCTACTAGTACTCCTAGTAGCACCATGGTAATAGATACCGGTTCGGTTGCTAAGTGTTAGTAACTCGAAATAAAAGGCTACGGTATAAACGGAGACTAAGTAAAGGCGAGGTGACGATATATGTTGGAAGTATTTCCAAGGTTGATGTGATCAAACATCGCACGCTCCCTCTACCATCGGGATCGGTGTTAAACCTAAATAATTATTATTTGGTGTTTGCGTTGAGCATAGACATGATTGGATTATGTCTATCGCAATCTGATTATTCATTTAAGGAGAATAATGGTTACTCTATTTATTTGAATAATACCTTCAATGGTCTTGCACCTAAAATGAATGGTTTACTGAATCTCGATCGTAGTGATACACATGTTCATGCCAAAAGATATAAGATAGTAATGATAGTACCACCTACTTGTGGCATTGCCATGTAAGTCATATTGGTATAAAACGCATGAAGAAGCTCCATGTTGATGGATCTTTGGACTCACTCGTTTTTTGAAAAGTTTGAGACATGCGAACCATGTCTATTGGTATGTACGCATGAAGAAACTCCATGCAGATGGATCGTTTGAACTCACTTGATTTTGAATCACTTGAGACATGCAAATCATACTACATGGGAAAGATGACTGAAAAGCCTCATTTTTTAGTAAGATGGAACAAGAAAGCTACTTGTTGGAAGTAACACATTTTGATGTGTGCAGTCCAATGAGTGCAGAGGCATGCAGTAGATATCGTTATGTTCTTACTTCACAGATGATTTGAGTAGATGTTGAGTATATTTACTTGATGAAACACAAGTCTGAATTATTGAAAGGTTCAAGTAATTTCAGAGTGAAGTTGAAGATCTTCATGACAAGAGGATAAAATGTCTACGATATGATCATAGAGATGAATATCTGAGTTGCGAGTTTGGTACACAATTGAGACATTGTGGAAATTGTTTCACAACTAACACCGCCTGGAACACCATAGTGTGATGGTGTGTTCGAACATCATAGATGCACCCTATTGGATATGGGGCATACCATGATGTCTCTTATCGAATTACCACTATCGTTCATGGGTTAGGCATTAGAGACAACCGCATTCACTTTAAATAGGGCACCACGTAATTCCGTTGAGATGACACCGTATAAACTATGGTTTAGAGAAACCTAAGCTGTCGTTTCTTGGAAGTTTGGGGCTGCGACGCTTATGTGAAAAAGTTTCATCCTGATAAGCTCAAACCCAAAGCGGATAAATACATCTTCATAGGACACCCAAAACAGTTGGGTACATCTCCTATTTCAGATCCGGAAGCAAAAGTGATTGTTTCTAGAAACGGGTCCTTTCTCGAGGAAAGGTTTCTCTTGAAAGAATTGAGTGGGAGGATGGTGGAGACTTGATGAGGTTGTTGAACCATCACTAGTGTGTAGCAGGGCACAGGAAGTTGTTCCTGTGGCACCTACACCAATTGAAGTAGAAGCTTATGATAGTGATCATGAAACTTCGGATCAAGTCACTACCAAACCTCGTGGAGTCGACAAGGATGCGTCTTGCTTGAGTGGTACGTAATCCTGTCTTGGAGGTCATGTTGCTAGACAACAATGAACCTACGAGCTATGGAGAAGCGATGGTGGGCCCGGATTCCGATGAATGGCTCGAGGCCATAAAATCCGAGAGAGGATCCATGTATGAAAACAAAGTGTAGACTTTGGCGGAACTACTCGATGGTCGTAAAGGCTGCCGAGGCAGATGGATTTTAAAAGGAAGACGGACAATGATGGTAAGTATCACCATTAAGAAAGCTTGACTTGTCGTTAAGATGTTTTCCGACAAGTTCAAGGAGTTGACTGCGATGAGACTTTCTCACTCGTAGCGATGCTAAAGAGTGTGTTGGAATTATATTAGCAGTTACTGCATGATTTATGAAATCTTGTAGATAGGATGTAAAAAAAACAGTGTTTCCTCGATGATATTCTTGAGGAAAGGTTGTATGTGATACAACCAAAAGTTTTTGTCAATCCTAAAAGATGCTAACAAGTATGCAAAGCTCCAGCAATCCTTCTAAGGACTGGAGTAAGCATCTCGGAGTTGGAATATACGCTTTGATGAGATAATCAAAGATTTTGGGTTTATACAAGGTTTATGAGAAACTTGTATTTCCAAAGAAGTGAGTGGGAGCACTATAGAATTTCTGATGAGTATATGTTATTTCTGGACAGCATATAGGGTTATTTGAAAAGTGTTTTTCAATGGAAAACCTGGATTAAGCTACTTGAACATTGAGCATCAAGATCTATAAGGATAGATCAAAAAAGCTTAATAGTACTTTCAAATAAATACATACTGTGACAAGATTTTGAAGGAGTTCAAAATAGGTCGGCGAAGAAAGAGTTCTTGGCTGTGTTATAAGGTGTGAATATTGAGTAAGACTCAAGACATGACCATGGCAGAAGAGAGAGAAAGGACGAAGGTCGTCCCCTATGCTTCAGACGTAGGCTCTATAGTATGCTATGCTGTGTATCGCACCTGAAGTGTGTCTTGCCATGAGTCAGTCAAGGGGTACAAGAGTGATCCAGGAATAGATCACAGGACAACGGTCAAACTTATCCTTAGTAACTAGTGGACTAAGGAATTTTCTCGGTTATGGAGGTGGTAAAAGAGTTCGTCGTAAACCGGATTTTCCCTAGGGAGATCCAATCTGCTTGGCCGCCGCCCCCTAGGGGAAACCCTAGGGCGCCTCCCCTTCTCCCCTTGCCCCTATATATAGTGGAGGGGTGGGAGGGCAGCCGTACCTCTTCCCTGGCGCAGCCCTCTCCCTCCTCCAACACCTCCTCCTCCTCCGTAGTGCTTGGCGAAGCCCTGCTGGAGAACCACGAGCTCCACCACCACCACGCCGTTGTCGGAGTTCTCCTCAACTTCTCCTCTCCCTTGCTAGATCAAGAAGGAGGAGACGTCCCGGGCTGTCACGTGTGTTGAACGCAGAGGCGCCCGTCTGCTCGGGCGCTAGATCGAATCTTCCATGATTTGAATCGCCATGAGTACGACTCCTTCATCCGCGTTCTTGTAACGCTTCCGCTTAGCGATCTTCAAGGGTATGAAGATGCTCATCCTCTCCCTCTCTTGTTGCTAGAATCTCCATAGATTGATCTTGGTGATGCGTAGAAAATTTTGAATTTCTGCTACGTTCCCCAACAGGGCCTTAGTGGAGAAGAGGAGGGGCGGCCAGGGCAGGCCGCGCGCCCCCTCTCCCTCTAGTCCGAATTGGACAAGGAGGGGGGCGGCGCCCCCCCCCCCCTTCCTTCTTCTCGTCTTCCTCCTTCCTCCCTTCTCCTAATCCAACAAGAAAGGGAGGGAGTCCTACTCCCGGTGGGAGTAGGACTCCTCCTGGCGCGCCTCCTCCTGGCTGGCCGCCTCTCCCCCTTGCTCCTTTATATACGGGGGCAGGGGGCACCCCATAGAAAAAATAATTGATCATTGATCTTTTAGCCGTGTGCGGTGCCCCCTCCACCATAGCCCACCTCGATAACATCATAGCGGTGCTTAGGCGAAGCCCTGCGTCGGTAGAACATCATCATCGTCACCACACCATCGTGCTGACGAAACTCTCCCTCAACACTCGGCTGGATCGGAGTTCGAGGGACGTCATCGGGCTAAACGTGTGTTGAACTTGGAGGTGCCGTTCGGTACTTGATCGGTCGGATCATGAAGACGTACGAATACATCAACCGCGTTGTGCTAACGCTTCTCCTTTCGGTCTACGAGGGTACGTGGAAAACACTCTCCCCTCTTGTTGCTATGCATCACCATGATCTTGCGTGTGCGTAGGAATTTTTTGAAATTACTACGTTCCCCAACAGTGGTACCAGAGCCTGGTTTTATGCGTAGATGTCATATGCACGAGTTAATTATATAAGTCATGTATGGGCGATATAAGTCATACTGCTTACTAACATGTCATACTTTGGTTCGGCGGTATTGTTGGATGAAGCGGCCCGGACCGACATTACGCATACACTTACGCAAGACTGGTTCTACCGACGTGCTTTGCACATAGGTGGCTGGCGGGTGTCAGTTTCTCCAACTTTAGTTGAACCGAGTATGGCTACGCCCGGTCCTTCGAAGGTTAAAACAACACCAACTTGACAAACTATCGTTGTGGTTTTGATGCGTAGGTAAGAACGATTCTTGCTCAGCCCATAGCAGCCACGTAAAACTTGCAACAACAAAGTAGAGGACATCTAACTTGTTTTTGCAGGGCATGTTGTGATGTGATATGGTCAAAGCATGATGCTAAATTTTATTGTATGAGATGATCATGTTTTGTAACCGAGTTATCGGCAACTGGCAGGAGCCATATGGTTGTCGCTTTATTGTATGCAATGCAATTGCCCTGTAATGCTTTACTTCATCACTAAGCGGTAGCGATAGTCGTAGAAGCATAAGACTGGCGAGACGACAACGATGCTACGATGGAGATCAAGGTGTCGCGCCAGTGACAATGGTGACCATGACGGTGCTTCGGAGATGGAGATCACAAGCACAAGATGATGATGGCCATAATATCACTTATATTGATTGCATGTGATGTTCATGTTTTATGCATCTTATCTTGCTTTGATTGACGGTAGCATTATAAGATGATCTCTCACTAAATTTCAAGATAAAAGTGTTCTCCCTGAGTATGCACCGTTGCCAAAGTTCGTCGTGCCCAGACACCACGTGATGATCGGGTGTGATAAGCTCTATGTCCATCTACAACGGGTACAAGCCAGTTTTGCACATGCAGAATACTCAGGTTAAACTTGACGAGCCTAGCATATGCAGATATGGCCTCGGAACACTGAGACCGAAAGGTCGAGCGTGAATCATATAGTAGATATGATCAACATAATGATGTTCACCATTGAAAGCTACTCCATTTCACGTGATGATCGGTTATGGTTTAGTTGATATGTATCACGTGATCACTTAGAGGATTAGATAGATGTCTATCTAAGTGGGAGTTCTTAAGTAATATGATTAATTGAACTTAAATTTATCATGAACTTAGTACCTGATAGTATCTTGCTTGTCTATGTTGATTGTAGATAGATGGCCCGTGCTATTGTTCCGTTGAATTTTAATGCATTCCTTGATAAAGCAAAGTTGAAAGATGATGGTAGCAATTACACGGACTGGGTCCGTAACTTGAGGATTATCCTCATTGCTGCACAGAATAATTACGTCCTGGAAGCACCGCTAGGTGCCAAACTTCTTCTTGAGAGCAACACGGATGTTATGAACATCTGGCGGAGCAAAGCTGATGACTACTCGATAGTTCAGTGTGCCATGCTTTACGGCTTAGAACCGGGACTTCAACGGCGTTTTGAACGTCATGGAGCATATGAGATGTTTCAGGAGTTGAAGTTAATATTTCAAGCAAATGCCTGGATTGAGAGATATGAAGTCTCCAATAAGTTCTACAGCTACAAGATGGAGGAGAATAGTTCTGCCAGTGAGCATATACTCAGAATGTCTGGGTATAACAATCACTTGATTCAACTGGGAGTTAATCTTCCGGATTATAGCGTCATTGGCAGAATTCTTCAATCACTGCCACCAAGATACAAGAGCTTCGTGATGAACTATAACATGCAAGGGATGGATAAGACGATTCCCGAGCTCATGGCAATGCTAAAAGCTGCGGAGGTAGAAATCAAGAAGGAGCATCAAGTGTTGATGGTCAATAAGACCACCGATTTCAAGAAAAGGGCAAAGGGAAGAAAAGGGAACTTCAAGAAGAACAGCAAGCAAGTTGCTGCTCAAGAGAAGAAACCCAAGTCTGGACCTAAGCCTGAAATCGAAAGTGCTTCTACCGCAAAGGCATCGTCCTCGGAAGCGGAACTGCCCCAAGTATTTGGCGGATAAGAAGGATGGCAAGGTGAACAAAGGTATAATACATGTTATTGATGTGTATGCGTTACGAGCTCGCAGTAGCACAGGGTATTTGATCTCGGGTTCTGTTGCTAATATTTGCAACTCAAAAGCAGGGACTACGGATTAAGCGAACATCGGCCAGGGCGAGGTGACGATGCACGTGGGAAACGGTTCCAAAGTCGATATGATCGCCGTCGGCACGCTACCTCTACGTCTACCTTCGGGATTAGTATTAGACCTAAATAATTGTTATTTGGTGCCAGCGTTGAGCATGAACAATATATCTGGATCTTGTTTGATGCGAGACGGTTATTCATTTAAATCAGAGAATAATGGTTGTTCTATTTATATGAGTAATATCCTTTATGGTCATGCACCCTTGAAGAGTGGTCTATTTTTGATGAATCTCGATAGTAGTGATACACATATTCATAATGTTGAAGCCAAAAGATGCAGAGTTGATAATGATAGTGCAACTTATTTGTGGCACTGCCGTTTGGGTCATATTGCTGTAAAGTGCATGAAGAAACTCCATACTAATGGACTTTTGGAATCACTTGGTACTTGCGAACCATGCCTCATGGGCAAGATGACTAAAATGCCGTTCTCCGGAACTATGGAGCAAGCAACTGATTTATTGGAGATCATACATACTGATGTATGTGGACCAATGAATATTGAGGCTCACGGCGGGTATCGTTATTTTCTCACCTTCATAGATGATTTAAGCAGATATGGGTATATCTACTTAATGAAACATAAGTCTGAAACATTTGAAAAGTTCAAAGAATTTCAGAGTAAAGTTGAAAATCATCGTAACAAGAAAATAAAGTTTCTACGATCTGATCATGGAGGAGAATATTTGAGTACGAGTTTGGTCTACATTTGAAATAACGCGGAATAGTTTCACAACTCACGCCACCCGGAACACCATAGCGTAATGGTGTGTCCGAACGTCGTAATCGTACTTTACTAGATATGGTGCGATCTATGATGTCTCTTACTGATTTACCGCTATGGTTTTTGGGGTTATGCTTTAGAGACGGTCGCATTCACGTTAAATAGGACACCATCAAAATCCGTTGAGACGACACCTTATGAACTATGGTTTGGCAAGAAACCAAAGTTGTCGTTTCTTAAAGTTTGAGGCTGCGATGCTTATGTGAAAAAGCTTCAACCTGATAAGCTCGAACCCAAATCGGAGAAATGTGTCTTCATAGGATACCCAAAGGAGACTGTTGGGTACACCTTCTATCACAGATCCGAAGGCAAGACATTCGTTGCTAAGAATGGATCCTTTCTAGAGAAGGAGTTTCTCTCGAAAGAAGTGAGTGGGAGGAAAGTAGAACTTGATGAGGTAACCGTACCTGCTCCCTTATTGGAAAGTAGCTCATCACAGAAACCGGTTCCTGTGACGTCTATACCAATTAGTGAGGAAGTTAATGATGATGATCATGGAACTTCAGATCAAGTTGTTACTGAACCTCGTAGGTCAACAGAGTAAGATCCGCACGAGTGAATGCGGTAATCCTGTTCTGGAGGTTATGTTACTAGACCATGACGAACTTACGAACTATGAAGAAGCGATGGTGTGCCCAGATTCCGCAAAATGGCTTGAAGCCATGAAATCTGAGATGGGATCCATGTATGAGAACAAAGTATGGACTTTGGTTGACTTGCCCGATGATCAGCAAGCCATTGAGAATAAATGGATCTTCAAGAAGAAGACCGACGACGGTAATGTTACTGTCTATAAAGCTCGACTTGTTGCGAAAGGTTTTTGACAAGTTCAAGGGATTGACTACGATGAGACTTTCTCACCCGTAGCGATGCTTAAGTCTGTCCGAATCATGTTAGCAATTGACGCATTTTATGATTATGGAATTTGGCAAATGGATGTCAAAACTACATTCCTGAATGAATTTCTGGAAGAAGAGTTGTATATGATGCAACCAGAAGGTTTTGTCGATCCAAAAGGAGCTAACAAAGTGTGCAAGCTCCAGCGATCCATTTATGGGCTGGTGCAAGCCTCTCAGAGTTGGAATAAATGCTTTGATAGTGTGATCAAAGCATTTGGTTTCTCTGGAACTTTTGGAGAAGCCTGTATTTACAAGAAAGTGAGTGGGAGCTCTGTAGCATTCTGATATTATATGTGGACGACATATTGTTGATCGGAAATGATATAGAATTTCTGGATAGCATAAAGGGATACTTGAATAAGAGTTTTTCAATGAAGGACCTCGGTGAAGCTGCTTATATATTGGGCATCAAGATCTATAGAGATAGATCAAGACGCTTAATTGGACTTTCACAAAGCACATACCTTGACAAAGTTTTGAAGAAGTTCAAAATGGATCAAGCAAAGATAGGGTTCTTGCCTGTGTTAGAAGGTGTGAAGTTGAGTAAGACTCAATGCCCGACCACTGCAGAAGATAGAGAGAAGATGAAAGATGTTCCCTATGCTTCACCATAGGCTCTATCATGTATGCAATCTTGTGTACCGGACACGATGTGTGCCTTGCTATAAGTTTGGCGGGGAGGTACCAAAGTAATCCCAGTGGATCAACGGACAGCGGTCAAGAACATCTGAAATACACGAAAAGGACTAAGGATATGTTTCTCGTTTATGGAGGTGACAAAGAGCTAGTCGTAAATGGTAACGTCGATGCAAGCTTTGATCGATCCGGACGATTCTAAATCGCAAACCGGATATGTGTTTACATTGAACAGTGGAGCTGTCAGTTGGTGCAGTTCTAAACAAAGCGTTGTGGCGGGATCTACGTGTGAAGCGGAGTACATAGCTGCTTCGGAAGCAACAAATGAAGGAGTCTGGATGAAGGAGTTCATATCCGATCTAGGTGTCATACCTAGTGCATCGGGTCCAATGAAAAATCTTTTATGACAATACTGGTGCAATTGCCTTGGCGAAAGAATCCAGATTTCACAAGAGAACCAAGCACATCAAGAGACGCTTCAATTCCATCCGGGATTTAGTACAGGTGGGAGACATAGAAATTTGCAAGATACATACGGATCTGAATGTTGCAGACCCGTTGACTAAGCCTCTTCCACGAGCAAAACATGATCAACACCAAGGCTCCATGGGTGTTAGAATCATTATTGTGTAATCTAGATTATTGACTCTAGTGAAAGTGGGGGACTGAAGGAAATATGCCCTAGAGGCAATAATAAAGTTATTATTTATTTCCTTATATCATGATAAATGTTTATTATTCATGCTAGAATTGTATTAACCGGAAACATAATACTTCTTTGTGAATACATAGACAAGCAGTGTCACTAGTATGCCTCTACTTGACTAGCTCGTTGATCAAAGATGGTTATGTTTCCTAGCCATAGACATGAGTTGTCATTTGATTAACGGGATCACATCATTAGGACAATGATGTGATTGACTTGACCCATTCCGTTAGCTTAGCACTCGATCGTTTAGTATATTGCTATTGCTTTCTTCATGACTTATACATGTTCCTATGACTATGAGATTATGCAACTCCCGTTTACCGGAGGAACACTTTGTGTGCTACCAAACGTCACAACGACTGGGTGATTATAAAGGTGCTCTACAGGTGTCTCCAAAGGTACTTGTTGGGTTGGCGTATTTCGAGATTAGGATTTGTCACTCCGATTGTCGGAGAGGTATCTCTAGGCCCACTCGGTAATGCACATCACTTAAGCCTTGCAAGCATTGCAACTAATGAGTTAGTTGCGGGATGATGTATTACGGAACGAGTAAAGAAACTTGTGATAGCGAGATTGAACTAGGTATTGAGATACCGACGATCGAATCTCGGGCAAGTAACATACCGATGACAAAGGGAACAACGTATGTTGTTATGCAGTTTGACCGATAAAGATCTTCGTAGAATATGTGGGAGCCAATATGAGCATCCAGGTTCCGCTATTGGTTATTGACCGAAGACGTGTCTCGGTCATGTCTACATAGTTCTCGAACCCGTAGGGTCCGCACGCTTAAAGTTTCGATGACGGTTATATTATGAGTTTTGATGTACCGAAGGTTGTTTGGAGTCCCGGATGTGATCACGGACATGACGAGGAGTCTCGAAATGGTCGAGACATGAAGATTGATATATTGGAAGCCTATATTTGTATATCGGAAGTGTTCCGGGTGAAATCGGGATTTTACCGGAGTACCGGAGGGGTTACCGGAACCCCCGGGGGTTTAATGGGCCATAGTGGGCCTTAGTGGAGAAGAGGAGGGGCGGCCAGGGCAGGCCGCGCGCCCCCTCCCCCTCTAGTCCGAATTGGACAGGGGGGGCCTTTCCTTCTTCTCCTCTTCCTCCTTCCCCCCTTCTCCTAATCCAACAAGGAAGGGAGGGAGTAGGACTCCTCCTGGCGCGCCTCCTCCTGGCCGGCCGCCTCTCCCCCTTGCTCCTTTATATATGGGGGCAGGGGGGCACCCCATAGAAAAAACAATTGATCATTGATCTTTTAGCCGTGTGCTGTGCCCCCCTCCATCATAGTCCACCTCGATAATATCGTAGAGGTGCTTAGGTGAAGCCGTGCGTCGGTAGAACATCATCGTCGTCACCACGCCGTCGTGCTGACGAAACTCTCCCTCAACACTCGGCTGGATCGGAGTTCGAGGGACGTCATCGGGCTGAATGTGTGCTGAACTCGGATGTGACGTACGTTCGGTACTTGATCGGTCGGATCGTGAAGACTTACGACTACATCAACCGCGTTGTGCTAACGCTTTCGCTTTCGGTCTACGAGGGTACGTGGACAACACTCTCCCCTCTCATTGCTATGCATCATCATGATCTTGCATGTGCGTAGGATTTTTTTTAAAATTACTACGTTCCCCAACAAATAAACGAATAAAAAGGGAGCTCATAGGAGGTTTGATCTCTGGTCTTCTAGACAGTAGGCTGTTGTGCTAGCTAACAAGCTAGCGTTTAAATTGTGGCAAAATACTAGGGCGCGAACTACTTGAGGTAAAACGAGCCAGATTTCCAGTAGTTTCTTCTGGTTTCTTAGTTTTTCTGTTTTTTCTCTTTTCCTTTTTGCTTCATTTTTATTTGGTTTTCTTTGGGTTTTTTCTCCATTTTTTGTTTGGTTTTATTTTTTATTCTCCATTTTTGTTTTTCTTCTATTTTTCTTATGTTTGTTTTTGTTTTCACTCTATATTTTTGTATATGCCAAATATCTTTTAATAAATGATCAAAAAAATTGTATGCACATTCAACATTGTCTGAACACTTATTCAACATATTTTAAATACCTTTTCAACATTTTTATTACTTATTTAACATTTTTCAAATACTTGTTCAACATTTTTAATACTTATTTAACATTTTCAAATATTTTGTTCAACATTTTGTAACAATTATTTAACATTTTTAATACTCATTCAACATCTTCAAATACTTGTTCCACATTTTTGAAATTTTTGTTCAACATTTTTTTAATATTTATTCAACATTTTTAAAATACTTGCTTAACATTTTTTTAATGTGTTTTTGAAGAGTGTTTTTTGTAATATATATAAAGTATAAAGAACAATACAAAAATAATTCAATAAACGAGAACGGAAAAGAAAAAAACAAATAGGCCGTGACCTCCCGCTCGGCTGGGCCGGCCAATCTATGGCGCTCCCTGACGCGAGAGCTCCCCCTCGTCTCACTTAAGACGAGAAATAGGAGTGCCCCAAGAAAAGGGTCAGCTATCGCGCGAGGGGGAGCTACTATATGCCGCCCGTGTGCGTCAGATCGTTGCAACTTCGCTGAAGCGACGCGCACACGGGCCGGCCCAACCATCTCCCTGTGAGAGGAAAAACGAAAAAAGAAGAAGCGCACGCGTGGGATCGAACCGACGACCTCATGCTCGAATCCAGTGATGCTAACCAGCCGAGCTAGCTACCTCTAACATTTTTTATGCAGCGCCAATCTTAAAGTAGAACGTACAGGGGCAAATCCTTTAAAAAAATCGTTTAACATTTTTATGATATACGTTGAAGAAATTTTAAAATACAGTGAATGTTTTTGTAAAAAAATACTGAACAAATTTAAAATACCAACATGGACATTTTATGGGTATATGTTAAACAATTTTTTCATATATGATGAACACAACTTAAATATACAATGAACATTTTCTAAATATACGTTGAACAATTTAATAATATACAATGGACATTTTTGTAATACACACTGAACATTTTCTAATATACGTTGAAGAATTTAATAATATACAACGAACATTTTTGTAATACATAATGAACATTTTCTAATATACGTTGAACAATTTAAAAATATATAATTAACATTTTTGTATTACACAATGAACAATTTTACAGTGCAAGGTGAACTATGTCATAATATACGATGAGCATTTTCTTAATACATTGAAGATTTTTGTAACACTCGGTTTACTTTTTATACAAATACACAATAATGAGAAGAAGAACAGAAACAAAAAATAGAAAAGGAAACGTAAAAGAAAGAAAATGAAAGGACAAAAAGGAATCAAAACAGGAAAAAAACGGAACAAAACAACTGAAAACCGGCCGTGGACGCCTAGATCGTGCGGTAGCTAATGTCCAATGGTGCTCCACATACCCGGAGTTTCGGGTACGCAATGATCTTCCAAGGCACTCCGATCACCGGCCGATTGTGGTGGATACTGAGGATATGGGGGGCAGTAGGGAGCGAAGGGGAGGAGGGTTTTTTTTTCGAAGCAAGATGGCTGAAGGAGGAGGGGTGCGATCTGGTTGTGGAGGAGGCGTGGAAAAGGGCTCGTGAGGGACGGGTGACTGATGTTGCGGCTGGCCTACAGGAAGTGGCAAGGGATCTCACAAGGTGGAGTAGGGATGTGCTTGGTGATACAGAGAAGAAATTGAAGGAGGCGAAGAAGGAATTGGAGGAGTCTCGTTTACGGGATATCTCACCCGAGAAGGTGGTGGAAGAAGTGAGGCTACGGTGTGTGGTGGATCATCTGGAGGAGGTCATTGAAATCAAATGGAGACAAAGGGCTCACGTTTGGTGGCTGAAGGAAGGGGATAGGAATACTAAATTCTTTTCTAGATATGCTTCGGCGAGGAGGAAGGCGAATAGGATCCGGAGGCTGAGGAGGGAGGATGGAGTGATGGTGGAGGAAGGAAGGGAGCTTACTAACTATGTTGTGTCTTATTCTCAGGATCTCTTCACCACGAACGGTAACACACACTTTGATGAAATGCTTCGTGTTGTCCCAGTGAAAGTCACGGAAGCTATGAATGAGTGTCTCACGGCTGATTTCACTCAAATGGAAATAAAGGCAGCTCTTGATCACATTGGAGATCTGAAGGCGCCGGGCCCAGATGGTATGCCGGCGCTGGTGTTCAAGAAATACTGGCACCTTATGGGACGGAATGTTGTGGATGAGGTGATGAATATACTTAAAGGTGGTGAGATCCCGGAAGGGTGGAATGATACCAATGTTGTGCTGATTCCTAAAGTTAAAAATCCCTCGAGGATCAAGGATCTAAGGCCTATTAGTCTGTGTAATGTGCTCTACAAGATCGTCTCTAAGGTTTTGGAAAACCGGCTCAAGATGGTGTTACCGCAAATCATCTCTGATAACCAAAGCGCGTTCGTGCCAGGGAGGTTGATTACAGACAATATCCTTATGGTCTACGAGGTGTCGCACTTCTTGATGAACAAGAGAGCTGGCAAAGAGGAGTATGTTGCTGTCAAAGTGGATATGAGTAAAGCATATGACCGGGTTGAGTGGGACTTTTTGGAAGCAATGATGATCAAGCTTGGATTTGCGCTGAGCTGGGTGAACCTTGTAATGAGATGTGTGCGGTCTGTGCGATACCGTATTAAGATCAACGGTGAGCTCTCTCAGCAGTTTGATCCGTCAAGAGGGCTGAGGCAGGGCGACCCAATCTCGCCGTACCTCTTTGTCATCTGTGCGGAAGGGTTGTCAGCTATGCTGAAGGAAGCGCAACACCGTGAGGCGATGCATGGCATTCAAATCTGCCCGGGGCCCCCTCCATATCTCATCTATTTTTTGCCGACGACTCGGTTCCGTTGATGAGAGCAAGGGAGGACGAAGCCAGTGAGTTGAGGCAAATCCTTCAGTGTACGAACGGAGTTCGGGACAATGCATCAATCACGAGAAATCTGCTATCATGTTCAGTAAGAACAATTCGCTGCAGTCCAAACAGAGGGTTAAAACCATTCTCGGGATCACGAGTGAGGCGTACAATGAAAAGTACCTAGGGCTCCCGGTGTATATTGGGCGATCGAAGCGTCGAGCATTTGCATATTTGCGGGATGTCATAAGGAATCACATGCAGGGTTGGAATGAGCGGACGTTGTCGCGGCAAGGCAAGGAAATCCTAGCAAAGGGCGTGGCCCAGGCAGTTCCTACATTTGCCATGTCAGTGTTTTATCTAACTAAGACCTTCTGTGATGAGTTGAGTGCGATGATAGGCAAATACTGGTGGAGCCAACAGGAAAATGAGAATAAAATGCATTGGGTGGGCTGGCAGAAACTAACAAGATCGAAAGGTAGAGGTGGGCTAGGGTTCAGAGATATACATGATTTTAACGTTGCCATGCTAGCAAGGCAGGTGTGGCGACTCATACAACAACCGGACAACCTCTGTGCACAAGTCATGAAGGCCAAGTACTACCCGGATTGTGATGTCTTGGAAGCTGGGTCGAGCGCCAATATGTCATATGCTTGGAGGAGTATTACTCATGGTATTGATCTCATCAAGCAAGGAGTAATTTGGCGGATTGGAGATGGTCAGAACATCCAGATTTGGGATGACCCATGGATCCCTAGAGCTTGGTCCAGGAAAGTGGTGACACCACGAGGGAACAGCTTATTAACCAGGGTGTCCTAGCTCATCGACCCGAGTACTGGGAAATGGGACGAGGTACTCATCAGGGACACGTTTTGGGAGGAGGATGCCGCCTTGATCCTTCAATTACCATTAAGGGATGATACCGAAGACTTCCGAGCGTGGCATTTTGATAGCAAGGGTGTGTTCTCGGTTAAACAAGCCTACAAACTACAACGGGTTTTCTCAGAGCACTCCGCCGCGGGGCAAGCTGTTGAGCCACAAGTGGTTGGTGATCTCGATGGTGGCGGTGACGTGAGGTGGAAAATGATATGGAAGCTTCCGTGCCCGGGGAAGATCAGGCATTTTGTATGGAGAATGATGCATAACACGATCGCCACAAAGGATATTCTAGCAAGAAGAGGAATGAGCATTGATGATCACCAGTGCTTCATGTGTAAGATGCGGCATGAGTCAGGAAAACATCTCTTTGTGGAATGTACCGAGGTGAAAGCGGTGTGGAGGAAGCTAGGGCTTGAACATATCAGAGTGCAACTAGCAGATTGCGATGCGATAGGCGAGACCATGGACGTCCTCTGGCGGGCCGCGGAGAAGGAGAGGCTGCAGGTCGTGGTCATGTGGTGGCAGTGGTGGAATCAGCGGGATAAAGTGCGCGAGGGGGAGAAGCCCATGCATCGCGAGCAGTTGGTCTGTAGGGCTGCATGCACGGCAGAAGAATATCTGGGGTGTTTCTGCAAATTGGCGAAGCCTACAACGGCCCCCCAGGCCTGGTCCCCACCGCCCCCGGATGAGCTGAAGTTCAATGTGGATGGCGCCTATATACCGGGCAGCCAGCATGGTGCATGGGGTATTATCGTGCGTGATTCGACGGGGCATTTGGTGGCGGCGCGGGCAGGACGGGTCGATCACGTGGCCTCGGCTTTCGACACGGAGCTGCATGCAGCAGAGCGAGTGCTGGAGGTCGCGGCGGAGCTAGGAGTGTTGCGGTTCACGGTGGAAACGGACGCGCTCCTGGTGCAGCAAGCTTTAAATCGCCCAACGCCCGATTTCTCCATGCAAGCCCATGTGATCGAGGATGTCAAAGTTCAAGCGCGATTATGGTTTGCTTCCTGTGTGTTTGCTCATTGTAAAAGGGAGGCTAATACGGTCGCTCATAGTCTAGCTAAGCTTGGTTTGGCTCTCGCTGTGGGAGAGACTCTTGTACTGGACGATGAACTTCCAGCTGATATAGCTGCTTCTGTATTGGGTGATTATGCCCACAATGTTGAGTAATAAAGCAAGTTGCTTGACCTCAAAAAAAAGAAAACCGGCCAAAACAGTGAAAAACTGGAAGCAAAAAATCATAGAAGAAAAACGAAAAAACACCCGCAACAAAAAAGGAAAACAGCAGCGAACGAAATCCGTACGTGGGCCGGCCCAAGTGGCGACTTGCTTCAGCGAAGGCTCGTCCATTTGACGCCCACGGGCGTCAAATAGGATTTGCCCGCGTGAGGCTATGTCTCGCTTTACACGAGAAATAGCTCAACTCGTCTAAGTGGAGCCAGTAATGGGCCGGCCAGTTTTTTTTTTTTTTTTTTTTTTTGCATCATTTGTTCGTAATGAGGGTGTAAGGCAGATACGTATGTACATAGGACCCCCTCAAAAAAACGTGCGGACATAGGAGGACATGCACGGGTATTGTCCTTCTTTTATGGTGGCATGTGTTTTTCCTCAATATACACTGTCATATATTATGTATGAGACACTCTATTGGGTGTCTTTCTAAATCAAATTGCGACAATTGTGCCTTTTTGCAAAGTCTAGAAGGACGAAGCCACCACATGCTATTAATGATGTCCAAGACTTACAAGAAACTTGTAACAAAAGAAGAGCACAAACAGACCAAAGGATAGTTCCTCGTATCTTCGACTTGCACAAGCCAATGGCGCACGCTGAGGCTACCTCTATGCCACTTCTACTCCGAATCGGCAAAGTCAATGAGTCGTTGTAACTGCATTCAAGAAGTCACGAGAAATTGGCAAGAGATGCCAACAACGATCCAAAGCGCGGACCATCAACCTACATAAGAAGGCTCGAACAATGAGACCTAATCCCATGTATACGCCAACAACACACTCGGAGGATCCTACCGATGAGATCGTCGACGTCGTGCGAACTGAGGCAGAACCATGGAGGTTAATGACTCTTCCCCACAGCCCGATAGGATATAGGAAAACCAATCCCCACACGCCCAGCGGCTACGTTGGAACCATCACCACCATGACACGTGCTTCTCATAATGCTCCCATCGCCACCAGCTTTGGGTCGGAGACATTTATCGCATTGCGTTCGTCACCTCCACTGCCCGGATGAAAGTCATGAGAACATCAAAACCTAATGAACTAAACCAAGTCTCGGTCACCTTCTGGCACTCTAACCTTTCGCTGGAGTCAAGGGGCCAGAATTAGCGGGCGAGGAATTAGGGTTGTGTGGCGGCTAGGTTCTTTTCCTAGGGAAAATGCGCTTTTTACGCGACAAAATTTAACTTCTCTGTGTTGAACTGTTGATTTTTTTTCTTTTTTTTTCTTGCAGGATAATACTTGTATTACTCAAATCAAGAATTACAGCCACGACTGATAATGTCGAGAAGTTCATTTGGACCGGACCCAAGTCACACAACAGTTCGGCATTGTGATCTTCCAAAATTTGCCAGAAAGTGACTAGCATAATTTTTTGTGCGACCAACAGGAGTAATACAAGAAGTACGCTCGATCAAACTTTCTTTGATCTCCTTTATCAGAAAGGCATATTTTGATCTATTAGTATCTCCGCTTTGCTTGAATATTTCTCTTTGAACTTGGCTTTCTTTGAAATTAAATAAAGCAAGGCCTCTTGGTCCACCCCCGCGAACTGGAATTTACAACAAATGAGGTAAACACGATAAAAAAAACAAATGAGGTAAACTACTGTAGTACCCACCCACAGTCCCACACCGATCACAGTCACATGTCCGCAACGTTGCTCGCTGGCCAGGTGATGGCGATGGGGCTCGTCACCGTGTGCTTGCGGTCGCTCCACTCGATCGATCCGAACGTGTGATTCCCCGTGACGCTCCCGAAGATGCGTTGCGCAAAGGTGACTACGTACTCCTGCGTATTCTGCGTCGCGGTGAACCTCAGCGTCCGGGGGCTCACCGTGACGAGCACGCCGTCCGGGGCGGTGACCTTGGCCCTGTACGTAGCCCTGGCATCGCCGCCGACGTTGCGCACGACGCGGCGCTGCCTGACGACCGCCAGTTTGTTCGTGGTGAACACCACTGAGAATGCCGGATAGTTGTGGTCGCCGACGGAGGAGCCCGCGCGCGTCGAGCAGTTGGTGGACGAGCCGAACACGGCGATCTGCTTGTCTGTGTAGCCCAGCGCGCACAGGAAGGTGATGTAGTCCTCCGTGCCGGCATCGTACACCAATCCCGGGTCGACCGCGCGGTTGGGGTCGACGTGTCCGGCTCCGCGCGCAAACGGCGTGGACGCTTTGCCGGTGGACATGTCACCGATGACGCCGCCAGCGCTGTCCATGTTGTACGCGGTGGTCATCAGGGCTGACTTGATCATGGCGGGGCTCCATTCCGGCCTCGCCTGCCGGAGCAGCGCGGCGATGCCACTCACGTGCGGGCATGACATGGACGTGCCCGATATGATGTTGTACTTCACTCGCCTCGTGTCGCTGGCGAGCTCCGAGGGTGAGTTAGCCCCCGTCCAAGCGGCGAGGATGTCCACACCCGGCGCGGTCACGTCCGGCTTGAAGATCTCCGCCGTGCGGGTGTTCGGTCCGCGGCTTGAGAAGGACGCCATTCTAGGGGATGGAGACGCCGGGCCGACGACGGTGCCACGGAACACGATCGTCGCGGTAGGCGATGTTTGCTCGCTTATGTATTTCTTGATCTTCTCGGCAGCGGCAAATGTGACAGCCGTGGCGGGGTGGACATAGGCGCTGGTCATGGCCTGCTCGCCGTATGCTTCGGGGCTACCGAAGATTGCTCCGGCACCACCGGCGAGCTTTACGGCTTGTTCTTTTGCAGCCCGGGCGTACACGCCGGGGTCGCAGAAGACGATCTTCCCGGCTACCATGGTGGAGTTCAGCTTCCCTTCTTCACATATTTTTGAGCCCACGTCCCCTGCGTGGACCAGTGGTATCTGGGTCGCGCCCAGCGGCTCGCCCGCGTAGAGAGAAGTACCAGTGTAGGTCTCGCCGTTGCCAAGAACGACGTCGGCCGGGAATTGACGATTGAGGGTGGACGCGCCGACTGTCAAGAACCATGGCGCGACGTTCACGGCGGTGGACTCTTTGGGGCCAGAGTTTCCCGCGGAAGCGGAGACGACGATGCCCATGCTGACGGCGCGGAACGCGCCCACGGCGGTCGTGTCGCTATAAAAGTCCGGGGCCTTGCCGTTGGAGCCGAGGGAGAGAGAGATAACGTCGACACCGTCCGCGATGGCCTCATCAAACGCGGCGAGGATGTCAGAGCTCGCGCACCCTTTCCAGCACACTTTGTAGACTGCTATGCGCGCGCCCGGGGCCATGCCGACGGCTTTTCCCCTGGCGTAGTCGTAGAAGGCCGCGTCGGCAACAGCAGAGCCGCCGGCGGTGGAGGAGGTGTGGGTGCCATGGCCGTTGGTGTCGAGCGGCGACTCAGAGTCCTCACCGAACGCACTGCCGCGTGTAGCTTTCTGCCCCTTGTGGAAGAACTTGGCGCCGACGAGTTTGTTGTTACAGAGCGCGGAGCCGTTGAACGACGGTCCGGAGACGCACCCGCCGCGGAACTTGCCGGGCGGCAACGGCGGCAGCGACGGGTCGGCGGAGAAGGACGCGCGGCCTTCCGGGTACACGCCGGTGTCGAGGACCCCGATGACGACGTCGCTGGCGCCGTTGGACGCCGGGAGCAGCCCGGAGGACGGCGAGAGGCCGAGGAAGGACGGCGTGAGGGTGGTGTGCAGCTCCTGCATCACGTCGGGCACGACGGAGAGCACGGAGCCCGAGGACGCGAGGCGCGCGGCCTGGCGGCCCGTGAGGCGCGCCGCGAAGCCAGTGGCGGCGTGCGAGTAGGAGTAGAGCACCCTCGGCGCCGGGGTGGAGAGCTGGGCGGGGATGTGGTCGCGCAAGAACGAGCCGTACGCACGGGTGGTCAGCAGGCCGCGGCGCGGCAGGCGTGGTGCGTGCGCCGCCGCGACATGCACGATGTAGGAGGACTGGGCGTCCGTCGTCTCGATCTCCACCTCCGTGGCCGCAGCCGCGGCGGCGGCAACGAAGGCGAGCAGGACGAACACGGCCGCGAGTGGTCTGGGCTCCATTGTCGCTGCAAGAGATGTAAGGGGGTTGCGGTGTGATGGTAGCACGGACGGGGAGCACGAATAAGTAGGCAGCGCGGCTGCTCCGGCCACCGCGGCAGCAGCACGAGGAGGGAGTGGTTGTCGATCCGAATCATTTCGTGCTGATCATTGTGCTGCGAAGAGGGCTCGGAAGTATTTTATTGCCAGAAGCGGATAGCGAGACTCGCGTGTTACTTAAGAAATTGTCATTTCGATATTGTGCTGATCATACCTCTTTCAAAATTGCTGTTCGCTCGTTCCCTATAGGAACGCACGAAGCCTCTATTTTGTTTTTGGCAACAAAAATGTGGAGCATGTGTGTCCTTAAACTGATTGCATAACTAGTTATACTCATATCCTTTGATAAAGAGTGTACTGAGACTGAGAGGAGAGTAATGCTACGCATACATAGCTCACCTCAAAAGAACTGGACGAGTTTCTCCTTAGGGAGGAAATGTTGTGGAGACAACGATCGCGTGTCACACAACTTCGAGAAGGGGAACAAAATACAAAATATTTCCAGCAAAAAGCGACTTGGAGACAGAAAAAAAACAAGATTAGCAAGCTCAAAGATCCTGCTGGTAACTGGATCCATGATCCGGGTAAGTTAAGCACCATGGTAAGAGAGTTTTTTATGAAGCTTTATGAGGCTGACACAACTCTGGAACCCAATAACCTGCTGGAGCTGTTTGTTGCTAAAGTTACCCCGGAGATAAATGATCAGATTTGTAAGGCTTTTACAGATGAAGAAATAAGTGATGCTCTTTTTCAAATTGGTCCTTTGAAGGCCCCGGGCATCGATGGGTTCCCTGCCCGCTTCTTTCAAAGGAATTGGGTTGAGCTCCGAACGGATGTGATTAGCGCGGTGAAGAAATTCTTTGATGATGGAATCATGCCAGGAGGAATTAACGACACGATGATTGTCCTTATTCCTAAAGGTAATGCTCCCGAATACTTGAAAGATTTTCGGCCAATAAGCCTGTGCAACGTCATCTATAAAGTGATCTCTAAATGCCTTGTCAACCGCCTTCGACCTTTCTTGGATGAGTTGGTGTCAGAAACACAGAGTGCTTTCATTCCTGGAAGACTCATCACGGACAACGGATATATCGTCTTTGAGTGTTTTTATAAAATCCAACACAGCAAGAACGCTACCAATAACCATTGTGCCTACAAACTTGATCTGTCCAAAGCGTATGATCGTGTGGATTGGAGTTTCCTAGAAGGAGTTCTTAGCAGATCCGGGTTTTGTCAGAAATGGATAAATTGGGTGATGACCTGTGTTCGGTCTGTGAGATATGCAGTGAAGCTAAATGGAGAAATCTTGGATTTCTTCGAACCTTCGAGGGGTCTCCATCAAGGTGACCCTCTAAGTCCGTATTTGTTCTTGTTTGTGGCTGAAGGTCTATCACGTGCCCTTGAGGCTGAATGTGCTGCTGGTAAGATCACCCCTTTGAAAGTGGCGAGAGGGAGCCCAGGTATCTCCCATCTTCTATTCGCAGATGATAGTCTTCTCTTCTTTAAAGCTGATAGTGATGAAGCAAGGAGTATCAAGAATGCCCTCAACAAATTTCAGCACGGGACGAGCCAACTGTTAAGCCCAAGTAAATGTTCCATGTTGTTTAGCAGAGCTTGCCCTTCGCAGGTCCAGAATGAGATTAAGCATATTCTGGATATTAGCTCGCCACTTTTGAGGAGAGGTATTTGGGTTTGCCTACACCCGAGGGGCGCATGCAGAGAGGTCCCAGTTTCAACCTATCTTTGAGCGCTTCACTAAAAGGCTCACTAACTGGGTTGAAAGATTTATGTCCCATGGTTCTAAAGATATTTTGATCAAATCGGTGATTCAAGCATTACCGACTTATACCATGAGTATGTTCAAGATGAGTGTGGATTTTTGTGAGCAATACGAGAAAATGGTGCGTGATTTTTGGTGGGGTGATGAGCAAAATCAAAGAAGAGTTCACTGGATGTCATGGGAGAAGATGACACAACCAAAATGTCATGGAGGCCTGGGATTTCGAGACATGCAGGTTTTCAACCAGGCCCTGCTGGCTAAGCAAGCCCGGGCGCTTAATTCAGAGACCAGAGAGTTTGTGTGCTCGGATTAAGTCAAAATATTATCCGAATGGCAATTTGCTAGACACGGTCTTCGCGTCCGATGCGTCTCCTGTGTGGAGAGGGATTGAATTTGGCCTAGAACTCCTGAAGCAAGGTGTTGTTTGAAGAGTTGGAAATGGGAATAGTATCCAAATCCTTAGGGATAATTGGATCCCGAGGCAATCAGGACTCAAGGTTCTATCTCTTAAGACCTGGAGCCGAATCAGATGGGTTAATCAGCTCATGTTGCCGCAAGCAAGGGAATGGAATGTCCCCCTTATCGAGAAGCTATTCCATAATTTTGACGCCGAGGAAATATGCAAAATAAAGATTCCTCTCAATGAGACTGAAGACCATCTAGCTTGGAACTATGAGAAAAATGGCATCTTCACGGTAAGAAGTGCTTATAGATTGGGTATGAACTTGAAGCAGCAGGAAGAAATAGTTGGTTCGTCTCGTAGCATCAAGACCTTTGGAAGGGAAAATCTATGGAATTTGGTCTGGAAAGCACAGGTCCCTCACAAAGTTCGTATTGTTGCTCGGAGAATTGCCACAGATTCACTTCCCACAAAGGAAAATAAAAGGAGGAGGACCCTGGAAATTGATGGAATATGTAATATATGTGGTATAGAGAAAGAGGATGCTCACCATGCTGTTGTGAACTGCACCAAGGCTAGAGCTCTTAGATAAAAGATGAGAGAACATTGGGCATTACCAAAAGAATCAGTACTTGCCGAACCTAACCCGGATTGGCTGTTAAATGCTTTAAGCCAATGCTCTGAACACTTGCGTGAAAAACTGCTACTGGTTCTCTGGCGGTCATGGCATCTCAGGGAGGATATTGTACATAATAAAGGGGAAGCAAAGATCTCGGACTCGGTCCTTTTCCTAAAGAATTATTGGGAAACATTGAACTCTGAAGCCACAGTTGAAAGTGATATCAAAGGAAAAACCATTGCATGTTACCGAGATGCGCCGTCACCGTAAAGAATTATACAGCCAAAATGACACTGGTCTAGGGCCCCAAGGAGCTTGTATTAAACTGAACATCGATGCTTCTTTTGTTTCAGTTTTGGGCTCGGCTTGGGCTGGGGCGATCGCTTCGTGATAGCACGGGATCGGTTGTCTTTTCTGTAGGCTGTCATGTTCAGGCATGCGGCGATGCAGAGGAAGCAGAGGCAAGCGCCCTTGTGATTGGACTCAAGTGTTTGAGAAATGTTCACAGGGGACAGGTATACGTTGAGTCTGACTGTGCTGCTGTTGTGAATGCTATGAACACTGAAGGAAGGAACAAGGCCAAGTGGTGGGCTAAGTACGAAGAGGCTAAAAGCCTGATGCGTGACTTCAGTATATCTGAGGTGAGGAAAATCAAAAGAGAGTGCAATGTGGCTGCACATGAGTTGGCTGCTCATGCTAGAATTCATGGGGATTTTTTTCTGCCAAAGAATGTGCCACCAAATATACTTCATGTAATTGAGAATGATTGTACTCGTATTATGAATGAATGAGCTCTCTTTTGCCCTAAAAAAAAGTAAATTTACCGGAACCGGTATATACCGGTGAAGCATCTATCGTTCATGTCAACATCAAGATGCACACTGTCCTTTGACTAATAACCTAAGAAATCTTTTGTGGGCTGAAATACATCTCTATACTAGTCTGACACCACCTCACCAATACGTGAGCATGCCCTCACAACCTTATCATTTAGTCATGCACGTGCGCTCCCAGGCCACTCAACCTATAGTACTAACATTTTACTTTCTTGTTAGCTATTAAATGATTGATATATTTAAATAAATGTTTTAATTTTACATATTTTTATATATTTGAATTCCTAAAAACAAGATCTTTAAAACAAGACCAATATTCAATATATTTTAGCGTAGTTTGAATTTTACCGTTTCATTCGCTTTGGCATTTAACAAAATGGATTTAACTCATTTCAAAAACTCGTTTCACTTTGTTTAAAAAACTGATTTCACAATTAAGAAAATAAATTTGAGTCATCCAAAAATACAGATTTAACGCATTCTAAAATAGATTTAACTCAATTTGGAAAATAATTTTATTCATTTTATAACACTGATTTCACTCGTATCAAAACACATATTTAAGTCATTTCAAATAACTGGTTTCGCTCATTTCTAAAAGGTGATTTCACTCACTTCCAAAAACTAAATTCACTCATTTTGAAACACTCGTCTCACTTATTCCGAAACATGTATTTCACTCATTTACAAAAACAATTTCACTCATTTTAGAAAACAGATTACGCTCGTGTGAATTTTTTAACTCAATTTAAACACTGATTTCACGTATTTGAAAACACATATTTCATTCGTTTCAAAGAACTGGCTACATTAATTTCGTAAAACTGATTTGACTCATTTCACTGTGTTAAAAAAAGATTCCACTCATCTAAAAAACTGATCTCACTCATTTCAGAAAAAATAATTTCACTAAGTTGAGGAAACAGATTTCACTCATCATCATATTTCAGTTCGAAATGGATTTCACTCAGCACAACAAACTGAGTTCACTTGTTTAGAAATTGATTTTACTCAAAGCAAAAAAAACTAATTTCAAATATTTCAAAAAATTGATTTGACTCAATTCAAAAAACAATTTCACTTGTTTCGTAAAACAGATTTCACTCATTTATAGAAAAGGTTTTAAATAATTTGTTTCACATGTTTTAATTACATGACCAGTTTCAAAATTCTGAAATAACAATTTTCACATATGTCACACCAAAAAATGTGTCATGTGTATGAAAAACAGATTTCACTCATTTATAAAAAAGGTTTTAAATAATTAGTTTCACATGTTTTACATGACTAGTTTCAAAATTCCAAAATAACAAGTTTCACACCAAAAAATGTCTCATGTGTATGAAAAACATATTTCACTCATTTTAAAAAATTGGTTTCACCCAATTCAAAGAACATATTTCGCTATTTTTAGAAAGTTGATTTCACTCATTTCAAACGTTGAAATTTAGACTTGTTTGAATGTATTCAAGATTGATCTTGTTCTAAAGGTGTTGGCTCCAGGAGTTCAAATTATACAAAGTTTCGATAACAATTTTTTTGTTTTGAAGATATGAACAATCTAAATAGTGAAAAGGGAATTAAAAGTGATGGATTAGAGATGGAGATAGGGGAGATAATGTCAGAGACATGCATGTCATAGTCTGTACCCTGAGCAGTAAAAAGATAGAAGTAGGACCATGCATGCGTCCTTTGCATGTGCATGGTGGGTCCGGTCTGACGAAATATGGTGACTTAAATATAGCAAAGAGGGGAATACAAATGTATACCTTTTGAGCTGGCAACATGCTATTAGGGCATGTACAATGCATAGCCTCAAGGTGATGCCTCGCATGCCATGTAGGATCGGATATGACGTAAAGTAGGTTCGGATAGGGAAGCAGGATCCTCTTCAGGAGGCGGGTGCTTGAAGAGAAAAAACGTGGTCCGGTGACAAAAGCTGAAAAGGTTGGAGTGAAAAGTAGAGATGCATGTGTACTAGAGTCTTTATTTTTTATTTCTTAATGAGGCCCACTAGTGATAGCTTGCATTGGAAAGGAAAAATGAATGTAGGTGCTTCAAATTACTTCTTGTCATGAGGCATATGTATCCATATGCCACCATTGTACATGCCCTTAGTGATAGAACCACATGTACATACCGGAACCGCTAATAAACACTTTGCGTTTACAGGTGTTCTACAAGCAAGTGGGTTTTGATTGGAGATTAAGGGGGGGGGGGAGTGGCCACCCCCGTGAAAAATCAAGGGGGTAGAGGTTAGTTAGAAAGAAAGAATCATAGTCAGCGTGTAATTGTGTGTTACTCTTTGTATGTTGTGACGCCCCCGATTCAATCGTACACTAATCATACACGCAAACGTGTACGATCAAGATCAGGGACTGACGGGAAGATATCACAACACAACTCTAAAAATAGAATAAGTCATACAAGCATCATAATACAATTCAGGGGCCTCGAGGGCTCGAATGCAAGTGCTCGATCATAGACGAGTCAGCGGAAGCAACAATATCTAAGTACAGACATAAGTTAAACAAGTTGCCATAAGATGGCTAGCACAAACTGGGATACAGATTGAAAGAGGCGGAGGCCTCCTGCCTGGGACCCTCCTAAACTACTCCTGGTCATCGTCAGCGGCCTGCACGTAGTAGTAGGCACCTCCTATGTAGTGGGAATTAAATGATTGTGGCGTCGGCTCCTGGCTCCAAAGATCTGGTTGCGACAACCAGGTAGAAGGGAAAGGGGAAAAGAGGGAGAAAAGCAACCGTGAGTACTCATCCAAAGTACTCGCAAGCAAGGAGCTACACTACATATGCATGGGTATATGTGTAAAGGGCCATATCGGTAGACTGAACTGCAGAATGCCAGAATAAGAGGGGGATAGCTAATCCTGTCGAAGACTACGCTTCTGGCAGCCTCCATCTTGCAGCATGTAGAAGAGAGTAGATGATAAGTTCACCAAGTATCATCGCATAGCATAATCCTACCCGGCGATCCCCTCCTCGTCGCCCTGTTAGAGAGCGATCACCGGGTTATGTCTGGCACTTGGAAGGGTGTGTTTTATTAAGTATCCGGTTCTAGTTGTCATAAGGTCAAGGTACAACTCCAAGTCGCCCTGTTATCAAGATCACGGCTATTCAATAGATAAACTTCCTGCAGGGTGCACCACATAACCCAACATGCTTGATCCTATTTGGCCAGACACACTTTCCTGGGTCATGCCCGGCCTCGGAAGATCAACACGTCGCAGCCCAACCTAGGCACAACAGAGGTCAGCACGCCGGTCTAAATCCTATGGCGCAGGGGTCTGGGCCCATCGCCCATAGCACACCGCACCTTGCGTATGCCGGAAGCGTAACTAGCCCCTTAAAACAAGAGCAGGCTTACGTTCCAATCTGCGCGCCCGTCACGCCGACGTCCACGAAGGCTTCTACCGATACCACGACGCCGGTGCCCATAACTTTCCCACGTAGTTGGTTAGTGCGTATAGACCAAATGGCCGTGCTCAGATCAAATACCAAGATCTCGTTAAGCGTGTTAAGTATCCGCGAGTGCCGACCAGGCAGTGCCCACCTCTCTCCTAGGTGGTCTCAACCTGCCCCTGCCGCCCGCCACAAAGTAACAAATGGGACCGTGGAAACCTAGGCCCGCCTACCGGGATGGAGCCACCTGCCTTCAGCCCCATCTCCTAACAGATTATCATAAGCAATGTAACAAAGATAAAGTATATAGCATATGCCCGAGATCACCTCGAAGTGATCACGGCCCAAAGAGTATAGCATGGCGCATTTGACAAGAGTGTAGGGCCACCGATGATGGAACACTAGCATCCTATACTAAGCAAAGAGGATAAAGGTGTAAGGGTAACAAGCGTAGCAACAATGACAAAGTGCTATGCAGTAATAGGATTAACCGAAAGCGGTAACATGCTACACTACTCTAACGAAAGCAAGATAGAGAAGAATAGGCGATATCTCGGTGATCAAGGGGCTTTCACGGAAGCTCTGCTGAGGAGAAGGGTCGGTGGCGTGAAGTCGTACTCGGTGGCATCGGCGCCGGTCTCGGGTCTACCAGAGAAGAAGAGGGGAAGAAACAGAATCTGAGCAAACAAAGCATCACAAAACATAACGAGGCAATAAGCGGTGCTAGGTATGCCCTAACGCGGTAGTAAGTGATACCGGCGAACGGGGGAAACATCCGGGAAAGTATTCCCGGTGTTTCGCGTTTTCGGACAAATGAACCGGAGGGGGAAAGTTGTGTGTTTTCTATGCTAGGGCTGCATATCCGGATTCGTCTCGTCGTTCTGAGCAACTTTCATGTAGAAAACATTTTCATCTGAGCTACGGTTTATTTTATATGATTTTCTAAAGTTTTAAATTATTTTTAGAAGTTATCTAATTAATTTAATTCAACATTATCCAGAACAGTGCATGCTGACGTCAGCATGATGTCAGCAGTCAACAGGGGTGTTGACTGGTCAAACTCACATGTGGGTCACGTTCGTCATTGACTAGACTAACTAATCATGATTAATTAGTTTAATTAGTTGTTTAGTTTAATTAATTGAAATTAATTAAGTTAATTAATTAACTAATTAAATTATTATTCATTTATTTTTTTTATTTTTTTAGTTTCCATTAAAAAAAATGTTTTGGGCGTGGGCCCCGTTTGTCCTAGGCCAGAGGGCCTTAGCGGGCACCGGGCGTCTTGATTCTGGTTACGGGCGAGGCATCTTGCCGACCGGCAATGAGCGAGGGCGCCGGCGTGGGGCAGCGGCAAGAAGAGAGGGCGGCTGGCGGCCGGGCGCGGCAGAGCGAGGCGGGAGGTGAGGCGAAGTCAAAGGCGGGCGGGTGACGACACGGGTAGGGCGAACGGCGGGCGATGAAAGCGATGTATGAGGCGAGCCATGGCGAGCGTGCTCACACACAAGCAGCAGGGCTGCCACGGCGCTGCCGGCAGCGAGCCGACCAGCTAGGTGCGTGGCGTCCGGCTGGCGGGCGGCGCGGGCGGCAGCGGGGGCGGCGCGGGCGATGGCTACGAGTGGCCGAGCGGGCGTGAAGCATGTGGAGCGCGATGGCGATGGACTGCGGCACGCGAGCCGAGCGATGGTCAGGCACGCAACGGCACACGGGCGCAGCCTGCGGCGCGTTGAGCGGAGGGTCGCGGCGGATGCGGCGCTGCGGCGCGGCGCCGTCAACGGTTTACGGGAAGGGCGCGGGCGCGAACAGCGCAAGGCCGACACGGTGGTGGAAGCTCAGGGGGGAAGAAAAGGGAGGCGCGGCGCCTCACCGGCGGTTGTAGGGGACTTGGCAGCGGGGCTCGTGGTGGGGGATGGGGAAGCGCGACGGAGAGGGGAGGTAGTCCGGCGAGGTGGTCCGGGTCGATGGTGATCCGGGGCGGTGGCGATGCGGCGGGCTGCGACAGCGTGGCGACGGGATCGGGGTCGCTCGATCCCGATCCAGTCGGGGAGAGAGGGAGGAGTGAGTGGGGGTCGTGGGGGGTTAGGGTTTCAGTGCCCGTGGGGATAGGATAAGGGAGTGGGGGCGGGGGGCGGTTGGGCCAGCCAGGCGGCCCGGTGGGCCGAAGTCCAGTGGGGGGAGGGTTGTCTCTTTTCTTTTCTTTTGTTTTTATTTATCCTTTACCTTTTTATTTATTTTCTTTTCTGTTTTCTTTTAACTTCCAATTTATTTTTACTCTATTAAGATAAATAATTAGCGCCTAAATTAGTGTTGTAAATTAAGCCTATGCCATAAAAGCTTGACTTCCAAATAAATTAGTTTAGGATTTTATAAAATACGAAAGTCATTTATTTAATTGTTTTAGCCACTGGGTTAATTACTTTTGAGCATTTAAACATGTTTTAAAGGTTTGGTTTCTCCACCAGTATTTATTATGAATTACTTGCTACATTTAGAACATTTTAGTTTTGATATTTGAAAACTTTTGTGGTTTGCCTTTAACTCAAATTTGAATTTGAATGGTTTTGAACTAACGTGAGATTAACAACAGTAGCCGCGATGACGTGGCATGATTAATAGGGAATTACTGTAGCTTAAATATCCGGGCGTCACAATTCTCCTCCACTACAAGAAATCTCGTCCCGAGATTTAAGAGGGGAAATGATGGAGAAGGGATTTGGTCACGAAATTCTAAGAGTCATCTCGGTCTTTGTTGCTCTTCTCGAAGAGGTCGGTCCATTACGTTGGTGTCTTCATTTCTCTGCTTCGGTCATCATGACGATGTTGGCATCCTTTCTTCGGGAGCTCCATCGTACTTACGAATAGGAAAGGGGCAGCTTGACAACGATAGAACGCTACCAGGGGTAATCACCGGGGATTATCCCACGAATGAACATATGAGTATCTCTCGAGTTGAACGAATAAAACATGCCGAGAGCAAAGTAATATGGTACAATAAGAAGTTTCAAACGGGTAGATAGTTGCTCGAAGTCTGAACCAGAGAGGAAAAGGGGTTCAGCGCAGCGAGAGTAAGTATTGCGTTTGATACCAGAATAGAGCACTAGGAAGGTGGCTCGTGAATTAAATACGAAGCCAAGCATGAGGGATAACCATTAGAGACAGGGTTGTACAAGAGAGTCAGGTTTTGATCCTGTGGAATTGTGGGTTATGGGCCCACCATGTGGGTTAAAAGCAGGAAGGGCGGAGACGTCTTGCGTGATCATGTAAGCAAGGCATGTCAGAGGATAGCCTGTCATTTATGTCGACAACAACATCGGTACCAAGGGCGAGGGACGAAGAGAACCATTTTCCTGCTCGTTGAACGAGGCGGACCAATAGGCAAAGTTCTCGTCCATCGGTGGTTACCAGAATGTCATCAACAATAGTAACAGGGTCTTGCTGATGTAATTGTACACCGAGGTGTTTACATAAGCAGGAGAATATTACTGCTTAGAACATATAGATCACAAGAAAGGTTAAACCATACCATGGAAAGGATAATATGATTATCAAATTAAACAGAGCAATGGAAAGGAAAATGTGTTTAAACACATATTTCAGAGTATATCCTTCCCAAGGACAAGAAGAGCATGATATCCATGACATGATAGAAGTAGAAAACCATTTAGGTAAGGGGAAAGAAATTTCATGACATTACCCATACAACGGTGTTTGGATAATTGAGCAAGAAACATTTAGCATTGGGCTTCAAATGTTCTTGTTGAAAATCGGAGTATCACAGACATGCTTCGAGATAGCATTGACATGGTCACTAGGTAAAGATCAGACTTTGGATACTCTAAGGATCCATCAGGAACAATTTACAGAATAAGTCTTACAGTTCTCTCATGGAAGAATGGCTAACCTTACCAAAACGAAAACTATAATAATAGGTCCTCCGGCCAGGTGTGCTGGGCATGACATCACCTTACTGGGTCATATAAAGACAAATGGTATAAATCTTGGAAATATGTTCCAATCATCATATCTGACCGAGATTCAGATCTGACTGGTGTCAAGATACCTCAGACACGGGATGCCTGAGAAGAAAAGGTGCAACGCGAATTGTCAAGATGACATCAAAGATTCTCGGGAGATGTATGATATAATGATGTATGCTCGAGGAAAAACATACACAATTAAACATTGGTTGAAAGGTGCACCCGAAATATGGATTGGGTTGCACGATCAATGTTAGAATGGTGACTTGATGAACAAAAGAATTAGAATGAAACTCGACCGTTCACTTCAAAGCAATAGGGTTGCTAGAAGTTTTGAATTCACACATCATAGTTCAATTGTCGGTATTCCGGTTAGAAACAACACGGGTACCAAGAAAGAATGGTGAGGGTGAGAAGTATCACTATACCGAGAATTCTTAAGAGGTACTGAAATTCTCACAACATTGTTGATATATAAGATGGTATTACTTCAAGGTAGGACATAAGACAAGCTGGATAGCCAGGAACTCAAGGTACAGCCACAACACAAACAAGTTTGTGTTAAAAAGTTTGTGTTGAAAAGAAGGCAAGGAAGTAGTCGATGACAACACAATTTACCAAGGGACAAGGATGGTATTTCCCATGAAGAATTCAATAGATATCTTGGAAGAGCTCAGAAAGTTGACGATGATCACGACACATTTGTCGAGAGATTTCCTGAAGATGTAATCGATCGACGATGACATCAAGTCAAAGGAATGATGAAGCGAAAGGTTATTGGAACCACGAGTACGACACAAACTCGAATGAAGCTTGCTGATCAAGGCGAAATGATATGATGAGGAAGATCAACGTAAGCTAAGCTCATCGTCGGAAGTTGTACTCCGGGAATAAGGACCAGGTAGCACAGTTAAAATCAGCACGATAATAATATAGCCAATCAGGCTAGGAATGACTTGAAGGATTATTAAACTCGTAAGCAACGAGAATTACTTAGAGTTATTGAATTCTAGTGCGGAATCAATTCACTTATGGTGTTCTCGAGTGACTAATAACTCAGAACCCGGGGAAAATCTGAAAACGGCGAGATGCAATACTAGATGAAGACTCATAGGAAGCAACACAATTCTTTGATATTCTCGAGATACCGGAGGGCAATACTCGAAGGAAGATCAAAATAGAGGTTGCGGAGAAGTATCGATCAACCGAAGACAAGTATTTTAACTTGTCTGAGAAATGGAATCAAGGAGAAATGTAGTCGGAACCACGATTGCAAAAAGGCCAGATCCCAGATATAAGATGAGCTTATACCAAGGGAATAATTTAATTTAAGATAAGCTTTAATGGTAAGATCTACATCGTGTCCATGGGCATGAACACAAAGTTTAAGGTCGACTCCCACTTCTCTAATGCATAACCTTTCATTCACTGCTCTAAAAATGATTTCAGTGTGAAAACCTACCGGGTGAATTACTAGAGGAGTATGACCGTGAAAAGTTTTCGGGTTCACACAGATTAAGGAAGGCATAAGGTTCAACCCATCGAGATATCTTAGAAACATATACCTCAAGTTTCAAGAGTAAATATCACCAGCTCGAAAGTAGAGCATGGTTGGCCAAATCAGAGAATAGGATTTACTAATGGCGTTATGTATCAGGGAAGAATTCACAAGACGATTAAATATGAAGGACATTGTCAAATAATAATCCAACAAAGGGTATGACGGTCCATAGCGGAGCTGATGTGAGCATGGGCACACAACTAGTTGAAGAAAGAATGCATGGGCATCAGATTATAGAACATCTGAATGATTCGATGCTTAGATATCAAAGGAATTATGATTTCCAAATCAAAGGATCAGAAGCAGACGCACTGACCAAGGGTGGATAAGTTCAATAGACCTAAGAGTACAATTGACGGCAAATAGATTGGTTGAGAACAAGCTCATGTTCAAAATGACGTCTGAGGCGGAAAGATAATTTAGAAGGGTCGATTGATGATTGTGTGCATTCGCACACATGTTTGAATCAATAGGATCAAAATGACAGTGTCAAAAGATACTAGTGAATATTACTAGTGATATGGGAGCATCCATAATGTAAGCATACAAGTATTTGCAGAGCAATAGTTCGAAGAGGATGCTCAGAAGGTCGGATAGTATTTCAGAGTATCTTATGAAGCATACGAACAACTAGGGATGAACGGACACTCAATAAGTGCGAGGAATGTTCAATAGGGGTATTCATGTGGTAAAGAACTGCAAGGCAGTAAGCTTAAAGGATTTTCGGAACAACGGAGAGCAATTTAGGGCATCTAGTAATAACAAGAGCAATGGGGAATGATTGTATGAATGGCAAGTGTATGCAGTTTTTATAGGGGTTGACGGTGGAAGGAAATCGCAAATGCGATGGCACAAAGACTCAAGAGAACATCGTAGAGTAACTTCGGAATCTTCTAGTGCAGCAGGCGATCATCTGCGGTAAGGGGCTCTCCGGGAGAAAGTATTTTCGAGAACCTAACGTTAGTTTTGTTTTTAGCAAAATCATTTAACCCGAATAGAAGAGAGCTCAGAGTCCCAGAGTATAGACGAGGAATAAAACATCCTAATACCACCCAATGGCGAAGTGGGCCCGTAAGGCACACAGCCATGTTAATAAAAGTTTTGTAATGTCTAGACTCGACTTCGGCCAGGGAGTGTGGAAGGGGGATTCCTACAGGAAGTCGGCTCTGATACCAACTTGTGACGCTCCCGATTCAATCGTACATTAATCATACACACAAACGTGTACGATCAAGATCAGGGACTCACGGGAAGATAACACAACACAACTCTAAAAATAAAATAAGTCATACAAGCATCATAATACAAGCCAGGGGCCTCGAGGGCTCGAATACAAGTGCTCGATCATAGACGAGTCAGCGGAAGCGACAATATCTGAGTACAAACATAAGTTAAACAAGTTGCCATAAGATGGCTAGCACATACTAGGATACAGATCGAAAGAGGCGCAGGCCTCTTGCCTGGGACCCTCCTAAACTACTCCTGGTCGTCGTCAGCGGCCTGCACGTAGTAGTAGGCACCTCCGATGTAGTGGGAGTCGTCGTCGACGGTGGTGTCTAGTGCTACGTCTTGAGCTTGCGTTGGTTTTCCTCGAAGAGGAGAGGGTGATGCAGCAAGTGTAGCGTAAGTATTTCCCTCAGTTTTGAGAACCTGTGTATCAATCCAAAGAGGAGACTCCTCAAAAGTCCCACGCACCTACACAAACAAACTGAGAACTCGCAACCAACACAATAAAGGGGTTGTCAATCCCTTCACGACCACTTGCGAAAGTGAGATCTAATAAAGATAGTATGATAAGATAAATATATTTTTGGTATTTTATAATATAGATGCAAAAAGTAAAGATGCAAGTAAAAGTAGATTGAAAGCAAATATGATAGGATATAGACCCGGGGGCCATAGGTTTCACTAGTGGCTTCTCTCAAGATAGCATAAGTATTACGGTGGGTGAACCAATTACTGTTGAGCAATTGATAGAAAAGCGCATAGTTATGAGATTATCTAGGCATGATCATGTATATAGGCATCACATGTTGGAAATATGCCCTAGAGGCAATAATAAATTAGTTATTATTATTATATTTCCTTGTTCATGATAATCGTTTATTATCCATGCTATAATTGTATTGATAGGAAACTCAGATACATGTGTGGATACATAGACAACACCATGTCCCTAGTTAGCCTCTAGTTGACTAGCTCGTTGATCAATAGATGGTTACGGTTTCCTGACCATGGACATTGGATGTCGTTGATAACAGGATCACATCATTAGGAGAATGATGTGATGGACAAGACCCAATCCTAAGCCTTGCACAAAGATTGTAGTTCGTATGCTAAAGCTTTTCTAATGTCAAGTATCTTTTCCTTAGACCATGAGATTGTACAACTCCCGGATACCATAGGAATGCTTTGGGTGTACCAAACGTCACAACGAATCGGGTGGCTATAAAGGTGCACTACGGTATCTCCGAAAGTGTCTCATTGGGTTGGCACGAATCGAGATCGATTTGTCACTCCGTAAACGGAGAGGTATCTCTGGCCCACTCGGTAGGACATCATCATAATATGCACAATGTGACCAAGGGGTTGATCACGGGATGATGTGTTACGGAACGAGTAAAGAGACTTGCCGGTAACGAGATTGAACAAGGTATCGGTATACCGACGATCGAATCTCGGGCAAGTACAATACCGTTAGACAAAGGGAATTGTATACGGGATCGATTGAGTCCTTGACATCATGGTTCATCCGATGAGATCATCGTGGAACATGTGGGAGCCAACATGGGTATCCAGATCCCACTGTTGGTTATTGACCGGAGAACGTCTCGGTCATGTCTCAAGATGGTTCCCGAACCCGTAGGGTCTACACACTTAAGGTCTGGCGACGCTAGGGTTATAAAGGAAGTTTGTATGTGGTTACCGAATGTTGTTCGGAGTCCCAGATGAGATCCCGGACGTCAAGAGGAGTTCTGGAATGGTCCGGAGGTAAAGATTTATATATGGGAAGTCCTGTTTTGGTCACCGGGAAAGTTTCGGGTTTTTTCGGTAACGTACCGGGACCACCGGGAGGGTCCCGGGGGTCCACCAAGTGGGGCCACCAACCCCGGAGGGCTGCGTGGGCCAAGTGTGGGAGGGGACCAGCCCCAGGTGGGCTGGTGCGCCCCCCACAAGGGGCCCAAGGCGCAGGGAAGAGTGGGACGGGGCACACCCTAGGGCGAGATGGGCCCTAAGGCCCACCCAGTGCGCCGCCTCCTCTCTCCCCTCCGCCGCCACCCAGATGGCATCTGGGGCTGCCGCCACCCTTGGGGAGGGAACCCTAGAGGCGCAGCCCCTCCCTCCCCTATAAATACATGAGGTCTGGGGGCTGCCAAACACACGAGAACCTCTCCCTCTTGGCGCAGCCCTACCTCTCTTACTCCTCCTCTCCCGCGGTGCTTGGCGAAGCCCTTGTGGACTACCACGCTCCTCCATCATCACCACGCCGTTGTGCTGCTGCTGGATGGAGTCTTCCTCAACCTCTCCCTCTCTCCTTGCTGGATCAAGGCATGGGAGACGTCACCGGGCTGTACGTGTGTTGAACGCGGAGGTGCCGTCTGCTCGCACTAGGATCTCCGGTGATTTGGATCACGGCACGACTCCTTCAACCCCGTTCTCTTGAATGCTTCCGCTTAGCAATCTACAAGGGTATGTAGATGCACTCTCCTTCCCCTCGTTGCTGGTTTCTCCATAGATAGATCTTGGTGACACGAGGAAAATTTTGAATTTCTGCCACGCTCCCCAACAAAGTGGCATCATGAGCTAGGTCTATTGTGTAGATTCTTTGCACGCAGTAGAAAACAAAGTAGTTGTGGGCGTTGATAATGTTCAATATGCTTACCGTTACTAGTCCAATCTTGTTTCGACGGTATTGTGGGATGAAGCGGCCGGACCGACCTTACACGTACACTTACTTGAGATGTGTTCCACCGATCGACATGCACTTGGTGCATAAAGTGGCTAGCGGGTGCCGCCTCCCACTTTAGTCGGAACGGATTCGATGAAAAGGGTCCTTATGAAGGGTAAATAGCAATTGGCATATCACGTTGTGGTTTTGCGTAGGTAAGAAACGTTCTTGCTAGAAATCCATAGCAGCCACGTAAAACATGCAACAATAATTAGAGGACGTCTAACTTGTTTTTGCAGGGTATGCTATGTGATGTGATATGGCCAAGAAGAATGTGATGAATGATATGTGATGTATGAGATTGTACATGTTCTTGTAATAGGAATCACGACTTGCATGTCGATGAGTATGACAACCGGCAGGAGCCATAGGAGTTGTCTTAATTTATTGTATGACCTGCGTGTCATTGAACAAACGCCATGTAATTACTTTACTTTATTGCTAACCGGTAGCCATAGTAGTAGAAGTAATAAGTTGGCGAGACAACTTCATGGAGACACGATGATGGAGATCATGATGATGGAGATCATGGTGTCATGCCGGTGTGACGATGATGATCATGGAGCCTCAAGATGGAGATCAAAAGGAGCAAAATGATACTGGCCATATCATGTCACTATTTGATTGCATGTGATGTCTATCATATTTATGCATCTTATTTGCTTAGAACAACAGTAGTAAATAAGATGATCCCTCATTAAAATTTCAAGAAAGTGTTCCCCTAACTGCGTGCACTGCTATGTAAAGTTCGCTGCTTCAAGCACCACGTGATGATCGGGTGTGATAGATTCTTACGTTCACATACAACGAGTGTAAGCCAGATTTACACACGCCAAACACTTAGGTTAACTTGACGAGCCTAGCATGTATGCACATGGCCTTGGAACACAAGAGACCGAAAGGTCGAGCTTGAGTCGTATGGAGGATACGATCAACATGAAGATGTTCACCGATGATGACTAGTCCGTCTCACGTGATGATCGGACACGACCTAGTTGACTCGGATCATGTAATCACTTAGATGACTAGAGGGATGTCTATCTGAGTGGGAGTTCATAAGATGAACTTAATTATCCTGAACATAGTCAAAAGATCTTTGCAAATTATGTCATAGCTCGCGCTTTAGTTCCACTGTTTAGATATGTTCCTAGAGAAGAAATATAGTTGAAAGTTGACAGTAGCGATTATGCGGACAATAGAAAGATTATGTCCTTAATGCACCGCTCAGTGTGCTAAACCCCAAACGTCGTATGTGGATGTTTCAAACATCGGACATACACGTTTTGATAACTACGTGATAGTTCAGTTATATGGTTTAGAGTAGAGGCACCAAATACGTTTTTCGAAACGTCGCGGAACATATGAGATGTTTCGAGGGCTGAAATTGGGATTTCAGGCTCGTGCCCACGTCAAGAGGTATAAGACCTCCGACGATTTTCTTAGCCTGCAAACTAAGGGAGAAAAGCTCAATCGTTGAGCTTGTGCTCAGATTGTCCGAGTGCAACAATCACTTGAATCGAGTGGGAGTTGATCTTCGAGATGAGATAGTGATGTTTCTCCAAAGTCATTGCCACCAAGCTGCTAGAGCTTCATGATGAACTATAACATATCAGGGATAGATATGATGATCCTTGAGGCATTCGCGATGTTTGACTCCGCGAAAGTAGAAATCAAGAAGGAGCATCAACTGTTGATGGTTGGTGAAACCACTAGTTTCAAGAAGGGCAAGGGCAAGAAGGGATACTTCATGAAACAACAAATCAGCTGCTGCTCTAGTGAAGAAACCCAAGGTTGAACCCAAACCCGAGACTAAGTGCTTCTGTAATAAGGGGAACAGCCACTGGAGCGGAATTACCCTAGATACTTGGTAGATGAGAAGGCTGGCAAGGTCGATAGAAGTATATTGGATATACATTATGTTAATGTGTACTTTACTAGTACTCCTAGTAGCACCAGGGTATTAGATACCGGTTCGGTTGCTAAGTGTTAGTAACTCGAAATAAAAGAGCTACGGAATAAACGGAGACTAGCTAAAGGTGAGGTGACGATATGTGTTGGAAGTGTTTCCAAGTTTGATGTGATCAAACATCGCACGCTCCCTCTACCATCAAGATTAGTATTAAACCTGAATAATTGTCATTTGGTGTTTGCATTGAGCATAGACATGATTGGATTATGTCTATCGCAATACGATTATTCATTTAAGGAGAATAATGGTTATTCTATTTATTTGAGTAATACCTTCAATGGTCTTGCACCTAAAGGAATGGTTTATTGAATCTCGAGCGTAGTGATACACATTTTCATGCCAAAAGATATAAGATAGTAATAGTACCACTTACTTGTGGCACTGCCATGTAAGTCATATTGGTATAAAATGCATGAAGAAGCTCCATATTGATGGATCCTTGGACTCACTCGGTTTTGAAAAGTTTGAGACATGCGAACCATGTCTATTGGTGTATACGCATGAAGAAACTCCATGCAGATGGATCGTTTGGACTCACTTGATTTTGAATCACTTGAGATATGCAAATCATACCACATGGGCAAGATGACTGAAAAGCCTCGTTTTCAGTAAGATGGAACGAGATAACAACTTGTTGGAAGTAATACATTTTGATGTGTGCAGTCCAATAAGAGCTAAGGCACGCAGTGGATATCGTTATGTTCTTACTTCACGGATGATTTGAGAAGATACTAAGTATATTTACTTGATGAAACACAAGTCTGAATTATTGAATGGTTCAAGTAATTTCAGAGTGAAGTTGAAGATCATTGTGACAAGAGGATAAAATGTCTATGATATGATCATAGAGATGAGTATCTGATTTACGAGTTTGGCACACAATTAAGACATTGTGGAGATTGTTTCACAACCAATACCGCCTGGAACACCATAGTGTGATGGTGTGTCCGAACATCATAGTTGCACCCTATTGGATATGGTGCGTACCATGATGTCTCTTATCGAATTACCACTATTATTCATGGGTTAGGCATTAGAGACAAACGCACTCACTTTAATAGGGCACCACGTAATTCCGTTGAGACGACACCGTTTGAACTATGGTTTGGAGAAACCTAAGTTGTCGTTTCTTAAAAGTTTGGGGCTGCGACGCTTATGTGAAAAAGTTTCAGGTTGATAAGCTCGAACCCAAAGCGGAGAAAATGCATCTTCATAGGACACCCAAAACAGTTGGGTATACCTCCTAATTCAGATCCGAAAGCAATAGGGATTGTTTCTTGAATCGGGTCCTTTCTCGAGGAAAAGTTCGTCTCGAAAATTGAGTGGGAGGATGGTGGATACTTGATGAGGTTATTGAACCATCACTACAACTAGTGTGTAGCAGGGCACAGGAAGTTGTTCCTGTGGCGCCTACACCAATTGAAGTAGAAGCTTATGATAGTGATCATGAAGTTTCGGATCAAGTCACTACCGTACCTCGTAGGGTGACAAGGATGTGTACTACTTGAGTGGTACAAGAATCCTGTCTTGAAGGTCATGTTGCTAGACAACAATGAACCTACGAGCTATGGTGAAGCGATGGTGGGCCGATATTCCGACAAATGGTTAGAAGCCATGAAATCCGAGATAGGATCCATGTATCAGAACAAAGCATGGACTTTGGTGGACTTGCCCGATGATCGGCAAGCCATTGAGATAAATGGATCTTTAAGAAGAAGACGAACGTGGACGGTAATGTCACCGTCTATGAAGCTCGACTTGTGGCGAAGAGTTTTTCACAAGTTCAAGGAGTTGAATACGATGAGATTTTCTCATCCGCAGCGATGCTTAAGTCCATCAGAATCATGTTAGCATTAGCTGCATTTATGAAATCTGGCAAATGGATGTCAAAACGAGTTTCCTTACCAGTTTTCGTAAGGAAAGGTTGTATGTCATACAATCAGAAAGTTTTATCGATCCTAAGGATGCTAAAAGGTATGCCGGCTCCAGCGATCCTTCTAAGGACTGGAGTAAGCATCTCGGAGTTGGAATGTGCGCTTTGATGAGATGATCAAAGATTTTGGGTTTATACAAAGTTTTTGAGAAACTTGTATTTCCAAAGAAGTGAGTGGGAGCACTATAGAATTTCTGATGAGTATATGTTGTTGACATATTGTTGATCAGAAATGATGTAGAATTTCTGGAAAGCATGCAGGGTTGTTTGAAAGGTGTTTTTCAATAGAAAACCTGGATTAAGCTACGTGAACATTGAGCATCAAGATCTATAAGGATAGATCAAGAACGCTTAATGGTACTTTCAAATGAGCACATACCTTGACATAATCTTGAAGGTGTTCAAGATGGATCAGTCAATGAAGGAGTTCTTGCCTGAGTTGTAAGGTATGAAGTTAAGACTTAAAGCTCGACCATGGCAGAAAAGAGAGAAAGGACGAAGGTCGTCCCCTATGCTTTAGACGTAGGCTCTATAGTATGCTATCTTTGTGTGCACGGAAGTGTGGCTTGCCATGAATCAGTCAAGGGGTACAAGAATGATCCAGGAACGGATCATTGGACAACGGTCAAAACTCTCCTTAGAGGAATAAGGATATGTTTCTCGATTATGGAGGTGATAAAGAGTTCGATGTAAAGGGTTACATCGATGCAAGATTTAACACATATCCGAGTGACTCTAAGTAGCAAACCGGATACGTATAGTGGAGCAACCATTTGGAATAGCTTCAAGTGGAGCGTAGAAGCAGCATTTACAATATGACTTAAAGATTTGCGAAGTACATACGGATCTGAATGTTGCAGACCCGTTGACTAAAACTTCTCTCACAAGCAAAACATGATCAAACCCCATAACTCATTGAGTCTTAATCACATGATGATGTGAACTAGTTTAATGACACTAGTAAACTCTTTGGATGATGGTCACATGGCGATGTGACGTGTGAGTGTTAATCACATGGTGATGTGAACTAGATTATTGACTAGTGCAAGTGGGAGACTGTTGGAAATATGCCCTAGAGGCAATAATAAATTAGTTATTATTATTATCTTTCCTGTTCATGATAATCGTTTATTATCCATGCTATAATTGTATTGATAGGAAACTCAGATACATGTGTGGATACATAGACAACACCATGTCCCTAGTTAGCCTCTAGTTGACTAACTCGTTGATCAATAGATGGTTACGGTTTCCTGACCATGGACATTGGACGTCGTCGATAACGGGATCACATCATTAGGAGAATGATGTGATGGACAAGACCCAATCCTAAGCCTAGCACAAAGATCGTAGTTCATATGCTAAAGCTTTTCTAATGTCAAGTATCTTTTCCTTAGACCATGAGATTGTGCAACTCCTGGATACCGTAGGAATGCTTTGGGTGTACCAAACGTCACAACGTAACTGGGTGGCTATAAAGGTGCACTACAGTTATCTCCGAAAGTGTCTGTTGGGTTGGCACGAATCGAGACTGGGATTTGTCACTCCGTGTAAACGGAGAGGTATCTCTGGGCCCACTCGGTAGGACATCATCATAATGTGCACAATGTGACCAAGGGGTTGATCACGGGATGATGTGTTACGGAACGAGTAAAGAGACTTGCTGGTAACGAGATTGAAGAAGGTATCGGTATACCGACGATCGAATCTCGGGCAAGTACAATACCGTTAGACAAAGGGAATTGTATACGGGATCGATTGAGTCCTTGACATCGTGGTTCGTCCGATGAGATCATCGTGGAACATGTGGGAGCCAACATGGGTATCCAGATCCCGCTGTTGGTTCTTGACCGGAGAATGTCTCGGTCATGTTACCATGGTTCCCGAACCCGTAGGGTCTACACACTTAAGGTTCGATGACGCTAGGGTTATAAAGGAAGTTTGTATGTGGTTACCTAATGTTGTTCGGAGTCCCGGATGAGATCCCGGAGGTCACGAGGAGTTCCGGAATGGCCCGGAGGTAAAGATTTATATATGGGAAGTCCTGTTTTGGTCACCGGGAAAGTTTTGGGTTTTTTCGGTAACGTACCGGGACCACCGGGAGGGTCCCGGGGGTCCACCAAGTGGGGCCACCAACCCCGGAGGGCTGCGTGGGCCAAGTGTGGTAGGGGACCAAGGCGCAGGGAAGAGTGGGAGGGGGCAAACCCTAGGGCAGATGGGCCCTAAGGCCCACCCCAGGCGCGCCTCCCCTCTCTCCCCCTCTGGCCGCCACCCAGATGGCATCTGGGGGCTGCCGCCACCCTTGGGGAGGGAACCCTAGAGGGGGCGCAGCCCCCTCCCCTCCCCCTATAAATACATGAGGTCTGGGGGCTGCCCAACACACGAGAACCTCTCCCTCTTGGCGCAGCCCTACCTCTCTTACTCCTCCTCTCCCGCGGTGCTTGGCGAAGCCCTGCTGGACTACCACACTCCTCCATCATCACCACGCCGTTGTGCTGCTGCTGGATGGAGTCTTCCTCAACCTCTCCCTCTCTCCTTGCTGGATCAAGGCATGGGAGACGTCACCGGGCTGTACGTGTGTTGAACGCGGAGGTGCCGTCTGCTCGGCACTAGGATCTCCGGTGATTTGGATCACGACAAGTACGACTCCTTCAACCCCGTTCTCTTGAACGCTTCCGCTTAGCGATCTACAAGGGTATGTAGATGCACTCTCCTTCCCCTCGTTGCTGGTTTCTCCATAGATAGATCTTGGTGACACGTAGGAAAATTTTGAATTTCTGCTACGTTCCCCAACATCACGTCCATAACAAGTAGACCGACTCCTGCCTGCATCTACTACTATTACTCCACACATCGACCGACTCCTGCCTGCATCTAGAGTATTAAGTTCATAAGAGCAGAGTAATGCATTAAGCAAGATGACATGATGTAGAGGGATAAACTCATGCAATATGATATAAACCCCATCTTGTTATCCTCGATGGCAACAATACAATACGTGCCTTGCAACCCTTTACATCCTTTGGGTAAGGACACCGCAAGATTGAACCCAAAGCTAAGCACTTCTCCCATGGCAAGAAAGATCAATCTAGTAGGCCAAACCAAACTGATAATTCGAAGAGACTTGCAAAGATAACTCAATCATACATAAAAGAATTCAGAGAAGATTCAAATATTATTCATAGATAAACTTGATCATAAACCCACAATTTATCGGATCTCGACAAACACACCACAAAAAGAGTTTACATCGAATAGATCTCCACAAGAGAGGGGGAGAACATTGTATTGAGATCCAAAAGAGAGAAGAAGCCATCTAGCTAATAACTATGGACCCGTGAGGTCTGTGGTAAACTACTCACAACTCATCGGAGGGGCAAGGATGTTGATGTAGAAGCCCTCCATGGTTGATTCCCTCCGGCAGAGTGCGTGAAGGCTCCAAGATGGGATCTCATGGATCTGAGAAGGTTCTGGCGGTGGAAATTGTGTTTCGTGATGCCCCTGGATGTTTTCGGGGTACGTAGGTATATATAGGAGGAAGAAGTACGTCGGTGGCCGCCCGAGGGGCCCATGAGACAGGGGGCGCGCCCTATAGGGGGGGGGGCGCCCTCCTATCTCGTGGCTTCCTCGGCTGGTTCTTGACTTGCACTCCAAGTCCTCTAGATCACGTTTGTTCCAAAAATCATGCTCCCGAAGGTTTCATTCCGTTTGGACTCCCTTTGATATTCCTTTTCTTCGAAATACTGAAATAGGCAAAAAAATAGCAATACGGGCTAGGCCTCCGATTAGTAGGTTAGTCCCAAAAATGATATAAATGTGTAAAATAAAGCCCATAAACATCCAAAAGGGGTAATATAATAGCATGGAACAATAAAAAATTATAGATATGTTGGAGAGGTATCAAGCATCCCCAAGCTTAATTCCTGCTCGTCCTCGAGTAGGTAAATGATAAAAAGAAATTTTTGATGTGGAATGCTACCTAGCATAATTCTCAATGTAATTTTCTTTATTGTGGCATGAATGTTCAGATCCAAATGATTCAAAATAAAAGCTTATAAAACATAAAAATAATAATGCTTCAAAGCATACTAACAAATAATCATGTCCTATCAAAATAACATAGCCAAAGAAAGCTTATCCCTACAAAATCATATGGTTAGGCCATGCTTCATTTTCATTACACAAAAATACTCACATCACGCACAAGCCCGATGACGAGCCGAGCAACTGTTTCATACTTTTTAACGCGCTTAAGCTTTTTCAACTCTTACGCAATACATGAGCGTAAGCCATGGACATAAAACTATGGTGGTATATGGTGGTGGTTGTGAGGACAAAAAGGGAGAAGATAATCTCACATCAACTAGGCGTATCAACGGGCTATATAGAGATGCCCATCAATAGATATCAATGTGAGTGAGTAGGGATTGCCATGCAACGGATGCACTAGAGCTATAAATATATGAAAGCTCAATAAAAGAAACTAAGTGGGTGTGCATCCAACTTGCTTGCTCACGAAGACCTCAGGCATTTTGAGGAAGCCCATCATTGGAATATACAAGCCAAGTTCTATAATGAAAAATTCCCACTTAGTATATGAAAGTGACAACATAAGGGACTCTCTATCATGAAGATCATGGTGCTATTTTGAAGCACAAGTGTGGAAAAGGAGATAGTAGCATTGTCCCTTCTCTCTTTTTCTCTCATTTTTATTTTTTTCTTATTCTTTTTTTTCTTTGGCCTTCCTCTTTTTTTGGCCTTTCTATTTTTTTCTCTTTTTTTTGTAAAGTCCGAAGTCTCATCCCGACTTGTGGGGGAATCATAGTCTTCATCATCATTTCCTCACTAGGACAATGCTCTATAATGAAGATCATCACACTTTAATGGATTTACAACTCAAGAATTACAACTCAAAGCTAGAACAAGATATGACTCTATATGAATGCCTCCGTCGGTGTACCGGGATATGCAATGAATCAAGAGCAACATGTATGAAAGTTATGAGAGTGGCCTTGCCACAAATACGATGTCAACTACATGATCATGCAAAGAGCAATATGACAATGATGGAACGTGTCATAATAAACGAAACGGTGGAAAGTTGCATGGCAATATATCTCGGAATGGCTATGGAAATGCCATAATAGGTAGGTATGGTGGCTGTTTTGAGGAAGGTAAATAAGGGGTTTATGATACCGGCGAAAGTTGCGCAGTAATAATAAAGGCTAGCAACGTAAAAAGGATGAGTGTGCCTATGTCCATGGACTCACATTAGTCAAAAGAGAACTCATATACTTATTGCAAAAGCCTACTTAGCCCTCGAAGCAAAGTACTACTACGCATGCCCCAAGAGGGATAGATTGGTAGGAAAAGACCATCGCTCGTCCCCATCGCCACTCATAAGGAAGACACTCAAAAGAGCACCTCATGCAACAAATTTGTCACACAACTTTTACCATACGTGCATGCTACGGACTTGCCAACTTCAACAAAAGTATTTCTCAATTTCATAATTACCCACTAGCATGACCCTAACATTACTACCTTTATATCTCAAAACAATTATCAAGCATCAAGTTGATCATAACATCCAATTCTTTTTCTATGATAGTTTTTATTATACCCAACTTGGATGCTCATCATTCTAGGACCAACTTTATGACCATTGCAAATACCATGCTGTTCTAAAAGACTCTCAAAAAGATATAAGTGAAGCATGAGAGACTAGCAATTTCTTCAATATTAAGACACCACCGTGCTCTAAAATATATAAGTGAAGCACTAGAGCAAAAATTATCAAGCTCAAAAGATATAAGTGAAGCACATAGAGTATTCTAGCAAATTCTAATCAAATAGGCTTCTACCAAAAGGTGTGTACAGCAAGGATGATTGTGGTAAACTAAAAAGCAAAGACTAATATAATACACGACGCTCCAAGCAAAACACTTGTCATGTGGAGAATAAAAATATAGCCCCAAGTAAAGTTACCAATGAACAAAGACGAAAGAGGGGATGCCTTCCCGGGGCATCCCCAAGCTTAGGCTTTTGGCTATTATTGAATATCTTGGGGTGCCTTGGGCATACCCAAGCTTAGGCTCTTGCCACTCCTTATTCCATAGTCCATAAAAGCTTTACCCAAAACTTGAAAACTTCACAACACAAAACTCAACCGAAATCTCGTAAGCTCCGTTAGTGAAAGAAAACAAAACCACCACATAAGGTACTGCAATGAACTCATTATTTATTTAGTTTAGTGTTAAACCTACTGTATTCCAACTTCTATATGGATTATAAACTATTTTATTGTCCATAGATTCATCAAAATAAGCAAACAACACACAAAAAACAGAATCTGTCACAAACAGAACAGTCTGTAGTAATATGTAACTAACGCAAACTTCTGGAACAAAACAAATTCAGACAAAATAGGACGACCTAGGCAATTTGTTTATTGATCAGTAGCAATTGGAATCACTATTTTATCACGTTCTGGTGATTTTTTAACAATTGTTTTCATGAACCGAAAGTTTCTGGAAATTACAGCAAGATCAAATAACTATCATCCAAGAAGATCCTATAGGTTTAACTTGGCACAAACACTAATTAAAAGATAAAAACACATCTAAACAGAATTTAGATGGATTATTTATTCCTAAACAGAAACAAAAACAAAAAACTAAAAATAAAATTGGGTTGCCTCCCAACAAGCGCTATCGTTTAACGCCCCTAGCTAGGCATAGAAACAAGGATAGATCTAACGAGTGCCGTAATAATAAGATAGAGCTTGAAAACTCATTTCATATTCTCTACGTTCGGCAGCAAGTTTCCTTTGAGGCAAGAAAAAGTAATCAAAAGGGCTAAATTTAGAGGGACAAAGATCCCCAAGATCAATCACAGGGGGAACGGGTTCCTCCTTTGGCCCTTCATAGTGCACAACTATTTCATCACTAAAAGCATTCTTTTGGCAAAATCTTGTGAGCCTATACTCAAGAGAGTATCCTAGCTCATTGTTTCGAAGGGCAAAATCATTATTAAGCTCGTTAATGCAATCAACCAAGACATTAGTAGGAACCTTTTTTCTAAGGTTTTCATTAAAAGCGACATAGTCCGAAGATTGAAAACGTCTAATTTCCTCTTGATCATAGAGGATCACTTCTATGGGAGGACGACCGGCGTCCACCCTATAGAGCGCAAAGATTTCTTTGGCCTCTCTTATGATAGATCTAAACTCATGAGCCAAAAAGATAGTAATGGCGCGCTTAACAGAAGAATGCTCAATATTGGGGAATTCTAGGAAAATTCTTTGTATGCAAGGATGCATATGCATAAATTGTCTTTCAAGTTCAACTACAAGCATAGCGATAGCATCCGCAAGACTACTAGTTCTATGAAGAATATAACAACCCATAGAAGGTAAAGCACCAGCACAAGTAAAGAAATCTTGAATAACACCTTTGCCAATGATGTTACCACTACCGATTCGAAACTTTTTAGTATGCAGGATAGGGGGTTCATCGGCCGGAGCCTCGGGATTTTCTATGTTATCATTATTGTCCATATCGATGATAATCTCCCCAATTTTAGACATAGCGGCAAACAAAAGCAAGGCGGAAGAAAGCGAGCGAAAAAGAGAGGAGGAGATTGGGAAAGAGAGGGCGAATAAAACGACAAGGGTGAAGTGGGAGAGGAAAATGGCAAATAATGTAAATGCGAGGGAGATGGGTTTGTGATGGGTACTTGGTATGTCTTGACTTGAGCGAAGACCTCCCCGGCAACGGCGCCAGAAATGGCTAGTTGCTGGGAGATCAAATCTTGACTTGACTTGGCGTAAGCCTCCCCGGCAACGGCGCCAGAAATCCTTCTTGCTACGTCTTGAGCTTGCGTTGGTTTTCCTCGAAGAGGAGAGGGTGATGCAGCAAGTGTAGCGTAAGTAGTTCCCTCAGTTTTGAGAACGAAGGTATCAATCTAGTAGGAGGCTTCTCAAAAGTCCCACCCACCTACACAAACAAACTGAGAACTCGCAACCAACGCAATAAAGGGGTTGTCAATCCCTTCACGGCCACTTGCGAAAGTGAGATCTAATAAAGATGGTATGATAAGATAAATATATTTTTGGTATTTTATAATATAGATGCAAAAAGAAAAGATGCAAGTAAAAGTAGATTGAAAGCAAATATGATAGGAGACAGACCCGGGGGCCATAGGTTTCACTAGTGGCTTCTCTCAAGATAGCATAAGTATTACGGTGGGTGAACAAATTACTGTCGAGCAATTGATAGAAAAGTGCATAGTTATGAGATTATCTAGGCATGATCATGTATATAGGCATCACTTCCATAACAATTAGACCGACTCCTGCCTGCATCTACTAATATTACTCCACACATCGACCGACTCCTGCCTGCATCTAGAGTATTAAGTTCATAAGAACAGAGTAACACATTAAGCAAGATGACATGATGTAGAGGGATAAACTCATGCAATATGATATAAACCCCATCTTGTTATCCTCGATGGCAACAATACAATATGTGCCTTGCAACCCTTTACATCCTTTGGGTAAGGACACCACAAGATTGAACCCAAAGCTAAGCACTTGTCCCATGGCAAGAAAGATCAATCTAGTAGGCCAAACCAAACTGATAATTCGAAGAGACTTGCAAAGATAACTCAATCATACATAAAAGAATTCAGAGAAGATTCAAATATTATTCATAGATAAACTTGATCATAAACCCACAATTCATCGGATCTCGACAAACACACCGCAAAAAGAGTTTACATCGAATAGATCTCCACAAGAGAGGGGAGAACATTGTATTGAGATCCAAAAAGAGAGAAGAAGTCATCTAGCTAATAACTATGGACCCGTAGGTCTGTGGTAAACTACTCACAACTCATCGGAGGGGCAAGATGTTGATGTAGAAGCCCTCCATGTTGATTCCCTCCGACAGAAAGTGCCGACGAAGGCTCCAAGATGGGATCTCACGGATCTGAGAAGGTTACGGCGGTGGAAATTGTGTTTCATGGTGCCCTGGATGTTTTCGGGTACATAGGTATATATAGGAGGAAGAAGTATCGTCGGTGGTCGCCGAGGGGCCCACGAGACAGGGGCGCGCCCTATCGGGGCGCCCTATCTCGTGGCTTCCTCGACCGGTTCTTGACTTGCACTCCAAGTCCTCCGGATCACGCTTTGTTCCAAAAATCACGCTCCAGAAGGTTTCATTCCGTTTGGACTCCATTTGATATTCCTTTTCTTGAAATACTGAAATAGGCAAAAACAAAGAATACGGGCTGGGCCTCCGGTTAGTAGGTTAGTCCCAAAAATGATATAAATGTGTAAAATAAAGCCCATAAACATCCAAAAGGGGTAAAATAATAGCATGGAACAATAAAAAATTATAGATACGTTGGCGACGTATCATCTGGCTCCTGGGCTCTGGCATCTGGTTGCGGCAAGCAGGTAGAAGGGAAAGGGGGAAAAGAGGGAGAAAAGCAACCGTGAGTACTCACCCAAAGTACTCGCAAGCAAGGAGCTACACTACATATGCATGGATATATGTGTAAAGGGCCATATCGGTGGACTGAACTGTAGAATGCTAGAATAAGAGGGGGATAACTAATCCTGTCGAAGACTACGCTTCTGGCAGCCTCCATCTTGCAGCATGTTGAAGAGAGTAGATGGTAAGTTCACCAAGTATCATCGCATAGCATAATCCTACCCGGTGATCCCCTCCTCGTCGCCCTGTTAGAAAGCGATCACCGGGTTATATCTGGCACTTGGAAGGGTGTGTTTTATTAAGTATCCGGTTCTAGTTGTCATAAGGTCAAGGTAGAACTCCAAGTCGTCCTGTTACATCAAGATCACGGCTATTCGAATAGATAAACTTGCTCGCAGGGTGCACCACATAACCCAACACGCTTGATCCCATTTGGTCGGACACACTTTCCTCGGTCATGCCCGGCCTCGGAAGATCAACACGTCACAACCCTACCTAGGCACAACAGAGAGGTCAGCACGCCAGTCTAAATCCTATGGTGCAGGGGTCTGGGCCCATCGACCATTGCACACCTGCATGTTGCGTGGGCGGCTGGAAGCAGAACTAGCCCCCTTAATACAAGATCAGGCTTATGTTCCAATACGGCGCGCGCCGCTCAGTTGCTGACGTCACGAAGGCTTCGGCTGATACCACGACGTCGAGTGCCCATATCTTTCCCACGTAGTTGGTTAGTGCGTATAGTGAAGGAAATATGCCCTAGAGGCAATAATAAAGTTATTATTTATTTCCTCATATCATGATAAATGTTTATTATTCATGCTAGAATTGTATTAACCGGAAACATGATACATGTGTGAATACATAGACAAACTTAATGTCACTAGTATGCCTCTACTTGACTAGCTCATTGATCAAATATGGTTATGTTTCCTAACCATAGACATGTGTTGTCATTTGATTAATGGGATCACATCATTAGGAGAATGATGTGATTGACTTGACCCATTCCGTTAGCTTAGCACTTGATCGTTTAGTATATTGCTATTGCTTTCTTCATGACTTATACAAGTTCCTATAACTATGATATTATGCAACTCCCGTTTACCGGAGGAACACTTTGTGTGCTACCAAACTTCACAACGAATCGTGTGATTATAAAGGAGCTCTGCTGTGTCTCCAAAGGTACATGTTGAGTTGGCATATTTTGAGATTAGGTTTTGTCACTCCGATTGTCGGAGAGGTATCTCTGGGCCCTCTCGGTAATGCACATCACTATAAGCCTTGCAAGCAATGTAACTAATGAGTTAGTTACGGAATGATGCATTACGTAGCGAGTAAAGAGACTTGCCGGTAACGATATTGAACTAGGTATTGAGATACCGACGATCGAATCTCAGGCAAGTAACATACCGATGACAAAGGGAACAAAGTATGTTGTTATGCGGTTTGACCGATAAATATCTTCGTAGAATATGTAGGAGCCAATATGAGCATCCAGGTTCCGCTATTGGTTATTGACCGGAAACAGTTCTAGGTCATGTCTACATAGTTCTCGAACCCGTAGGGTCCGCACGCTTAACGTTACTATGACAGTTATATTATGAGTTTATATCTTTTGATGTACTGAAGGTTGTTCGGAGTCCCGGATGTGATCACGGACATGATGAGGAGTCTCGAAATGGTAGAGACATAAAGATTGATATATTGGAAGCCTATATTTGGATATCAGAATCGTTCCGGGTGAAATCGGGATTTTACCGGAGTATCGGGGGGTTACCGGAACCCTCCCGAGGGTTAATGGGCCTACATGGGCCCTAAGGGAGAAGAGGAGGGCCGGCCAGGGCAGGCCGCGCGCCCCCTCCCCCCTAGTCCTAATAGGACAAGGAAGGGGGCGGCGCTCTTCCTCTTTCCCCCTTCCCTTCCTTCTCCAACAAGGCAAGAGGGGGAGTCCTACTCCGTGGGAGTAGGACTCCTCCAGCGCAACCCTAGGGGCCGCCGCACTCCCCCTCCTTTATATACGGGGGCAGGGGGGCACCCCATGACACACAAGTTGATCTCCGTGATCGTTCCTTAGCCGTGTGCGGTGCCCCCCCCCCCCCTCCACCATAGTCCACCTCGATAATACTGTAGCGGTGCTTAGGCGAAGCCCTGCGTCGGTAGTACATCAACATCGTCACCACGCCGTCGTGCCGACAAAACTCTCCCTCAACACTCGGCAGGATCGGAGTTCGAGGGACGTCATCGGGCTGAACGTGTGCTGAACTCGGAGGTGCCATACATTCGGTACTTGATCGGTCGGATCGTGAAGACGTACGACTACATCAACCGCTACAGTTAACGCTTCCGCTTTCGGTCTACGAGGGTATGTGGACAACACTCTCCCCCCTCGTTGCTATGCATCACCATGATCTTGCGTGTGCGTAGGAATTTTTTTGAAATTACTACGTTCCCCAACATTGGCATCCGAGCCTGGTTTTATGCGTAGATGTCATATGCACGAGTAGAACACAAGTGAGTTGTGGGCGATATAAGTCATACTGCTTACCAGCATGCCATACTTTGGTTCGGCGGTATTGTGAGATGAAGCGGCCCGGACTGACATTACGCGTACGCTTACGCGAGACTGGTTTCACCGTTGCGAGTGATGTCTACTACGCAACCTTCTTCTTGTAGACGTTGTTGGGCCTGCAAGTGCACAGGTTTGTAGGACAGTAGAAAATTTCCCTCAAGTGGATGACCTAAGGTTTATCAATCCGTGGGAGGCGTAGGATGAAGATGGTCTCTCTCAAGCAACCCTGCAACCAAATAACAAAGAGTCTCTTATGTCCCCAACACACCCAATACAATGGTGAATTGTATAGGTGCACTAGTTCGACGAAGATAAAAGTGCAATATGGATAGTAGATAAAGGTTTTTGTAATATGAAAATATAAAAACAGCAAGGTAACTAATGATAAAAGTGAGCACAAACGGTATTGCAATGATAGGAAACAAGGCCTAGGGTTCATACTTTCACTAGAGCAAGTTCTCTCAACAATAATAACATAGATAGATCATACAAGAATCCCTCAACATGCAACAAAGAGTCACTCCAAAGCCACTAATAGCGGAGAACAAACGTTGATATTATGGTAGGGTAAGAAACCACCTCAAAGTTATTCTTTCGGATCGATCTATAAAAGAGTTCGTACTAGAATAACACCTTAAGACACAAATCAATCAAAACCCTAATGTCACCTAGATACTCCATTGTCACCTCAAGTATCCGTGGGCATGATTATACGATATGCATCACACAATCTCAGATTCATCCAACCAACATAAAAGTACTTCAAAGAGTGCCCCAAAGTTTCTACCGGAGAGTCAAGAACATGTGCCAACCCCTATGCATAGGTTCATGGGCGGAACCCGCAAGTTGGTAACCAAAACATACATCAAGTGGCACGTGATATCCCATTGTCACCACAGATAAACACGGCAAGTCATACATCAAGTGTTCTCAAATAAAGACTCAATCCGATAAAATAACTTCAAGAGGGGAAACTCAATTCATCACAAGAGAGTAGAGGGGGAGAAACATCATAAGATCCAACTACAATAGAAAAGCTCGGGATACATCAAGATCGTGCCTTAGAGGGAACACGAGAGAGAGAGATCAAACACATAGCTACTGGTACATACCCCCAGCCCCGAGGGTGAACTACTCCCTCCTCGTCATGAAGAGCGCCGGATGATGAAGATGGCCACCGGTGATGGGTTCCCTTCGGCGTGGTGCCGAACGGGCTCCCGAGAGGTTTTTGGTGGTTTCTGAGAGGCTTGCGGCGGCGGAACTCCGATCTATCTTCTCCGTGGATGTTTTTAGGGTACGTGGGACTATATAGGCGAAAGAAGTCGGTCGGGGGAGCCTCGAGGGGCCCACGAGACAGCGGGCGCACCAGTAGGGGGGGCGCGCCCCCCTATCTCATGGCCTCCTTGAGGATCTTCTGACTTGAACTCCAAGTCTCCAGGATGATATTCTTCCAACCAAAAAATAACGCTGCCGAAGGTTTCATTCCGTTTGGACTCCATTTGATATTCCTTTTCCTCGAAATCTTGAAACGAGCAATAAAACGAATATGGGCTGGGCCTCCGGTTAATAGGTTAGTCCCAAAAGTAATATAAAAGTGGATAATAAAGCCCAATATTGCTCAAAACAGTAGATAATATAGGATGGAGCAATCAAAAATTATAGATACGTGGGAGACGTATAAAGCATCCCCAAGCTTAATTCCTGCTCGTCCTCGAGTAGGTAAATGATAAAAAAGATAATTTTTTATGTGGAATGCTAGTTGGCATAATTTCATTGTAATTCTTCTTACTTGTGATATGAATATTCAGATCCGAAAGATTCAAGACAAAAGTTTAATATTGACATAAAAATAATAATACTTCAAGCATACTAACAAAGCAATCATGTCTTCTCAAAATAACATGGCCAAAGAAAGTTATCCCTACAAAATTATATAGTCTGGCTATGCTCCATCTTCCCCACACAAAGTATTTAAATCATGCACAAACCCGATGACAAGCCAAGCAATTGTTTCATACTTTTGACATTCTCAAAACTTTTCAATCTTCACGCAATACATGAGCGAGAGCCATGGATATAGCACTTTAGGTGGAATAGAATGGTGGTTGTGGAGAAGACAAAAAGGGAGAAGATAGTCTCACATCAACTAGGCGTATCAACGGGCTATGGAGATGCCCATCAATAGATATCAATGTGAGTGAGTAGGGATTGCCATGCAACGGATACACTAGAGCTATAAGTATGTGAAAGCTCAACAAAAGAAACTAAGTGGGTGTGCATCCAACTCGCTTGCTCACGAAGTCCTAGGGCAATTTGAGGAAGCCCATCATTGGAATATACAAGCCAAGTTCTATAATGAAAATTCCCACTAGTATATGGAAGTGACAACATAGGAGACTCTCTATCATGAAGATCATGGTGCTACTTTGAAGCACAAGTCTGGTAAGAGGATAGTAGCATTGTCCCTTCTCTCTTTTTCTCTCATTTTTTTGTTTTTTATTATTTTTATTTTTTTATTTGGGCCTTTTCTCATTTTTATGGCCTCTTTTTTTCTTTCCTTTTTTTATTTTTCGTCCGGAGTCTCATCCCGACTTGTGGGGGAATCATAGTCTCCATCATCCTTTCCTCACTAGGATAATGCTCTAAAAATGATGATCATCACACTTTTATTTTCTTACAACTCAAAATACAACACGATTCTTAGAACAAAATATGACTCTATATGAATGCCTCATGATGTACCGGGAAGCGCAATGACTCAGGAGTCACATGTATGAAATAATTATGAACGGTGGCTTTGCCACAAATACGATGCCAACTACATGATCATGCAAAGCAATATGACAATGATGGAGCGTGTCATAATAAACGGAACGGTGGAAAGTTGCATGGCAATATATCTCGGAATGGCTATGGAAATGCCATGATAGGTAGGTATGGTGGCTGTTTTGAGGAAGATATATGGTGGGTGTATGATACCGGCGAAAAGTGCGCGGTATTAGAGTAGCTAGCAATAGTGGAAAGGTGAGAGTGCGTATAATCCATGGACTCAACATTAGTCATAAAGAACTCATATACTTATTGCAAAAATCTACAAGTTATCAAAGCAAAGTATTACGCGCATGCTCCTAGAGGGATAGATTGGTAGGAAAAGACCACCGTCATTCCCCGACCGCAACTCATAAGGAAGACAATCAATAAATAAATCATGCTCCGACTTCATCACATAACGGTTCACCATACGTGCATGCTACGGAATCACAAACTTTAACACAAGTATTTCTCAAATTCACAACTACTCAACTAGCATGACTCTAATATCACTACTTCCATATCTCAAAACAATCATCAAGCATCAAACTTCTCTTAGTATTCAACACACTCATAAGAAAGTTTTACTATTTTTGAATACCTAGCATATTAAGATTATTTAAGCAAATTACCATGCTATTTAAGACTCTCAAAATAATATAAGTGAAGCATGAGAGTTCATCTATTTCTTCAAAATAAAACCACCACCATGCTCTAAAAGATATAAGTGAAGTACTAGAGCAAATGACAAACTACTCCGAAAGATATAAGTGAAGATCAATGAGTAGCTAAAAAATTATGTAACTATATGAAGACTCTCCCATTTAATAATTTCAGATCTTGATACTTTATTCAAACAGCAAGCAAAGCTAAAGAAAACTACAATGCAAGGATAGCACAACTCATGTGAAGAAGCAAAAACTTAGGCTCAACCGATACTAACCGATAGTTGTTGAAGAAGAAAGGTGGGATGCCTACGGGGCATCCCCAAGCTTAGATGCTTGAGACTTCTTGAAATATTATCTTGGGGTGCCTTGGGAATCCCCAAGCTTGAACTTTTGTGTCTCCTTAATTCCTCTCATATCATGGTTTCTCTTTTTATCAAAAGCTTAATTCACAACAAACTCAACAAGAACTCGTGAGATAGCACTACAAAAAAAAGACACATCCGTGACATTTTGGGCCGAACGAATTTTTTTCCTGTCATACATATGACACTTCTATGACGATAATTGTGACAAAACCCGGTATCTTCATAGATGTGGTGGGCTCCTACTTATATGACAAAAAATCATGTGAAAATGGGCTTTTCGTCTGGCGGGCTGGAGACACAGTTGCATGACATTCTTTGGGCCGTCCATGACGGAAAAACCGTGGTAGAAGCGAGGGGGAGGAAAATTTCGGGGAGTTGCCGGTTACGGTGGGAGGTCGGGGGCGGAGCGATGCGCGTTTCTCTCGTACTTACACGCGTGTTTGCGAGGCGTTGGCTCTAACTGAACCCGAGCAATTGCAGTGCAGGCTACGCGTTACTGAACCCGAGCGATCGATCGATGGCTGTTAACTGAACCCGATCGAGCGATTCCTTCGCTGCCGCCGCTAATCAAGTCGATCGATGCCGCCTCGGGATGAACAGTGAGCATTGCGGGGGGTTGGATGAATAAAGGAGCGGTGGCGTTGCCTCCGAATGAACAGGAACCCGTGGTGTGGAGGGCTGGATGAGCGATGAGACGGTGGAGGGTGGCCGTGGAGGGTGGTTGAACAGACCCCGTGGTGTGGAGGGCTGGATGAGCGATGAGACGGTGGAGGGGTGCCCGTGGAGGGGTGGTTGAGCGATGGCGGTGGAGTAGGCGCGGTGGAGGCTGGATGAACAGGAGCCCGTGGAGGCCGGAGGAGGTCGACGGTAGCCCGTGGAGGCTGGAGGAGGTCGACGGTGGAGATGAACAGTATCCCGTGGAGTCCTGCTTTGGCGGCACGCCACACCTCCCCTGCTTTCACCGAAGCGCCCAACACAAGTCCGTTGGTCTGCTTTTGGCGGTACGCCACACCCTCCCGATCAACAGGACCCCTGTCGACCGTAGGAGGTCCGTTTCCTCCGTTTTGCGGTACGCCACACCCCTCCCGATCAACAGGACCCCCGTTTCGACCGTAGGAGGTCCGTTTCCTCCGTTGCGGTATGCCAGGTCCCTCCCGATCAACAGGACCCCGTTTCGAACGTGGCCGGTCGAACACAAGGCCGTTTCCTCCATTGTGCGGTACGCCAGGCCTCGTTTCCATCGCCTGTTCCTTCCAAGCCCTCCCGATGAACACGACCACGCATTCTGTTCCGAACCAGCCGGTTGGCTCCCCATGAACACGACGACGACGCTGTTTCTCCGTTCCGACCCAGCCATGTACGTATGCGCGCCGATAGGCGTTAGAGACCCTGCCAGAGCATGTAATGACGCGGGTCAGATTTTCTTTCTTGCACCCTCGCCGTTGTACGGACGTGTACATGCTACGTGCCTCTACTACGACACGTGCGCGCCTCTAAATCCACCAATATATATGTACGTACACGTCGCGACCAGAATGACAACGGTACGTACGCTTCGACCAGGTGGGTCCCGACCGCCGTGCACTTCCTTGCTCGTGAAGATGTAATGGTGGGTCCCAGCGGTGGGCAAATCATTTTGTTTTTTGCGGACACACTTCCTTGCGTATAAGATGTAGCTGGTGGGTCCCAGCAATCGTGGGGCGAATCGCTTTTTTTGCGGACGCACTTCCTTGCGCGGCGAAGATGTAGATGGTGGGTCCCAAAAGAAGGGGCGCGAATCGTTTTTGCGGACGCACTTCCTTGCGTGCGAAGGAAGCCGGTGGGTCCCAGCGATGGGGGAAACGTTTTTTCGCGAAATACTGTGGCCCGTCCGTGGGTCCCCATTGCCGGTGGAGGAATAATTATTTTCCGCGTAATAAGGAGGCACTTCCTTGCTGCGGTCGTGGACCCAGCTGTCAGCCTCTCCACATACAGTCCACGTCCGATGGAAGTCGTTCGTTGACCACGTTGACCACGCCGCGCCGAGAGCACCAGGGCGGTGGACGACGGCGAGGCCTAGGAAGGGGAAGACGCGGCAGTGGAAGCCCGCGCAGAGAGGAGTACAAGGGTTCACTGGTTTGGCTGCGGTGTGAGGCTGCCGTCGCCGCAGGGCCCGGCCAGCGGTGGGAATAGTAGGGGGTGGTGAGGCCTCCGCGGCAGCACATCCGACCACGGGAAGCAGGAGCATGCGGCACGACCGGCGCTGCTTTGGGCGGCTGGAGCAAGAAGACCAGAGGTTGAAGAAGCACTACGGCCGTTGGATGGACATCGTACGGTCACTGGAGCTAGAATCGTTCATATTGACTAAGTTGACAAAGCCCTCACGCCCCGCCAACTTAGTAGGCCCACAAGTCAGCTTCCCACCAAGGTGAGTCCCAGGCTAAAGGTGGGGAGTATTCATTTTTTGTGCGTAATAAAGAGGCACTTCCGGTGGGTCCGAGCCGACAATGGGGGAACGCTTTTTCTCGCGAACACGGTGGCCCGTCCGGTGGGTACCAATGGGGGAAACGGTTTTTCATGAAATAAGGTGGCCCGTCCGGCGGGTCCCTCGCTGTCAGTGGAGGAATAATTATTTTGGCGGCGTAATAAGGAGGCACTTCCTTGCGGCCCCGTGGACCCAGCCGTCACCTCTCCATCTGACAAGATTTCTTCCGATGGAAGTCGGTCGTTGACCACGTTGACCACGCCGCGCTGAGAGCACCAGGGCGGTGGACGACGGTGACGCCTAGGAAGGGGACGACGCGGAGCCGGGGAAGACACAGCAGTGGAAGCCCGCACGGAGAGGAGTACGAGGGTTCACTGGTTCGGCTGCGGCGTGAGGCTGCCGTCGCCGCAGAATAATAGGGGGTGTGGGTGAGTGGAGGGCTGGCCTGGACAGCGGTGGGAGTAGTATGGGGTCGGTGAGGCCTCCGCGGCAGCACAGCCGGCCACGGGAGGCAGGAGCAGGTGGCACGACCGGCGCTGCTTTGGGCGGCTGGACCAAGAAGACCAGAGGTTGAAGAAGCACTACGGCCGTTGGATGGACATCGTACGGTCACTGAAGCTAGAATCATTTGTATTGACTAAGTTGACAAAGCCCTTGGTATGCTCCAACTTAGTAGACCCACAGGTCAGCCTCCGAAACGGTGCACCCCAGATGTCAGGGGGAGGAATCATTTTTTGGGCGGCCAAAGCTAAGAATATCCGAGATTGAAGAAGAAGCATGACATCCGTTGGATAGACATCCAACGGCCACCGCTGCTAGAACTGCAGTGTTGACTATAATAAGTTGACAAAGCCTTGCATACGCTGCCAACTTATTTTTTTAGGGACGCCATTACTTAGTACGCCCACAAGTGTGTGGCGAGAACTTATAGCCCATTTTATGCTTTTGTAAGAATGTACAACCCATTTTTGAATTCTAATGGAATTTACAACAACCCATTTACGCTTGTTAAAAGTACATCCCATTTTCTAGCTAGGACAACGATTAATAATTTCAACCAACCGTTGAAGACAGAATTCAATAAAATTTCCCACATTTTTATGGGATCCGAAATATTGTTATCCCGAAATTTCTATTCAGATTAAATATAAATTTGTATTACATAAAAATCCAACGAAACATTGCGCGCGCAACAATGAAAATTTAAGATTTTCAAAATCCATAAATAATATTTTATAAACTAATTTCGTGTTTGGTGCATTTTTATAGTTATTGCCCAATTTTTATAATTACATCCCATTTATTATTTTTAAAGCCCATTTTCCTGTTAAGCCTAATGCATCCCTCCTGGAAAGATTTGCAAGACAACAAGGAGAATAACAAGTTGACCTTGCTCAGGGTATTCCTCAAAAGACGATAGCTGGGCTAGCCATTTTCATCTTGAAAAAGTAGTGTCTGGCTGGATATCCGGTTTAGGCTAGACGGGCCACAGCCCGCCTTGATTAATACCTTGCTCTCCTCCGAACAACAACGAAATCATCGCCAAGAAAAACTCTGCAGTGCTCACGCCTCAAAAACACAAATACTGCTCGAGCTGCTTGGTCCCAGCTGTCGGCCGCACCTTGTGCAATTCTCTCATTTATATTGACTACATAGGTTGACAATGGTGTGGGACCGTGATGTCAGGAAACCAGGAGAAAGCAAAAAAAATATAGTTGTACATAATAAGGAGGCACTTGCGTACGTACGGCTATGGCCCTAGTGGGTCCCTAGTGTCATCCAGTCAAAATAAAGTCATCTCCTGAATCCTCATGTTCGTTGACCATGTTAACAATGCTCGGCTCCACGGCGAGCGCAACAACTCGAAGGACAACGGAGAGGGCCTCGCGGGCCCTACGGAGGTCTGATACAGCGCCCGCTGCTCATTCAGGAAGCCATGATCATCGGACACCTATGAGCACCTTCGAGAAACTGAGACGGCATGAAGCGGTAAGGCCGCGCTTGGGTGCTCTGGTTTATTTCAAACCTATATTAACATACAAGTGTAATTTACTCGACATCGGAAGGCCCGAGGTCTGTAAGTAAAACCGGCGGGTTATGCGTGTAATTTTAGAGACCAGTGTATATTTTACGAGCATTGCTATATGGACGACATTACCAGACGATACATGCACGACGTGCGTATCATGCCATCCATGGGCAAGGCTGAAACAACAGCTAACGGCTGGATTAGCAATCGTCCGAGTGTCGTTCAGCATTTTTATCGTGTGTGAAGTACTTCCGATATTTTACTAGTCGAAAAAATCGACCAACGAAGCACCTTCGCCCGAGACCATCTGCTTTAATTTACAAGCGTCAGTTTTACAAGCGGTTTTGGTTGGAAAACGACGATCCAATCACGGCCTAATATCATGAGTTGGTCGGAAGATCATATGGTTTCACGTCTAACCTACCCGGCATGTCGTATAGGCTATGAATGAAACATCAGACGATGAACTTCTTACGCACGGAAACAACAGAAGAGGATGATCTTCTTAACAAGCAAATCACTGGCATTAGATCGACATGCAAAATAATACGAAGCATTATTCTCAGGAGGCACGGTGAACAACTCGTGATGCCGCATGCCACAACATTCCAAGATCAACTTTGCAATCAAACACAAGGCCTGGTGTCGGTGTCAAAACCGGCGGATCTCGGGTAGGGGGTCCCGAACTGTGCGTCTAGGCGGATGGTAACAGGAGACACGGGACACAATGTTTTTACCCAGGTTCAGGCCATCTCGATGGTGGTAATACCCTACTCCTGCTTGATTAATATTGATGATATGGGTAGTACAAGAGTAGATCTACCACGAGATCAAGGAGGCTAAACCCTAGAAGCTAGCCTATGGTATGATTGTTGTTCCTCCTACGGACTAAAACCCTCCGGTTTATATAGACACCGGATAGGTTAGGGTTACACAGAGTCGGTTACAATGGTAGGAGATCTACATATCCAGACGCCAAGCTTGCCTTCCACGCCAAGGAAAGTCCCATCCGGACACGGACGAAGTCTTCAATCTTGTATCTTCATAGTCTTGGAGTCCGGCCGTAATGATAGTCCGGCTATCCGGACACCCCCTAATCCGGGACTCCCTCAGTAGCCCCCGAACCAGGCTTCAATGACGATGAGTCCGGCGTGTCGATTGTCTTCGGCATTGCGAGGCGGGTTCTTCTCCAAATTCCATATACCTGTTGAATAGTGTCCGGCTTCTGATAAATGCTGCGCTCCTTGGCTTCTGCGCCCAATAATGGCCATCTTCCACGTGTTTGAATGAATACGAAAGGCCTGGGTATTTTTACAATTACCCCCCTAGCTGTGCAAATGAGCTTCCTATAAAGGGGCGAGGATCTAGATCTGAGGCACACCATCCCTCCTTCGCGAGCTTTCATCGGAGCGCCCTTGACCAAAGCCCATTCCATCATGGACAGTCGACGCGGCTCCTCCTCTCGCGCTCCCAGCCCTCAGCACGGAAGTTGGGAGAGATGCTCAGTCCAAGATAGCGAGCTAGTTATACTCCAAACCAAGGGATTTCTTCCCCGGCCTTCATGGTTCCGGTTCGAGCCGGACTCGCCACCTTCAAGGGCGGAAAGCAAGCGGAGAGTGTCCCGATCCTTCTAAAGGAGAGCGGTGTGTTTCATATCTTATCTAGTAAGAGGACTCGGATTTCCAATCCATCCGCTTTCTCCGGGCTCTTGGAGTTCTACGGCCTCCGGTTGGACCTGCTTACGCCTGCCTCCATGTTGCTCTGTGGGGGCTTCGTGGCCGTCTGCGAGAGCTGTTCTGGGCGCCGAGGCTCATTTCGGGCTGTGGAAGAGATTATTCTGCCTAGTACCCCGTTCTCATGAGGGGTCAATATATCAAGTGGGCGGAGCCGAGCTATGGCGCATCACCGGACCGGATACCTATCCGGAACCCCAAAGAAGGCGTCCAAGACCGGCCTCGGAATGGTTTTACATGGAGGACGCCCCGCTGCCGGATCTGTTCGGATCGGCCTTCCGGAGTTCAGCAATGCTCCTCGAAGAAGCGCCTAAGCCGGGCGCCTCGAAGCCCCCGGAGGGAAGATGACAAGGACGTCCTCTATTTGATGAGCCGAATAAGGTTACTGTCTCATGCCGGATTAACCATGATTGGAGTCATGGCAATCTGTATTATGAGGGGGGTGCAGCCGCTCCAATATAGGGGCCACCCCATGTGGGACTTCAACGGGGAGGATGATGCCACCCGCCATGGCATAAAGGGCCGGATCGTCACCGAACTGGTGAAGATCTTTGTCTGCTATGTACAAAGGGAGGAGGAAGATTTCCTGCGCCAATCCATCGAGGGAGTTTTCTTGAATAATCCTCGAAGCTGGGTAAGCAAACATCTCTCGTGACCTGTCCGATCCATGTTCCCGTGGTTAAATATCTCATTTCATGGTTTTTGGCGCAGAACTGCGCCGGATATGGAGAAGATACACAACCCGCCCCACAACCCGAGGATCCGAACGGTCCCTCGATCCGACCTCAAGAGGATCCGGATATAAAGGTGGAGTTGATCGACGGGTGTTCTATCAACTTAGCATCGACAATGCTTTGGTTGCCATTACGGCCGATTACCCCGGATACTTTCAGCCTCACAGTAATCGAGACCGAGGTCCCAAAATCGATAATGACCCACCCATGCATATTTTTTGATCACCGTATACCAATGGTGTTTCGCAGGGGTACCTTGAGGCAGGAAGCCGAGCCCGCGATTTGGCCAACAAAGGGCAATGCGGCCCCGCAGGCTAAAAAGAAGTGCGGTCCGGATCGAAACTCCGCCGCAACGGTATGGCGTGTCACCATACTCCCAGGATTGATTCCTGGAAGGCGTACTAACGCTGGTGCTCTTTTCAGGAAAAAGAGCGCTCGCCGAACTAAGTCCGGAGAGGTTGCCAATCGAACCTTCGCCGGCCAGGCTTCAAAGCCGGGTCCGGAGGCTGAGGCAAGCACGAGACGTGCGTCGGATGCTCCTCCGACAGAGGATGCTGACAGGTTGTCCGCCACCAACTCCGAGGTGGAGAGCGCCTTGAATCACAGGCGCCGTCGGACAGTTCTTCGTGACGTGTGTTTCTCCCAAGAGGCCTTGAATGCCTTCGATTCGGGAGATGCGCACCTCCGTGCCGCTCAAGATGGTCTAGCCAGAGCCACGGAGCAGTATGTAAAGGACATACTTGTAAGGAAATTTGACAGTGATATATGCCAAGAGTCTCGAGACTTAAAATAGTTAGAATAACTGATTTAAGGATAATTTGTTATGCAGGATCTTACAGAAAAGAATAACCGACAGTCCCGGGAGCTTGAAGAGTGCAAGGCCCAACTTGAGGCCGCACTAGCCGCTACGGGAGGAGCCACAGAGACCCCCTCTGGTAATATACGCTTCAGAAGATAAATAGTGTATGAAGTGCGGCGTGTGTGTAAATCTGACAAAAATGTTGCAGATGGCGCCGGACTGGATCTGGACAAGCAGCAGCTCTTGCGCCAGCTAAAGGCCCGCGAGAGCGTGCTTACGAGGGTGCGGCAGGAGAAAAATAGCCTCCAAGACGCCAACACCAAGTTGGGCGAGGAACTAAAGGATGTTCGTGCCCAGTTGTCTGACTCCGTAAAGGAGAATCGGCGGCTTCGTCGCAGTATATTCAGTAAGTGCTTGAACGAACTTTGAAAGAGTTCGGCGAGGAAGGCGACTAACATAAACATGTATGTAGGTTTGCTCACAGTCGCCCCGAGGAGGAGATGCCCGATTCTTGGTGATCTTCTTCCCGAATCACTGCTACCGTACGGACGAGTCCGACAGGTGATGAAAGGCATTGGCCAGGCCTTGTGGCCATCTATCTCCCTGCCCGAAGGCATTGGGGAGCTGGTAGAGCGGCTTCAAGGAGCACGGCGGCGCTTCCGGCTATGGAAGATATCGGCCTGCCGTCAAGCCGTCAGGGAGGCCTGGGCCACGGTAAAGACGCGGTACACGAAGGCTGTCCCAAACCACATGGCCGAGGTCGGACCTGTGGGGCCTGATGGGATGTAGATCCCTGTAAGCTTAGTGTACGGCCAAGTAGAATTGGCTGCCAAGTATTCTCAGCAAGATTGTAAATTAGATAGCTTGTTAGATGGCATTGAGGAGGAATACAATGAGTCAAGTTGACTTTGTAAATAAATATGACATGAAAAATGTCTTCTAGCCGGATTGTAGATCGTTTGTCATAGCGGACCTTTTCGCCCGACCTCGGGACCCAATAGTCCGGAGTGTGTCCGAATACCTTCGTGGTTATATAAGAACCGTGGTATGCATGGAGACAAGGCGTAGGGGTCATTAGTGCTGTATCGGACAAGTGCCCAACTAGTTATGTTATATTACATGGGTAGTAAGAAACATCTTCCGTGGAGAATAGTTCCGTTAAGGGTTCCTTTATTTGGGATGCATGCCCTAAAGTGCATGTCAAAGCTGCTGTGAAAGCGTAAAATCATCTAGGGGCAGATGGGTAAATAATTAAAATCATCTTTTAGTTCACCGACCGAATATTCCCTTAAGAACGCTTAGCTTTCGGCTTCACCCAGTCCGAGGTACACATCCAAATGACCCGACAAGAATAATCGCAGAGGTGCTCCCTTTACCACCTAGCCGAACAATCGGGAACGTAGGGGTAAGCATAGGAGCCAGGCAACCCAGCTTGGCCAAAACTTAAGTCATATCGATGCATATAATGATGAATAAAAGGTACATGCGGAATTTTAACGCATGTGTTGGGCATAAAGCCCGTATAAATAAGATTTTGTTAAATAAGCCCCCGGGTATAACGAGCGCGGACAGCGCGTCAAGTATGTGCGAACAAAGCGCAAACGAGCCTCTAGAGGCTGCAAAAAAGAAGGAGGAGGAAGGAGAGAAATAAAAGACAGCAAAAATAAAAAATGTGGACAGAGGAAGGAGACAAACTTGGAGTCCGGCACTTAGGCGTAGAACCTTCGTAGACGGGCTGCATTCCATGGGTTCGGCTCGAGTCGGTTATCCGATGCGTTTCGCAGACGGTATGCTCCGCCGTCGACCTGGTCGATGATGAAGGGACCTTCCCATTTGGGCTTGAGTCTGTCCTTTTTCTTGTCCGGCAGCGTAGAACTAGTTCGCCAACGTTATAAGCTTTGGCCCGCATTTCCTCGCTTTGATATCTTCGAGCTCGCTGTTGATAGAATGCGGAACGAGCTTTTGCCACGCCACGCTCCTCCTCCAATGCGCCCAACTGTCTCCGCCGATCGAAGCTCGGCTTCTCTTTCTTCATACATGCGCACGCCGAGGTGAGTCATGTATTATGTCGCCGGGCAATACTGCCTACGTGCATACACCATAAAAATGGTGTGAATCCGTAGTACGATTCGGGCGTGGTCCGCAGCCCCCGTGAGTATGGAGTCGAGCTCCTCAACCCAAAGGCGTGTTAGATTCCTTGAGGGACCGCACTAGTCTGGGTTTAATGCCGCTCATGATTAGACCATTTGCTCGTTTGACTTGGCCGTTTGTTTGAGGGTGATAGACTGAGGCGTAATCGAGCTTGATGCCCATGTTTATGCACCATAATTTGACCTCATTGGCCGTGAAGTTGGTGCCATTATCAGTGATAATACTGTGCGGGACACCATAACGGTGTACTACCCCTGATATGAAGTCTATCACCGGTCCGGATTCGCCGCTTTAATGTGCTTGTCCTCTATCCATTTGGTGAATTTATCCACCATGACCAATAGGTATTTTTGCTTGTGGGTTCCTCCCTTAAGGGGTCCAACCATGTCAAGCCCTCTGACCGCGAACGGGCAGGTGATGGGTATAGTTTTGAGGGCGGTGGGTGGCATGTGGCTTTGGTTAGCAAAACGCTGGCAGCCGACGATCGTTGGACTAAGTCCTGCACATCCGCCCGGCCGTCGGCCAATAAAATCCTCAGACGGAAGGCCTTGCCTACAAGGGCCCGGCTGCGGCGTGGTGCCCACCCAGTCCGGCATGAATTTCAGCCAGGAGGTTTCGCCTTCCTCTTCGGAGATACACCTTTGAAGGACTCCGGTAGTGCTTTTCTTATAAAGCTCTCCCTCATGGACTTTATAGGCTTTAGATCGCCGTACTATGCAGCGGGCCTCATTTTGGTCTTCGAGGAGTTCTTGCCTAATTAGGTAGGCTAGGAATGGCTCCGTCCATGGGGCGACAACCGCCATTATTTCGTGGGCGGAGGGTGTTATCTCGGTGGCAGAGCCTCCGATTGTGTCAGAGTGTTCGGCGTCAGGCAGTGCGGTTGGGTCCGGATTGTTCTTGCCGGACTCCTTCCCATAGTACGGATGGCTTGAACAACCATTCCAAAAGATGTTGGGTGGGACGACATCGCGTTTTTGCGCCGATGCGTGCCAATATATCCGCCGCTGGTTGTTATCCGGGCTATATGATGAAATTCAAGCCCTTCGAACTGCGGCCGACATTTTTAGGACCGCATTGCGGTATGCTGCCATTTTCGGATCTTTGGCATCAAAGTCTCCGTTTATTTGAGATATAGCGAGGTTCGAATCTCGCGCACCTCTAGGCGTTGAATGCCCATGGAGATCGCCATCCGGAGGCCGTAGAAGGGCCTCAGATTCGCCGCGTTGTTGGAGTCCGTATACATTATCTGAAGGAGTATTGGACTGTGTCCCCGGTTGGGGATGTCAGACGACACCAGCCCCTGTGCCGCCAACATTTTGGAGCCGTCAAAGTGCATGATCCAATTGGAGTATGCCCTGCATTTTAGGGAGTTTGGCCGGTCCATTCGCCACGAAGTCGGCCAAAACCTGCGACTTGATAGCTCGCCGTGGCTTATAAGTTATGTCAAATGGAAGGAGCTCTATGGCCCATTTGGCAATCCGCCCGCTATGCTATGCGGTTATTTATAATGTCGTTAAGAGGTACTTCGAAGCTACCGTTATCGAGCACTCTTGAAAGTAGTGTCGGAGCTTCCGGGATGCCATGAACACCGCGTATGCTATCTTTTGATAGTGTGGGTACCGGGACTTGCATGGAGTTAGGACAGTGAACACATAGTAAACCGGTTTTTGAAGAGGGAGCCGGTGTCCGTCTGTTTCTCGTTCGGCAACGAGCACCGCACTAACAACTTGATGTGTTGCGGCGATATATAATAGCATTGGTTCGCCTGCATTGGGCGCGGCCAGGACCGGATTTGTTGCCAAGATGGCCTTTATTTCTTCGAGTCCGGCCGTGGCGGCATCCGTCCACTCGAAGTGTTCGGTGCACGGAGGAGGCGGTAAAGGGGTAACGCCTTTTCTCCCAAACGGGAAATAAAGCGGCTTAGGGCCGCCACGCATCCCGTCATTTTTTGTATTTGTTTGAGGTCTTTTGGAATATCCAATTGTGACAGAGCTCGGATCTTGGCTGGGTTTGCTTCAATTCCTCTGCCGGACACAATGAAGCCCACTAGCTTTCCAACTGGAACGCCGAAGACGCATTTTTCCGGATTGAGCTTGATGTCATATTTTCGAAGATTGTCGAATGTGAGCCTCAAGTCGTCTACTAAAGTTTCGACGTGCTTGGTTTTGATGACCACGTCATCTACATATGCTTCCACTGTTTTGCCGATTTGGTTTGCCAGACATGTCTGAATCATGCTACCGATATGTTGCACCGGCGCTTTTTGAGCCCAAAGGGCATTGTGTTGAAGCGAACGGGCCGTATGGAGTGATGAATGCTGTTGCAGCTTGGCTCGGCTCCGCCATCTTGATTTGGTGGTAGCCGGAGTATGCGTCGAGGAAGCACAATGAGTCGTGTCCTGCCAGAAGGCCGATAATTTGATCAATTCGAGGGAGGAAGGGATCCTTTGGGCAAGCCTTATTAAGGTCTTCAAAGTCAACACATAGGCGCCAGGATTTATCCTTCTTTGGTACCATCACCAGGTTTGCTAGCCAGTCCGGATGTTTTATATCTCTGATGAATCCAGCTTCTAAAAGTTTGGCTAGCTCCTCCCCCATGGCCTGTCTCTTGGGTTCGGAAAAGCGCCGAAGAGCCTGTTTGACTAGCTTGAATCCTTTTAGGATATTTAGGCTGTGCTCGGCCAGCTGACGTGGGATTCCTGGCATGTCTGAAGGGTGCTGCAAAGATGTCCCGCTTTTCTTGTAGAAATTCTCAGAAAGCGCGTCTACATCAGGGTTTAATTGTGCCCCAATGGAAGCCGTCTTTGTGGTCTGTTGGGTGGACTTGGAATTTGACTATTTCATCCGCTGGTTTAAAAGAAGTGGACTTGGATCTTTTATCAAGTATCACATCGTCCCTGTTCACCGTGGAGCGCATCGCGGTGAGTTCCTCGGCCGCTAGGGCTTCGGATAGTGCCTCGAGGGCTAGTGCGGCTGTCTTGTTTTCCACGCGGAGTGCTATGTTCGGATCACTAGTGAGAGTGATGATTCCGTTAGGTCCGGGCATTTTAAGCTTCATGTACCCATAATGGGGTATAGCTTGAAAAATTGTGAATGCCTCTCGTCCTAATAAAGCATGGTATCCGTTGTTGAACGGGGCCACTTGAAATGTGACCTCCTCGGACCTGTAATTGTCCGGCGAACCGAACACTACGTCCAGTGTGATTTTTCCTGTGCAGCATGCTTCCCGGCTGGGGATTATTCCTCTAAAGGTTGTGCCGCTTCGCTCAATGCGGTTCCAGTCTATTTCCATTTTCGGAGGGTTTCCTCATAGATGAGGTTTAGTCCGCTGCCGCCATCCATGAGTACCTTAGTAAGGCGAAAGCCGTCCACTATCGGACTGAGAACCAATGCGGCTGGTGCTCGGGCTGTTCGAAATTTAGGTTCGTCACTGGCATTGAAGGTAATAGCCATGTCACTCTATGGATTTATTGTTGCTACTTGGTAGACTTCGGCAAGGTTGCGGAGTGTTCGTTTTCGCATGTTATTTGATGCAAAGGTCTCGAAGACTGTTAACACCGTACCGGTGTTGCTGGGCTGGGATTCTGAAGCTAGAAGCTCTTCGCCACTTTTGGCCACCTGCCGTAGTATCCAACATGCTCGAAGGCTATGAGTTGGAGTGGCGCCCTCTGTGCTATGAATTTTGCAGGGTTCGTTTAGCCAACCCTCCAAAGACGTTCCGCACTTTAGGGTTTTGGTTTTTGGTATTTGCCCCAGGTGCTTGATAATGATGCACCCTTTTATTTCAGACTAGGGATGTATTCGGTGCCGGATTATCCCAAAATTTACTTTCGGTTTTCCAGGCGCTCTCCATCGCACAGTACTTTTGTACTATGGTCACTAAGTCAGCAAAGCGTGTAATTTCGCGACGACTTATGGCGTTTAGGATTCCCTTGTCCGTGCAATTATTGCAAAAAATTGGGATTGCGTCCTCCTCTCGGCGATCCTTTATCTGTCCATAACCAGGAGGAATCGCCCAATAATGATGTAATTGCTTCAGCGGGCTCTTGCCGAATTAGAGAGAGATCGCTAATGTTTGGGTGGGCGGGTGGAACTAGATCCAGAACCCCGTCCAATTTAGGACTCATGGGCCGAGAAGTTTCCGAACTCGGAAGTTTGGATTTTTGAGTGTTATCCAATGAGTCCAACCCGCTACCTGACTTTAAGTTCAGGGCTTGATCGACATCCGTCCCCCTGCGGGAATCCGGCATGGAGGGATCGGGAATCCGAACGTAGCTAGTCCTTAAGATAGAAGAAGAATTGCCGCATGGCTCCTCTATCGCAGCAACATGATGGGTAGCCTGGGGAGAGTTGATCTCTCTCAGATCGGTTTTAGGCCCGATCTGGTCGTAGTCTGTGGCGACTCTGCATGGCGGGCGATCCAAGAGCTCGCTTACGGAGGAGAGCTCGATCAGATCTAACTGTTCGGCAAGTTCGAACTAACATGGAGATTGGTTTCGATGACTCGAGAGGTCACCGCTTAAGACGGGCGGCCGAACTAGCGGTCATGAGAAAACCGCCTAGCCGAAGAGTCTGACCAGAGGCCAAGGCTTCTTTGGCGATAGTATCGTCTTTAAAGACAAGATGAGGCATCCTACCTGATGGCGATGGCACAGAGGAACTCTCAATGAAAGCACCAATGTCGGTGTCAAAACCGGCGGATCTCGGGTAGGGGGTCCCGAACTGTGCGTCTAGGCGGATGGTAACAGGAGACACGGGACACGATGTTTTTACCCAGGTTCGGGCCCTCTCGATGGAGGTAATACCCTACTCCTACTTGATTAATATTGATGATATGGGTAGTACAAGAGTAGATCTACCACGAGATCAAGGAGGCTAAACCCTAGAAGCTAGCCTATGGTATGATTGTTGTTCCTCCTACGGACTAAAACCCTCCGGTTTATATAGACACCAGATAGGTTAGGGTTACACAGAGTCGGTTACAACGGTAGGAGATCTACATATCCGTATCGCCAAACTTGCCTTCCACGCCAAGGAATGTCCCATCCGGACACGGGACGAAGTCTTCAATCTTGTATCTTCATAGTCTTGGAGTCCGGCCGTAATGATAGTCCATCTATCCGGACACCCCCTAATCCGGGACTCCCTCACCTGGCATTACATAGACAATATTCAGAACAAACTCTTAACACAGGAATATCTCAGCAGAGTAACTATTTACTTCTAAACTGAACACAGGAATAGGAAAAAGCACTCGACGCTACTCACAAAGAAGGGCGTCCCACTCAAAAATATCAAATTCATGTCTTCCGGCTAACATCAATGAGCAAATTTTGACAAGGTTTTCCAATTCCAATATATTAAACTAACGTCTTCTTGCTAACATCAATGAGCAAATTTTGACAAGGTTTTCCAATTCCAATATATTAAACTAACGTCTTCTCGCTAACATCAATGATTAAACTTTGACAAGCTTTTCCCATTCAAAATATGTAATGCCTATGATCGTGTCCTGTCTTAGCTTCTTGTACTTGTTTGGGCACTTTTTGCCTGTGGCACTCCACGCTTTGTTAAATTGCCAATGGTCTCTGCAGACTAGTCATGTCACGGTGTCTAATATTATGGCACCGGTCAGATGTAATGGAGGGATTTGGTGCCAAACTAAGAAAAGGTGAAATTGGCACCTCTTTTGGCCTACATAGTGAAAGGCCTAATACTCTGTAAAGCTTCTCGGTCATTCCTTCGTAATGTAGCGCAAACAAAGGATCGCTTTTTTACGCAAAGTGGAACGACCAACTGGACCCAGTAATGCAGCAGTTTGCCTTGGACACATTGGCTCCTTTTGTGCAGTTGAACTAAAATCAAAGTCGGAATAAAACTGAGCTTTAATTGTGATATCCTAGAAAAGGAGACGTTAATTTTAGGTGCCAAACTAAGAAAAGGAGATATCCCAGCAACAAAAGGTATAAGGGAAACAATTACTGAGAAATAACGGTTGATGACTTGTACTCTCAGAATAAAAACATCTACTGATCTACCTTATCTTAATGGGAAACAAAGCGTGAGAGTAGCAATTCTCAATCAGTGTGATTCATTAATATTAATCGAGACATTATCTTAACAATGCCTTGTTTCAACATGTATAAAGAGCGAAAAAGCGTAAAAAGTATCATTCCTAAAACAATGCGATCGATTCATTTTAACAAAGACATTATCTTAACAATACCTTGGTTAAACATGTAGAAAGAACTACAAAGGTGATAGTACCAATCCTAACAAGTGTTGCAGTTTTGAACTAAGATTCGTGAGTTAATTAATTACGAGAGTGGCATTGCTTAATTTTAACAGAAAGCATTAGATTAACAAAAGCATAAACAGTTCCAGGGGAGAGGGCGCAACAACAGTATGTGCTTCCATCTACTTATAAAGGGGTGATGCAGAGTTTGTTGTAACAAAGCAACAAGCATCATGTCCGGGTTGGTCCCATTTTGTTCACTACTTAATGGGAAAAGACAGCAATACAATAGCTTCAATTCAACATTTATTTAAAAAGTACCAATACAAGTAGCACAACATCTCAAAGCACACTTTGCACAATCATGTGGATGAAGGCACATCTTGACCTTTCATGAGAACACCAGGACAAAATACGAATCTGCTAACACGAATAGGAAATCCAATCTCATTTTGTGCGGTTGCACTTTGAAATCAAGCAAAGTGTTTCAGAAGCGAAGCAAAAATGTCGCAATAGCAACAAGTTGAATAGATATCATGTGGTAGAGACCAAGATTTGAAACAACTCGACAGGAACACTTTGAAACAAATCTCGATCTCATTTTGTGCAGTTCCACCAAAATTAAGCAAAGTCACCGGTGTGACATTCAAGTTGAACTGCACAAAACACTCTTAAAACATAAGTGTTTCGAGTAGCGAAGTAAAATGTCGCAATAGCAACAAGTTTAATCGATACCCCTGTTTTAACAGAGGCAAAAAAGGAAACAATTACTTTCCGATAAAGGAGGATGAAACAAACGGTGACAGAAAGAAGCATCTAACTTATATTGGATGGAAAAAAAAGTAGGGTATTAGCATTTCTAAACGGTAGCATTGATTCATATTAACAGAGACACTCTCTTGAAACAACATTCGTTAAAAAAATGTAATTTACTTTTAACGGTGACATTGCTTCAATTTTCCTAAGCAGCATTCTTAGATTAACAACAAAGAAAATAGCTGGATGGGACATGCTAGCACCATGTGCGTCCACACGTATAAATGGGTGATGTAGAGTATGTAGCCAAGAAGCATATCTGTGTTGGTCCCATATTTGTTATCTTTGAACTTTTTTCCTATGTGAGGGCAGCAAATCTAGTCCTCCACAAACTACCCGACCCCCAGCTTTCTTTCCCTTTTCAACAAAGAGATCGGTTCCTTACAGATGTGTGTCTTGGGTTACCCCTTTTTCCCTTTTCGACCAACAAAGCGGCCGGATAGCAGTCTATACTACTTTTCCTCCCTCCTTTCCTCATTGAACCACATCCTAGATTCATGCTCCACCCTAGCGCACCTTTCTTTCCTCTTTGAACCAAGACCTAGATTCGACTACAGATCGAAAAAGATCCACATGCAGCTAGAGCAACGACGGTTTCAAAGAAACTTATACCTTAGGGTCGTCGGGATGTGGGAAGGCGTGCGGCGGGAGGCCGGATCTGCCCACACTACGTACGGCAGCAAGGAAGAAGGGGTCGGTGGCCCTCCCGCACAGGCGCTGGGTGAAAGAGAACAAGACCCGGCGGTGGATTGCCTCCTCGCCAAGGCGATAGAGTTAAAGCTGCACCTCCTCCCCTTCCCGGTGCGACGGGATACGGACGCCTCATTCACCAGCTGTGAGGGGGGAGAGAGACAAGAGGCCAACGCAGTCTTGTTTAGATATGGTGAAGAGAGGGTGAGAGACTGTGAATATAGCAAACCCTAGCAAATGAACGCTGAGCCTCCAGCGTGTAACATATATGTAGTGCGGCGTGCGTGTGGAGAATGCAAACCCTAGCGAATGTGCACCGAGGCTCCCGCTTATATATATACTACTAATGTAGTACAGACTGAGCTCCGGTGCCTTCACTCCATCTGCTTTTGGCTGTATGACAGGTGAGCCAGCCACATTTTGGGCCCACCTGTCATAAACCCAAAGGCAGGTGCACTAAGTCAATGAAGCTGCGTCCATCCGGGTTTTTAGTCCACACCATTTTTTAAATCAAAGTTAATAGCTGGACAAATAAAATTACAGGGGAGCTGGAGACAAAGTTGTGAGAAGGCCTAGAAATCAATACAAAACTTATGCTCTTAGTACCAACGTCTATCCTTCTTCGAGGAAACATTTGGTTCATAGCCAATTGTGTGATAAAATTGCACCAACGTGAAAGGCATCGCGTCTCCAACGCAACCAAGGTGAACTGGCGAAGGATATCATCTTTGTGCGTAACAAGCAAAGAGCACTGATGGAAGACAACTTGTTTTTCATTGAAAATCGATCAGGTTCACCAGCCGACGCAACCATGAGGCGCGACCATGAGCATCGATAGGTCATCGTGGTGATGCATCATCCATTTGGCATCAAGTTTGGGTGAGGAACCTATGAAGTTCGACAAATCCTCGCCGTGGTATGTTTCTTCTCAGTAATCAAGCTCGAGGAAGGAAGAACCACGTGGCAGAGGACAGTGAGGTGGATGTCGTTTAGGCGGGCGGGCGGGATCTGCCCACACGACGGCAGCGAACAAGGGCGCGGAGGATCTTCGTCCGCGCCAGCGCCGGCTCCGAGAGGACGGTGCGCATCGGCTCCCCCCGTCGCCGACGGCGACAACGTCAACGCTGCACCTCCTCACCTCCCGCAGCGGACGGGATTCGGCCGGATCTGTGACCACCGGTGAGGAGAGAGATAGACTGGACACTGTCATCTTGTTTTGATATGGAGAGGGTGAGAGAGTGAGACGCGAGAAACTCTATCGAACAAGAGGCTATAATGGAGTAAAAAAATCTCTCCATAGCAGTGGTTTTAAATAGAATACGCGCGTTCCCGAAAAAAAGAAACGAAAACCGGCGGACAATTTTTTAAGGGTCTGTCTAGGACACATCTAGATGTGACATCTAAGTTGATGTCCACTCTGTTTGTGGTCTATTTTGTTGTCCTAATTTTTTTTGTTTCTTGTTGCTACATTATATACTTGTGGGAGCTTAGATGTGATATCCTTAAATAACATCTAGATGTGAATTGGACAAATTGATTTTCTAACGTACCAAGAAAGAAAACTCGATCAAAAACACGCCCCCGCTTCTAGGTCGCGAAAGTCGTCGCGCACACACACATAGACATAGACATGCATATCCATGTTTATGTAAAATTCCATTTCCATCTCCATCTCCAATCATATTTGTCCAACTGGCACATTACTTACGTTGTTAATTATATATGCAGCAATATTAACGTACATCATCTCTTGTTTGCGCACGCCCGGACCGCTGCCACGGCCGGTCCTGACCAACCCGAACCCTCTTCATCACCCGCGCGTGCTTCCCGCCCGAAACGGTCAGTGCCGCATTCATGCCCGGCCAGAGCGGACGCGACCTCTCACTGGCGCCGGCCGAGAGAGCGTCGCCCGCGCCGCTTCCGGGTGCACGCGGCTGCTCCGCGTTCAAAGGTCGCAATAGCCGGCTACAACATGCATGTAAAAAGTTTTTGGGAGTCCGTGCTACAGCTAGCTGTCCTCCCCCAACTCGTCAATCTCTTCCAGTAGTGCTAGTAGTACTCCATGGCGTGATCCATCGACAAGCAGGCGGGAAAGTTATCGTATACTCGGTTTGCGGTGAGTGGCATGCCGAGCGACCGTGTGGGGTCGAGCCGTGGAGGAGGGTGAGACACGAACACGACAGACGTGATTTACTGTGTGATTTGACTGCTCCTTAGTGGCCCCTACACGTACCCCCCCTACGTGTATGCAACAGTCACACGTACACATGGACGCAAAAACATGTGCGACGCCCTAATGCATGCATGTCCGAGCACACGACGGAACACACACGGTCACGCTAAGTGCTCAACCTACACGTGCATGCACACACATACTCAGTCAGGGTGAGCTAGTGACCGTATAAACACCGGAATATATATATATATATATATATATATATATATATATATATATATATATATATATATATATATATATATATATAGACATAATGAGCGTATTATGAAGTCCATGACCATATTTTTACAAATATACAAAGGATGCAGACAATGTATTTATCTCGTTTGAAATTAATTCATATTAACCGGAGAGGAGGCAGTATGGACTAGCATTACTTGCTGCGGTGGCTCGCAGGACAAGGAGAAACTTTTGACTAATGCAAGCTCTCCTCGCTCAAAGCGGTGGACGTGCAATAGTTAATTCGTGTCGATTGCCAGAAGCATACACTATACTACTAGTGCTACTATTGTTCGACTTCCCGAATAGGCGAACAGCCAAGCGCAAAGTTTACTAATATAGTCTATAAAGGTACGTACTATACTAGTACTAGGAACCGGATGGAGGAGCATCTGCACTCTTATTATAATTTTAAAATGTGATAAAGCAATCTTTAACACATTTGGTTATCTTCGAGGGTTCTCGCATGTGATAATGGAAGTTGATTGCATGGAACACTCGCCACAATTCTCGCTTAATTCTGGCTCATATCCTGTTACAAATAGTAGCGCTCGGTAATATTTCCTCCTTTTTGTTATTCAGCATGTAAACAGGTCAGCAAACCTTGCGAAGCATCTTCGGCGAACCGTGCTTGCTGCACTTTGAATGTGGCCGAGAGTTGGCTTGATGAAACACCTCGCTTCCTACTTCTTTTTTGCGGGTACCTCGCTTCCTAGTGACCAGTGTCTTGGTTGATCGTCCTAAGAATGCTTATATATGAATAAAGCTCTCTCATTTACCCGCAAAAAGGATTGAGCCATATTAACCGGAAAGGAGGGAGTATGGACTAGCACTACTTTTTGGTGTGTCCCGTCAACTCGCAGAACGAGGAGAAGCTTGCAGGACAAGGTGAAGCTCGCTTACGCCTTTTGACTAATGCAACCTACCCTCGGTGGACATGCATCAGTCCATTCGGTGTCAGATTGTCAGAGGCATACACTGTAGTACCCAACATGCGGAGTACCATCATTGTTCGACTTCACGAAGAGGCGAAGAGCCAAGCGCAGTAGTACGAGTAGTACTACTACTAGAACCGCATGGTGGAGCGTTTGTACTCTTATTTCTTTTTATCTATGATAAAGTACACGTTTATTCGGAGAAGGGCGGAAAACGGCAGCCCAACATCAACATGTCTGAATGATATCGATCAACCAACCATGCTTAAATATATCTTGGCCTCCATGCGAACCCGATACGTGTGTTCTCGCCTCGCCTCTCTCAAGGAACGGGCGGGTTGGCTCTTTCCCGTCAATTGAGATCGGTTTGCTCACACTCCTGTCCCACATGTCGGTGATATGCCAAGAGGAGGTGCGTTGACCGACCGCCATACACGCATTTGGTTTTGAACCTTCATACTACTCCTCCCTCCGTCCACGGTTTACGGTAGCGCTTCATTATGATGCATTTCTCTCAATGCATTTCCACCACCAGAGAGACTTTAGACGCGTTTGGTTTAATGCTCAATTAAATAGGGCGTGGTAACCGCAATCAAGTCCACAATTTTCTCTCCATGTAACTACGGAATGGAGTAAGTGCATGCATGTGTGTACCCGGGGTGGAAGCACTGCATGCATGTGCGTATGCATTATTCGCTCTACTAGTAATAGACGCCGTGCTATAACTACCAATGCTATTTTTCAGGCCGATCGCTAGTCGCCTTGGTCCCACAGATCTTTTTTTTTGAAGCGCGATGTATAAACAGTGACGGATGGAGTAGTATGAGAGGATTCAAAGAAGAGCGTATTGATGGTTGCTTCTTCAGAGCAACTTCCAGTGGGAAAGGTGGGGCTTAAGATTTGACTGCTCATTACTCACTATTAATGCGGCGCAACGACCGGGCTGAGTCTCCCATGCGGTTGTGCACTACCCCCTCGGTTCTTAAATATACTCCGGAGTATATTTGTCTTTCTAGAGATTTCAACGAGTGACTACTCAAATATTTGTCTTTTTATAGATTTCAAATGGACTGGGACATATGGATGTATATACATATTTTAGAGTGTAGATTCTCTCATTTTGCTCCGTATGTAGTCACTTGTTGAAATCTCTAGAAAGACGAATAGAATATTGAGGACCGGCGGGAGTACACATACGAAGCAAACTGCGTGAATCTACACTCTAAAATATGCCCATTTGAAATTTCTAAAAAGACAAATATTTAGGAACGAAGGAGTATAATTTTGTGCATGGCACATGGACCGGATGATGAAGAGGCTCGGCAATGCTATCAAGCTTCCATCATTTGTTTACATAATTGACGTACTATACAAATAATTTTCCAATGAGACATGAAATTATACAATGGTGTGAGCTTTCACTGCTTTCAAGCGTGTCTTGCCATCGATGCTCTTCGGAAACAATAAAAACTAACTTCCTTGCTAATGCATGTCAATTATTAGCAGATCGAGCTAATAATTACATCACAAATCAAGACAGAGTTGTGAGAAGGTGTTAAATTAAAATTGATCCATGCTTTCATTGGCAGCAACGCCCCCAGCTCTGTCTAAATCAACAAGGCATGTTGGAAAAAAGTAGTTATGCGGAGCATGCAACATTCCGATCATTTTGTGCAGTTCCACTAAAATAGAGCTGGCGTCCCTGTTCCAAAGATATTAAGTGTGATTACGATAATAGAGGACTAGCTGATGAAACAATAAACACATAAATAGAAGCCGGTCACCTTTGCAGTCTCTTTTAAGACTAACTAGTTGGAGAAGATTAGGCTCAGAGTTGGATGAGGAGGATAGAGCAAAACCAATCTCCCTTTGTGCAGTCGCACAGAAATGTAGAGACGTTGCCCATGTGACATTTTAGTACAACTGCACAAAACACTCTTAAGAAAAAAGTGATTTGTGCAGTTCACCAAAAGGTCGCAATAGCAACGAGGTGAAATGAATAGCCCTGTTTGCAAAAAAGAGGTAGAAAGGAAACAATTATTGGCCAATAACAGTTTATGACACATGCGACGACAAAAAAGAAGCATATTCCTTGCCCTAAGGGAAGATAACATGTCACGCCCAAGATGCGACCCTATCCTAAAGGAACTCGAAGTTCCCACCAAGGATAGAAGCGCATCTTGAAGACGCTTTTGCAAGGTGGATATCATTACATCAACATAACATAATAGTGGGGATACATCCAATACATACAAAGTCACATGAATACAACAATATAACATACAACATCAACATCCGACTACGGATGAATCATAAACAGAAACTCAAACAACATCCACCCTGCTAGCCCAGGCTGCCGACCTGGAACCTAACCCCTGATCGAAGAAGCAGAAGAAGAACTCCAAAACAGTAACACCACTCTCGCATCAAGATCATCGCAAAACCAGTACCTGCAACTTTTGGTGTAGTAATCTGTGAGCCACGAGGACTCAGCAATCCCATTACCATGGGTATCAAGACTAGCAAAGCTTAATGGGAAAGGAAGGGGTAAGGGGGTGAGGTTGCAGCAGCGACTAAGCATATATGGTGGCTAACTTACGCAAATAAGAGCGAGGAGAGAAGCAAAGCAAGCGGTCGTCAACTAGTAATGATCAAGAAGTGATCCTGAACTCCTACTTACGTCAAACATAACCCAGAAACCGTGTTCTCCTCTCGATCAACCCCGAAAAGAGACACTCACGGTTACGCTTTGCAGTTGGTGTATTTTAGAAGAGTTTGCTTCAAGTTTACTACAACCGGATATTAACAAATTCCCATCTGCCACATAACCGCGGGCACGGCTCTCGAAAGTTTATACCTGCAGGGTGTCCCAACTTAGCCCATGATAAGCTCTCGCGATCAACGAAGGATATTCCTTCTCCCGGGAAGACCCGATCGGTCTCGGAATCCCGGCTACAAGACATTTCGACGGTAATAAAACAAGACCAGCAAAGCCGCCCGATGTGCCGACAAATCCCGATAGGAGCTGCACATATCTCGTTCTCGTGGCACACGGATAGGTCAGCCTACGAGTAAAACCAGCCCTCGAGTTGCCCGTGGTGGCCCCTTGATCTGCCGTTTCGGACCAACACTCGAAGGAGCACCGCCCGGGGCTAAAATAAAGATGACCCTCGGGCTCAAAACCCAAGGGAAAAGAAGGGCATAGGTGAGGCAAATGGTAAAACCAATGTTGGGCCTTCTTTGGAGGAGTCTTATTCAAAGCGAACTGTCAAGGGGGTCCCATAAATCACCCAACCACTTTAGGGACGCAAAATCCGGGAACATAATACCGATATGACGGAAACTAGGGCGGGAAGAGTGGAACAAAACACCAGGCATAAGGCCGAGCCTTCCACCCTTTACCAAGTATATAGATGCATTAATAATATAAGAGATATTGTGATATCCCAACATAAACATAATCCAACATGGAGCAATCTTCATCTTCACCTGCAACTAGCAACGCTATAAGAGGGGCTGAGCAAAACGGTAACATAGCCAAACAATGGTTTGCTAGGAAGGGTGTCAAAGGTTAGGGGTTCATGGCAATTTGGGAGGCTTGAGCAGCAAGTGGTAGGTAACGCAACATAGCGATAGAACGAAGCAACTAGCATAGCAATGATAGTAATGAGATCCAAGGTGACGGTCATCTTGCCTGAAGTCCCGCAAGGAAGAAGAACGAGTCCATGAAGAAGATGAAGCCACGAAGACGAACCAAGCGTAGACGGGTGAATCCTCACGATCGCAACGAAACGGGAACTATCGAGAAGAAGCACACTACATGGTAAACACACCACACATGAACAAGACATGATGCACAACAAGCATGATGCATGACAAGGCTAGATGAGGCTACTCATGGCAAGAGATGATGCAAACAAGAGCAACACATCAAGGCAAGTTTAAATGAGGCCGGAAACAACATATAACAATTCCGGTAAGTCCTCATATGCATATTTCGAAATTGGTCCAGATCTGAATAAACCTTATGTTCAAGTTGTTAAACAGCAAGTTAAGATGCACCAAGATGATCTACACGAAATTCTAGTCAAGTTACATATAAAGTTCATTAGATTCGAGACTACGGTCTAGAAGATATGAGCAAAACAAGTTAAACATGGCATTGATGCAAAATGCATTCAAACATCAAACAAACACCTCAAAACAAGGATGCAACATGATAATATGAAACTACATGCAAAAACAAGCAAGTTTCATATAGAGCACACTCAAAACGGAGCAACGGTTCAACACATACACATGAAACAAGGCATACCAACAATCTGTCCATAACAACAAGTAGGCATATTGCAAGCATCAAAATAATATGCTACAGCACCTCAATATGAAAACAGAAGGCATGGTCATGAAGTACAGGTAAAGCATAACAAAATATGAACACTGAGCTATCTCCAGAAATCACTAGAACATGCTCAAAATGACATGGCAAGATTGCAAATACTAACAGTTTCAGACTTTGCAGAAATAACATCAGGTTGCAATGTTTAGAGCTATCAAACAACATGTTACAGGAACTTATCATGTCAACCAAAGACAGGGCATGAATCTACTAAATGCATAGATCAAATTTCCTTTAGTGACCATGAGCCAAAAAGGACCAGAAGATATGATGGCACCCATGTAAACATGGCAAGTTATATTACAGATTCATACATGGCAGGAACAACAATAAGTAGGCATGTTGGTGAGCTTGAACCACTCACCACAGAGCAATACATGGCATGTCAAGGCAACCAACAGTAAGAACACATGTTTATGAAGCTAAGAATGGCAAGAGAAAGTTTATAGAGTGCATGGATCACTAACAACAATCATGGCAACATTGAACTTAATGATAACAGGCTGACAGCAACATTATTTAGCAACTTTAGAGCAAGATTAAAACAAGCTACAGCAGTCTATAAATGCAACCAGGGGCATGGATGGATGGAGAATAACATGTAGAACAAAACATATTTAGTGAACATCTCCAGATTATGCATAGAATGATTTGTAGAAGCAGGTTTACATAGCATCATAATATAACAGAATCAGCCTAGCAAAACAGTAACAGCAAGTACCCTACTTAACAAGCTTGATGCACTCACTAAACAACTCACAAAAATACATGGCAAGCACCCCTGTAAATAAGGCATGATGTAGTTCAAAACACATGTAGAGCTCATGCTCATAGGATGCACACATCAATCATGGCAAAAATGACAAATGAGCAAGTTATAACAGTTTCAGCAGGTTAACATCATGTAGCACTCTTGCAACGAAGATTCAGGCATCAATATGAGCTCAAATGAAAATGATGCAATGGAACAAAATGAAGTACTCGTTGAGGCGAATAATTTGAAATATTACACGCATGAAACGGAGCAGCATGCAGCAAGTTATGATGCGATGAACATGGCATGATAATATGCAACAATTCGGGGACTTAGAAAAATCTGGAGGTCAACCTCAGATCTGCACGGATATCGAGGCGAGGCGGAACTCGCCGTAGAACACGCCGGAGACGGGGAGATGGCCGGAGACGAGGAAGGAGAGGTCGCCGGGCGGGCCGGGCGAGGGCGCCGGATCCGGACGGCGCGCAAGACAACACGGGCGGGCGTGAGCTTGGCGCGACGGCGGCGGGGCGGCGGCGCTGGTGCGCTGCACCGGGCGGAGGAGAGAGGCGGGCGGCGGCGCTGGGAACCGCGGGCGGCAGAGGCGAGGCTCGACTGGCGCAATGGCGCTGTATGCTGAAGGGCGGCGCGGGCGGGCCACGCTGGTTCGACTTGGGCCTGGCCGGGCGGCGCTGACGGCGGCGAAGGCCACGTGGCAGGCGGCGATAGGCGCGGGGCGGCGGCGCGATTTTTTTTGTCCGGTGGCGTCGGACGTGTCTGGGCGCGGAGGAAGGAGGCTAGGGTTAGGAGAATTCATCCGCGAATTTCGGGGGGAGGCACATATTTATAGGTAGAGGGAGCTAGGAGAGTCCAAATGAGGTGCGGTTTTCGCCCACACGATCGTGATCGAACGACCGAGAGCATGGAGGGGAGTTAGATGGGTTTTGGGCCACTTTGGAGGGGGTGTTGGGCTGCACACAAAAGAGGCCTTTACGGTTACCCGGTTAACCGTTGGAGTATCAAACGACCTCCAAATGGCACGAAACTTGACAGGCGGTCTACCGGTGCTATACCAAGGCCACTTGGCAAACCTCGGGCCATTCCGAGAAAGTTTAACACCCGCTAACAACAAGAGTCAAAAGGGGGACGCCGGAGGACAAAGGAGTGCCGGATTGCAAAACGGACAACGGGGAAAATGCTCGGATGCATGAGACGAACACGTATGCAAAATGCGATGCACATGACGACATGATATGAAATGCATATGATGACATGGCAAAGTGCAACACGCAAGCAAAAGACATGGCAACGACGGCGAATAACTGAAGGACACCTGGCGCATCGAATCCGGGGCGTTACATAACAACACGGTTGTGTTTGTCTAAAACGGTGTGAGGACGAGAATGCAATATGGAAAGTACACTGGACGAGCTACGTTTTGGGCAAAGAACTATGGAAGATCCACATGCAGTGACGTGGGAAGACGGGCAGTGAAGCATGGCCGGAGGGATACACGGAGGTCGTCGGGATGTAACTAGGTGAGCGGCGGCGACGGAATCTGGCGAGGTGGCGAGGCCTGCCGCCACCGAGCTTGGTCGAGAGAACGGCGGCGTGTACCGCAGATTGGGACGTGCTGCCTCGGCGCCGTCGAACGGAGAACGATGCACTTCCTCCCTTTCCCCGGTAGACGGGATGCGGCGGATCAGTGACCAACGGTAAGAGAGAGAGAGAGGCCACCGCACTCCCTTTCCCCCAGCGGACAGGATGCGGCCGGATCAGTGACCAACGGTGAGAGAAAGAGAGAGGCCACCGCAGCCTTGTGTGAGATACTCTGAAGAGCGACAAACCAGGCACGCAAGGCTCCATTGTATATAGTGAGCGGACTACCTTTTTCTCCATAAAAATCGTTTTATATTCTGTGTACGTGCCATTGAGCACTATAACTTTATTTAAAAATAACGCAGCAACGCGTCAAGTCGAACTTTGTTTCGTGCAGGCATGGTACACGACCTCCCTAGGTAAACAACCGCTAAAGGCATTCAAATTAGCACGTGGGCTGCCATTTCGTAAAGAAATGAGCTCCACCGTACCCGCTGTAGTGTGGCTGGGCACGAAGCGTGAGTAATGCACGGTGCACCTATTCTCTTCTTGTATACGTACACCACCTACAGCGGGGTTGTGTGAGAGAGATACAAACCTAGTATAGTGTGTGGGTTCTTGAGAGTTTTTTGGGGGGGTCAATCAAAAAATTAACATATGCAATGTGTGTGAAATAGAGTCCTGGATATAACATATATATAGAGGGGCGATCCACGAGAAGAGAGTGGAGGTATCACCGGCTTGAGGTGTCCATAGAATCAAAAGAGGGATGATGTGTGTGTGTGTATGCTGTGATCGATAAAGAGTGCCATCAATTTGTGTGTGCCCACGCCAAAGATATAGAGTGGCTGGCCTCTTTGGAGCGTGAGAGGGACATGTGCAGTTTGTCTATGTGGCATGGATACCTACCTGCAGCGCTCGACTATCGGTGTGTGGTGGGGGAAGAGGGAGGCCCAATTAACTATAGAGGTACAATGGCTGGTATATGTGTGGAGGAGGAGAGAGGCCTACCTCATGTATTAAGGAGATCGATCTGCCTCATGTATTAAGGGAGATCGATCGGCATCCATGCATATGTGCATGAGAGGAATAAGGTTGGGAGAGAGTCAGAGATAGAGTGTTGGAGGGGGTGGTAGTGGAGTTTCTTCTTACTAATGGTGGGATAGGCTTGCTAGACAAATGGAGGCACACACCATAATATCGAAGAGAGGAGATGGCTGCTTGTTGTCTGTGCACGTGCGTGTGAGAGACGGGTCAGGAGGCATGCACAAATGATGAGGGGGACGATGTGGCTGTGGTAAGCAGACATAACTACATAGGAAGATCAATCGCCCTTTGTTAGAGAAAGGAGAGACATAACTTGTGAGGTACGTTGATCGATGGGGGGGGGTAGTTAAAGTCGATCCAGGTATATGTTGGGAGATCAATCGGTATACATGCATGTGTGTGTTAGAAGCAAACGAGGCACGAGGAGAAGGATAGATATAGAGGGATGCATGTAGGAGGTGGTACGAGAGGCATACTATATCAAGCGGGGAGGAGTGTGCGAGTACGAGAACGATGACAAGAGTGGTGGGAGTGAGGCATGGACGGTGACAAGAGAAGAGGGGAAGCTTGTGTTTGTGCTAGGCACACACGGCTAGAGAGGCATATCGATCGATGTGTGCCGTAAAGAAGGAGATGGGGGCCTACACACACCGTGGTTGAGCGACCTAAAGTGAAAAGACTTAATTTGCTTGTGATGGAGCTAGAGAATGCCGAGGGAGGGTGAGAGGGATGCGGGCGTGTGCATGCACAAGAGAAAGTTAAGCGCTAGCTACAAAGATAAGAGGGTTGTGTGGGTGTAAAAGATGAATAGAGATCATATATACTTCATTATAAAAAGCGAATTCGGATATTTGAAGAATTTATCATAGTGTTTTAAACCGACGTATGTGTGAATATATATAACGGTGATAGACATGCTGTGTTTATGAACATGTTATACTACATTTAATATATTTTATCTCTACTCTTATAAAAAACGGAGTTGTTGATGATGGTGTGCCTGCCATCCTGCATTATAGGCCGTCCGATTTATATCTGGCGGATAGCAAGGAAACTATGATGGTTGAAGTTGGCAACAATCATGATTGTAGATTCTTATTGAAATAGAGAAACGAATTCAAATTTAGTTTGAATTGCAGCGGTAGTATAGACATTTGGAATGCACTAAAATATTGGTATGAGTAGGTTACATGCATTATACAGCAAAGCGAAAAAAATTAATCGGACATAACATGGATTCATACTCCTTCCTTCCATCTATATAGGGCGTAATGAGATTTTTAAGACCGCCTTTGACTATTGACAAGATTAATAGTACATGACATGCACAATGTGAAAATTATATCATTGAAAGAACCTTTCACAGACGAAGTTAACGGTGTGCTTTGTGTAAGTTGCATGTCATATATCATTGCTCTAATATTTGGTCAAAGTTAGCATCGAAAACACATTAGGCCCTATATAGATGGAAGGAGGGAATAGCTTTGAATAGCATTTGTATAGTAAAACGGGGCAAGACTCTCTCTTTGTGTGGTGTGAATAGTTTTATTTTTTTCGTTTTCTTTTTGGTTGAGGGAAGTGCGAATTGATTTGGTACGTACAAGTACAATATTACTACACGTTAGGCTTGTCCCTAAAATTCAACCCGCGTCTTGTTATATCCCGAAAATATAGATATCGTGCTCCCATAACTGGCGCCTTCACAACCCGTGCCTTGCTATCCCGAAATTACAACGCGCGCGAAAACTCCCTCCAGCTGCCAAATCCCGACACGAAATCCCCTTCTAACCCTGAGCGAAAGGGCCGCTAGTTCAAATCGGTGGGGGTACTTTTGTAACACACCCTACATTTTGGACAAGCGCGTCCCTAAGTCATGCTTCACCCTCCCATCACCCCTTTTCGCCATTCGAAATCCCAGGCCGCCATAACCTCTTCGCTCCAGCCGCGAAACCCCACCCTCCTCCGTCCGCCATGTCATCGCTGCCCAGCCGGAGCCTCTTCCCCGACGACGTCGTCCACCGCAACAGCTCGACGTCCCTCATCCACCTCCTCGGATGAGGATCCGTCGTCCATCTCGCCGTCCTGCCGGTTCAGCCGCCCCGTCCTCCACCTCCAAGGAGTTGCTCCGACGATCGCCTCGTCTATCGCGGCTACTCCATCCCCACAGCGCCACCTTAACCTGCTCCACCGGAACCGCAGCATCCTCACCGACTCCTCGACGGCAAGCCAAAGGCCTACTCGGCGCCACCAAAGAGGTTGTACACTCATCGCATCGCACCTTCTCCTTAACTTGACCTCCGGCGCCGACGGTGCTCCATCCCGCACCGCCATGGAGCGGCTACCTTGAAGCGGCGCCCGGGCGACATCTCCACGGCGGCTCTCCCCCGTTGCGAGGCCCCTTCGGCGGCGGCATCCATACCAGCCGGATCTTCTGCTGCTGCTCCGGCTCTCGCTCGATCGCTCGCTCGCCCAGCTGCTGCTGCTCTTCCCCTCGCTCGTGCTGCTGCTCTACTCCGATTAAGCCACACTTGATCATTGAATCGACTTTTGGGTCGATCGATTTTCAGGGTTGGGGTGGGGGCTCGCTGGAGTTAAGGAAGAACCACCCTTGTGGGACGAGGGCTCACGGAGAGGTACCCACAATCTATCTTAGGGTTCAGGGTGGGGGGGGCAGGGGCCTAGAGGGCTGGCCGGGCGGCGGTGGCGAAGTTGTTTCGGCGAGGCGGGCGCTGGGCCGGGCGGTTCGGCCGGTGGTGGCAAAGTGCCTCGGGGTGTGCAGGTTGAAGATGAACTGCAGGCCCTCCTAAACTACATGTCAAGTGTCTCTCGCTACCATTGCGTTCAGTTCCGACAGTAGCATTCAGATTCCTGATTAATTTCAGTTTGACAGTTAAGTTCGAGTCAACAGTTTTTACCTCATCTGTTGTAGTCGGTGGTTTTGGTGATGTTAATTTTACATCCATTTTCATCATCTATTGGAGATGCTATTAGAATCCCACTTGAGATTGACGATGTACATCTTGTGTTGCTTCAGCCTTGACGTCTTACGGCTCACCGGAGCTGCTCCAACGACGTAGCGATCCATCACAACAGAAAGCGGTGCTCGGACGCCGCTCTCTGATTCCTCGGATCTTCGTCCACACCTCCGACAGCCACCTCTTGCCTCAATCGCTTCAAATGACCAACCCAATGATGCTGTGGTCGACACGGCTACGGCAAAGAGGTTGTACACTTGTTGCATCAGTTATTACTATACATTCACGTCTATCCATTAGGGCTATTTTGGTTCAACGGAAAAACGTCGATTTACTGGTTGTTACCATCACTCTAAATTTCGGCATGCTCTCCTTACATAATCTCGCCATATTTTTTTGTATGCATGTCAGATATTGTACACAGTCATGCTGAACATGTAGAGAAAAAGAGAAGAGTTTTGCGCGGCAATACAATGTCATGCAGACATCGCTCCATGGTGGGTTCAATGGCAAACCCTCCCACCCCTCTCAGTTGTAATCGGAGGAAGATATCTGTTCTGAGGCGAATTCAGACGCCACTGACCACTCCTATTTACCCCCCAAGGTGTTTGCTCTACATTGGCATGATGATGTTAGTCATATCATGCATATGTTGCCTTGCAGTGCCTACTTTTGACATCATATATGTCATCTGCTTAGTTTAGACATGTTCTGTAATGCACCTATTTAGTTTCTATATCATATATGGGAATTATGCAGTCTCATGTCTTTTAGCCAGCCATAATATATGTGAAATGTGCAATGCCATCCTATTTAACAAGGCATCATATATTTGAATGATATCTTGCCCATCCTTTTCTTCATTACATTTCCATTTGTCGACAATGTTTGTACATTAAACTACTCTTCCTGTGAATCAGCCATTTGGGTGGGAGATGGAAAAATTCTGGAGTGAAAACAAGGGCTTCGTGAAAGGCAGGTGCTACCTGTCAAAGCAGATCTCTTGTTGGGTCCCGATAGCTCCTCAGAGATGGATTCAGAGACAGATGACCAGTCCTATTCCCCCACTGAGGTGTATGCTCTAACTTGGCACGGTTATACTGCTCATATCATGCATACGGTGTCTTGCATTGCATAGTTTAGACATCATAAACACAATATTCAACACCATGTTCTTAGTTCAGACATCATATCAAATGCCCTTTGTTTAGCATATAAATCGCATATGTCAATTAAATGATGCGATCCTGATTACTTAGATAACATGTAGGTGAATTATGTCATGCGATCCTGTTTAGTTATTCATCATATCTTTGAATTATGTTATGCTATGCTATCCAGTTTAGATAGACATCATAGATGTGAAATTATGTCATGCTATCCGTTTTAGTTAAACAATATACATGTCAACTATTTCACGCCCTCTTTTTTCCACACTATCTATTGCATCCGTCTCTCATACAATGTCTGTACATTCAACTATGTTTCCTGTTTATCATCCATTTGAATTGGAGCGGGTGATGCCAGTATCTAGTGGAATAAAAACACGGTCTTCAAATAAAACAGTGCTACCTCTTGGTGGAGATAGCACCCCGGTTGTACATGCACAAGAACCAGCCCTACCACACATAACCCAAACTCTCGCAGATTGTACCCCTACTGCGACCAGCTTCACCCAATCTAACCCCAACCCCAGCCGATAGTAACCCAGTTCCTGTTGACACAACACCATCTCCACCACAGAGCTCCCAAACAACAGCAGTTAGTAAGGCAGCTCCAGTGCCCAAAGGGCCGATACTATCACTGGCGAACCCCAACTCCACCGATTAGTATGCCTATTCACGTGGAGGAAGCACAACCAGCCGCTTATAGTTTAGCATCTATCGCATTTGATGTTGTTAAATCGTATGTGCGTATCTTCCCATCTTGGAAATATTATACTGAAGATGAAGGAAAATGCCAGTTGTCGGTGTTTGTCCAGGAGTTATGTGTAAGTAATGTTATTCATGGCAATTACTTTGCTTCGTCCCATACATCCTACCTCCATGATGGTTATAATACAGCAAATTTTCCCATTTTTCTCTATAGAGAATGACCGATTTGGAAACTCAGGATGACGTAACCTGTGCTAATACCTCTGCTATCTTCAAGAAATGCTTGGTGGCAGTATCGGAATTACCTGAAGAAAACGTACTTCACCGGCAAAGAAACTCATCAGATTCCCTTACGTTCTCCACGAGACACATTCTTTGGACGATGGTAGGAACGCCTTTGTTACATCTTGGTCCCGAACCAAGAATGTGGTAAGGTCTATGAGCTCATTTTCTATTTTTAAGTATTTTATTCTTGCGTCTTCTTGTACTCTGTTCATGTAGAACAAGTGCCTAAACCTGAAGAACAACTGTTCTAATTTAAGATTCCATTGCTATCATAGTTCAAAAAGCGCTTAGGCGTTAATTGTGCGTTTTGCCAACGCCTTGCGCTTTCTTGAACAAAGCGCATGCTTATCTTGTGATTATGCCTGATTATGCATAGTTATGCACAATGCATTTTGCCAACGCTTAGAGCCTAGGGCGCTTAAGCGCTTCGCTTAGGCGCCGCCTTTTTAACTATGATTGCTTTGCTCTTGTATCATTGTATTTATCGATACGAACTTATTTTTAAATTGAAGGATCCAATCGAAACTCCAATGGCACAAAGCAGGTATGTTCACGCATGTTTCTTTAACAGGTTTGCTCTTATCAATAGCTCTGTTGATTTCAATTTCAATTGTGTATACAGTTGACTTTCATATCATGCACATTACTAGCATCACAACATGAGCCAATAGTGTTGTTGTACATGTAGACCCGTGGTACCCATCTGAAATCTTGTTGTGACGTGTAGTTTCCCACGCTTTGTATTCTTTCACCGCTGCTTTGTCTTGAATCGATATGATTTGAACCGTGTCTCTATTTTGATTTGGCAAGACAATGCATTGACCATAGGACATAGATATATGTTTGTTTGATGCTTTTATTATGTACTAGTACTTGGCAATAGAAGACTTGGTAGTTTAATCCTGTCCACCTTACTAATGAACTGGTTCACCAAAATGAGTTTCAGATATACTAGTACATGCTAAACTTGTTATGTGTCTCGCTTGTTTCTTCTTTTAGAATCTTGACAAAATATTGGGGAAGAGTGCCTTATTAAGCAATGGTAAAGGAAGTAATGCGAGATAAGGTTCAGGATAGTGGCACATCCTTGTTGGTCTCCAACAAAGCCGATAAAACAGCTAAGGAAGACTATCTTGAAGACAGCGAGAGACAACCCCAAAGTCTGTCTTGGTTTAGTGTTCGATTCATCGCCACTACCGCATGCACAAGCTATTCAAACTCACTTTATACGAATCAGTTCGGTTTCTTGAGTCTCAACTACAAGCTGAAAGACATCGATCTTTGTCTTTGCGACAAGAAGCGGAAGGACTGCGGAAGTCCTCGAGCATTCAGATGCATACTTTACGGTGCAACGACAAGCGTTGGAGGATTTTAGCGCCAAACAGGACAAAGCTAATCAGCTTGCTAAGCTTATTGCCCGACATGGTGGATACCTGGATAACGCTTTCTTGAGCTCTTATGAAGTTGTTTGATTATGCTCTTGTTTTGCTACCGTGTTTATTTGCACCTTTGGTGGCCAATTTTGTGACCAAGTGTATGTAATATGCTGCTTTGTTCCCTATATTTGTCTTGGTGGCGAACTTTGATGCCCGATGGATGTAATATGTGTAATAGCGGTAATAGGCTAGCCTTAATTGCTTGCTTATTTATTTCCTTATTGTCTTGTTTAGTTGTTTGCTTGTAGTCACTACAGTTCTTTTTCTCTGTTTTTCTAGTGGCCAAAATAGCCTATTTTTGGTAACTAGGCCAAAATAATCATGGCAACACACGGACTGTTGTAACCATGGGCCTCCTGCAGGCCGTATGATCCATGGGCCTTCGTTCGGCCGTAGAACCATTGGCCTTCTATACGGGCCGTAGGATCCATCGGCCTTCTATACGGGCCTTAGGGATCAATGGGCCTTCTACGGGCCGTAGGGTCCATGGGCATTCTACGGGCCATACTATCCATGGGCCTCATACAGGCCGTAGGATCCATGGGCCTTCTACGAGGCGTATCATCATTTCGCTAATCATGGGTCGTACTATTCGTGGACCAATGAGCGGATGACATCTGTCCCAACGGTGAGCTGACACGTGTTTGCTCCAGCCAATGATGATTTTACACATGGAAAATCCCCATTGGTCGGGGCTGTTAACGGGTTATCGGATCCAAAACCCGACTCGATAGCTTAACGGCGTTCCGTTACGGTGGATGCCACGTGTCGGTCACCCTTGACGAAAGCACTTCTGTGACGCGATTTATCGTCATGGAAGTGGACACTTCCGTGATGATAATTTTGGTAATGTCATGGAACACTTCTACGACAGCACATGTATGACTATCTTGATTCTGTCATAAATTTGTCATGGATGTACATGCATGACAAAAAATGCGACCTACTGTGACAAACACGTATCATCACGGAAGTGTATTTTTTTTGTAGTGTAGGTTAGTATAAACCAATGCAAAACCTTATCATTTTCTACTGTAACAAATCATTTAAATTATTATTCAACATTTAATAATAAATGCCTCTGCATATTTAATATTCCTATCCTCAAATAGAATCATTAAACAAACAAACATATGCAAACAATGCAAACATAACAGCAATCTGCCAAAACAGTACAGTCTATAAAGAATGCAAGAGTATCAATACTTCCCTAACTCCAAAAATTATGAACTAAAATTCCCACTGTAATAAATTTATCAGAGCTTTATATGCAAAAAGTTTCAACATTATATCATGCGCTGAATTTTCTGAGGAATTTTTGCAACAGCGGTAAACTTTCTGTTTTCAAACAGCAACATGTATACTAGCAAAATAAGCATGGCAAAGGCTATCCTTGACTTTTTTATTGAAACTAAAGATGCAAAACATTATTATAAATAACATCAAGCAAAACTAACAAAAGAAAATAACATGACGCTCCAAGATAAACACATATCATGTGGTGAATAAAAATATAGCTCCAAGTAAAGTTACCGATGAACGAAGACGAAAGAGGGGATGCCATCCGGGGCATCCCCAAGCTTAGGCTCTTGGTTGTCCTTGAATATTACCTTGGGGTTCCTTGGTCATCCCCAAGCTTAGGCTCTTGCCACTCCTTATTCCATAGTCCATCGAATCTTTACCCAAAACTTGAAAACTCCACAACACAAAACTCAACAGAAAACTCGTAAGCTCCGTTAGCGAAAGAAAACAAAGCACCACTTCAAGGTACTGTAATGAACTCATTCTTTATTCATATTGGTGTTAAACCTAATGTATTACATCTCATCTATGGTTCATACCCTCCGATACTACTCATAGATTCATCAAAATAAGCAAACAACACATGAAAAACAGAATCTGTCAAAAACAGAACAGTCTGTAGTAATCTGTAACTAACGCAAACTTCTGGAACTCCAAAAGTTCTACCAAAATAGGAAGTATTAGGCAAATTGTCTATTGATCAGAAGAAAAAAGAATCAACGCAAAAGCACGTTTCTGTGATTTACTAAAAAAAATCTTGTGCGTGCAAAGTTTCTATTTTTCAGCAGAATCAAATTAACTATCACCATAGGTTATCCTATAGGTCTTACTTGGCACTTTATTGAAACAAAAGCCATAAAACATGATTAATACAGTAGCATAATCATGTGGACACACAAAAATAGTAAGGATAAATATTGGGTTGTCTTCCAACAAGCGCTTTTCTTTAATGTCTTTCTAGCTAGGCATGATGATGACAATGATGCTCACATAAAAGATAAGAATTGAAACATAACGGGAGCATCATGAAGCATATGACTAGCACATTTAAGTCTAACCCACTTCCTATGCATAGGTATTTTGTGAGCAAACAACTTATGGGAACAATAATCAACAAGCATAGGAAGGTAAAACAAGCATAAATTCAAAACTTGAAGCACATAGAGAGGAAACTTGACATTATTGCAATTCCTACAAGCATATGTTCCTCCCTCATAATAATTTTCATTAGCATCATGAATGAATTCAACAATATAACCAGCACCTAAAGCATTCTTTTCATGATCTACAAGCATAGAAAATTTACTACTCTCCACATAAGCAAAATTCTTCTCATCAATAGTACAGGGAGCAAACTCAACAAAATAATTATCATGTGAGGCATAATCTAATTGAAAACTAAAATCATGATGACAAGTTTCATGGTTATCATTATTCTTAATAGCATACAAGTCATCACAATAATCATCATATATAGCAACTTTGTTCTCATAATCAATTGGAACCTCTTCCGAAATAGTGGAATCATCACTAAATAAAGTTGACACTTTTCCAAATCCACTTTCATGTTCATCACAATAAGATTCAACATCCTCCAAAATAGTGGGATCACTACTTCCTAAAGTTGACACTCTTCCAAACCCACTTTCATAAATATAATCATCATAAATAGGAGGCATGCTTTCATCATAATAAATTTGCTCATCAAAACTTGGGGGACAAAAAATATCATATTCATCAAACATATCTTCCCCAAGCTTGTGGCTTTGCATATCATTAGCATCATGGATATTCAAGGAATTCATACTAACAACTTTGCAATCATGCTCATCATTCAAAGATCTAGTACCAAACATTCTATAGATTTCTTCTTCTAGCTCTTGAGCATAATTTTCCTTTTCATCATACTCATGAAAGATATTAAAAAGACGAAGCGTATGAGTCAAACTTAACGCCATTTTTTGTAATTTTCTTTTATAAACTAAACTAGTGATAAAACAAGAAACAAAAAGATTCGATTGCAAGATCTAAAGATATACCTTCAAGCACTCACCTCCCGGCAGCGGCGCCGAGAAAAGAGCTTGATGTCTACTACGCAACCTTCTTCTTGTAGACGTTGTTGGGTCCGCAAGTGCACAGGTTTGTAGGACAAGAGCAAATTTCCCTCAAGTGGATGACCTAAGGTTTATCAATCCGTGGGAGGCGTAGGATGAAGATGGTCTCTCTCAAGCAACCCTGCAACCAAATAACAAAGAGTCTCTTGTGTCCCCAATACACCCAATACAATTGTGAATTGTATAGGTGCACTAGTTCAGCGAAGAGATGGTGATACAAGTGCAATATGGATAGTAGATAAAGGTTTTTGTAATCTGAAAATATAAAACAGCAAGGTAACTAATGATAAAAGTGAGCACAAACGGTATTGCAATGATAGGAAACAAGGCCTAGGGTTCATACTTTCACTAGTGCAAGTTCTCTCAACAATAATAACATAGATAGACCATATAACAATCCCTCAACATGCAACAAAGAGTCACTCCAAAGCCACTAATAGCGGAGAACAAACGTAGAGATTATGGTAGGGTATGAAACCACCTCAAAGTTATTCTTTCGGATCGATCTATAAAAGAGTTTGTACTAGAATAACACCTTAAGACACAAATCAATCAAAACCCTAATGTCACCTAGATACTCCATTGTCACCTCAAGTATCCGTGGGCATGATTATACGATATGCATCACACAATCTCAGGTTCATCCAACCAACATAAAAGTACTTCAAAGAGTGCCCCAAAGTTTCTACCGGAGAGTCAAGAACGTGTGCCAACCCCTATGCATAGGTTCATGGGCGGAACCCGCAAGTTGGTCACCAAAACATACATCAAGTGGCACGTGATATCTCATTGTCACCACAGATAAACACGGCAAGACATACATCAAGTGTTCTCAAATAAAGACTCAATCTGATAAAATAACTTCAAGAGGGGAAACTCAATTCATCACAAGAGAGTAGAGGGGGAGAAACATCATAAGATCCAACTACAATAGCAAAGCTCGGGATACATCAAGATCGTGCCTTAGAGGGAACACGAGAGAGAACACGAGAGAGAGAGATCAAACACATAGCTACTGGTACATACCCTCAGCCCCGAGGGTGAACTACTCCCTCCTCATCATGGAGAGCGCTGGGATGATGAAGATGGCCACCGGTGATGGGTTCCCCCTCCGGCAGGGTGCCGGAACGGGCTCCCGAGAGGTTTTTGGTGGTTACAGAGGCTTGCGGTGGCGGAACTCCCGATCTATCTTCCCGTGGATGTTTTTAGGGTACGTGGGACTATATAGGCGAAAGAAGTCAGTCGGGGGAGCCTCGAGGGGCCCACGAGATAGGGGGCGCGCCCAGTAGGGGGGACGCACCCCCTATCTCCTGGCCTCCTCGAGGATCTTCTGACTTGAACTCCAAGTCTCCAGGATGATATTCTTCCCAAAAATAATGCTGCCGAAGGTTTCATTCCGTTTGGACTCCGTTTGATATTCCTTTTCTTCGAAATACTGAAACAGGCAATAAAACAACAATATGGGCTGGGCCTCCGGTTAATAGGTTAGTCCCAAAAGTAATATAAAAGTGGATAATAAAGCCCAATATTGCTCAAAACAGTAGTTAATATAGCATGGAGCAATCAAAAATTATAGATATGTTGGAGATGTATTAGCGAGCACTCGTTGCTTAAAGGTGACCGGCGGGTGTCTGTCTCTCTCACTTTAGTTGAACCGAGCGTGGCTACGCCCGGTCCTTGCGAAGGTTAAAACAGCACCAACTTGACAAACTATCGTTGTGGTTTTGATGCGTAGGTAAGAACGGTTCTTGCTCAGCCCATAGCAGCCACGTAAAATTTGCAACAACAAAGTAGAGGACGTCTAACTTGTTTTTGCGGGGCATGTTGTGATGTGATATGGTCAAGACGTGATGCTATATTTTATTGTATGAGATGATCATGTTTTGTAACCGAGTTATCGGTAATCGGCAGGAGCCATATGGTTGTCGCTTTATTGTATGCAATGCAATCGCATACGTAATGCTTTACTTTATCACTAAGCGGTAGCAATAGTCGTAGAAGCATAAGATTGGCGAGACGACAACGATGCTACGATGGAGATCAAGGTGTCGCGCCGGTGACGATGGTGATCACGACGGTGCTTCGGAGATGGAGATCACAAGCACAAGATGATGATGGCCATATCATATTGCTACGTCTTGAGCTTGCGTTGGTTTTCCTCGAAGAGGAGAGGGTGTGCTACCTCTTGAGCACTGCGTTGGTTTTCCCCGAAGAGGAGAGGATGATGCAGCAAAGTAGCGTAAGTATTTCCCTCAGTTTTTGAGAACCAAGGTATCAATCCAGTAGGATACCACGCACAAGTCCCTCGTACCTACACAAAATGATAGATACTCGCAACCTACGCGATTAGGGGTTGTCAATCCCTTCACGGTCACTTACGAGGGTGAGATCTGATAGAGATGATAAATAATATTTTTGGTATTTTTGATAGATAGATGCAAAGTGAAAAGTAAAAGGCAAAGCAAAAACAAAGCAAGTAAATAAAGCGATAGAGATTGATATGATGAGAATAGACCCGGGGGCCATAGGTTTCACTAGTGGCTTCTCTCAAGAGCATAGGATTTCTACGGTGGGTGAAAAAATTACTGTTGAGCAATTGACAGAATTGAGCATAGTTATGAGTATATCTAGGCAATGATCGTGTATATAGGCATCACGTCCGAGACAAGTAGATCGAAACGATTCTGCATCTACTACTATTACTCCAATCATCGACCGCTATCCAGCATGCATCTAGAGTATTAAGTTAAAAACAGAGTAACGCCTTAAGCAAGATGACATGATGTAGAGGGATAAATTCATGCAATATGATAAAAAAAAACCATCTTGTTATCCTTGATGGCAACAATACATATGTGCCTTGCAACCCTTTCTGTCACTGGGTAAGGACACCGCAAGATTGAACCCAAAGCTAAACACTTCTCCCATTGCAAGAACTACCAATCTAGTTGGCCAAACCAAATGGATAATTTGAAGAGACTTGCAAAGATAACTCAATCATACATAAAAGAATTCAGAGAAGATTCAAATATTTTCCATAGATAACTTGGATCATAAACCCACAATTCATCGGTCTCAACAAACACACCGCAAAAGAAGATTACATCGAATAGTTCTCCACAAGAGAGGGGGAGAACATTGTATTGAGATCCAAAAGAGAGAAGAAGCCATCTAGCTACTAGCTATGGACAGAAGGTCTGAAGTAAACTACTCACACTTCACCGGAGGGGCTATGGTGTTGATGTAGAAGCCCTCCGTGGTGGATGCCCCCTCCGTGAGCTCAGAACAGGCCCCAAGATGGGATCTCGTGGATCTGAGAAAGTTGCGGCGATGGAATTAGGTTTTTGGCTCTGTTACGATCTGTCGGGGTGCGTGAGGTATATATAGGAGGAAGGAATGCGTCGGTGGAGCTACAAGGGGCCCACGAGGTAGGGGGCACGCCTGTGGGGCGCCTCCACCTCGTGACCGCCTGCACCTTTGCTTGGAGTAGGGTCCAAGTCTCCTGGATCACGTTCGGTGAGAAAATCACGTTCCCGAAGGTTTCATTTTGTTTGGACTCCGTTTGATATTCCGCTTCTTCGAAACACTGAAATAGGCAAAAAACAGCAATTCTGGGCCGGGCCTCCGGTTAATAGGTTAGTCCCAAAAATAATATAAAAGGATACGTTGGAGACGTATCAGGCATCCCCAAGCTTAATTCCTGCTCTTCCTCGAGTAGGTAAATGATAAAAAAGAATTTTTTATGCGGAGTGATACTTTGGCATAATTTCAATGTAAATCCTCTTAACTGTGGTATGAATATTCAGATCCGAAAGATTCTAGACAAAAGTTCATATTGACATAAAAAATAATAATATTTCAAGCATACTAACTAAGCAATTGTGTCTTCTCAAAATAACATGGCCAAAGAAAGTTATACCTACAAAATCATATAGTCTGGCTATGCTCCATCTTCCCCACACAAAATATTTAAATCATGCACAACCCCGATGACAAGCCAAGCAATTGTTTCATACTTTAACATTTTCAAAACTTTTTCAATCTTCACGCAATACATGAGCGTGAGCCATGGATATAGCACTATATGTGGAACAGAATGGTGGTTGTGGAGAAGACAAAAAGGGAGAAGATAGTCTCACACCATCTAGGCGTATCGACGGGCTATGGAGATGCCCATCAATAGATATCAATGTGAGTGAGTAGGGATTTCCATGCAACGGATGCACTTAGAGCTATAAATATATGAAAGCTCAACAAAAGAAACTAAGTGGGTGTGCATCCAACTCGCTTGCTCACGAAGACCTAGGGCATTTGAGGAAGCCCATCATTGGAATATACAAGCCAAGTTCTATAATGAAAAATTCCCACTAGTATATGAAAGTGACAAAACAAGAGACTCTCTATCATGAAGATCTTGGTGCTACTTTGAAGCACAAGTGTGGTAAAAGGATAGTAGCATTGTCCCTTCTCTCTTTTTCTCTCATTTTTTCTTCTTTTTTATTTTTATTTGGGCCTTTTTTAACGGCCTCTTTTTTTTCTTTTTTCTTTTTCGTCTGGAGTCTCATCCCGACTTGTGGGGGAATCATAGTCTCCATCATCCTTTCCTCACTTGGGACAATGCTCTAAAAATGATGATCATCACACTTTTATTTTTCTTACAACTCGATTCTTAGAACAAAATATGACTCTATATGAATGCCTCCGTGATGTACGGGATATGCAATGAATCAAGAGTGACATGTATGAAAGAATTATGAACGGTGGCTTTGCAACAAATACGATGTCAACCACATGATCATGCTAGCAATATGACAATGATGGAGTGTGTCATAATAAACGGAACGGTGGAAAGTTGCATGGCAATATATCTCGGAATGGCTATGGAAATGCCATGATAGGTAGGTATCGTGGCTGTTTTGAGGAAGATATATGGTGGGTGTATGATACCATGAGAAGTGCGGTATTAGAGAGGGTAGCAATGGTGGAAGGATGGGAAAAGTGCGTATAATCCATGGACTCAACATTAGTCATAAAGAACTCATATACTTATTGCAAAAATCTAGAAGTTATCAAAGCAAAGTATTAGGCGCATGCTCCTAGGGGGATAGATTGGTAGGAAAAGACCATCGCTCGTCCCCGACCGCCACTCATAAGGAAGACAATCAATAAATAAATCATGCTCCGAATTCATCACATAACGGTTCACCATACGTGCATGCTATGGGAATCACAAACTTCAACACAAGTATTCTTTAAATTCACAACTACTCAACTAGCATGACTCTAATATCACCATCTTAATATCTCAAAACAATCATCAAGCATCAAACTTTTCTTAGTATTCAACGCACTCAAAGGAAAGTTTCACATATCTTGAATACCAAGTATATTAACATTAAGAAAATTACCATGCTATTAATGACTCTCAAAATAATTTAAGTGAAGCATGAGAGATCAATAGTTTCTTTAAAACAAATCCACCACCGTGCTCTGAAAGATCTAAGTGAAGCACTAGAACAAAAATTATCACGCTCAAAAGATATAAGTGAAGTACTATGAGCAAAACTATCAAGCTCAAAAGATATAAGTGAAGCACATAGAGTATTCTATCAAATTCCAATTCATGTATGGCTCTCTCAAAAGGTGTGTACAGAAAGGATGATTGTGGCAAACTAACAAGCAAAGACACAAATAATACTAGACGCTCCAAGCAAAACACATATCATGTGGAGAATAAAAATATAGCTCCAAGTAAATTACCGATGGAAGTGGACGAAAGAGGGGATGCCAACAGGGGCATCCCCAAGCTTTGACTTTTTGGTGTCCTTGGATTATCTTGGGTGTGCCATGGGAATCCCCAAGCTTAGGCTCTTGCCACTCCTTGTTCCATAATCCATCAAAAGTATTTACCCAAAACTTGAAAACTTCACAACACAAAACTCAACAGAAATCTCGTGAGCTCCGTTAGAGAAAGAAAACAAAAGACTACTTTAAGGTACTGTAATGAACTCATTCTTTATTTATATTGGTGATAAACCTACTGTATTCCAACTTCTCTATGGATTATAAACTATTTTACTAGCCATAGATTCATCAAAATAAGCAAACAACACACGCAAAACAGAATTTGTCAAAAACAGAACAGTCTGTAGTAATCTGTTACTAACGCAAACTTCTGGAACCCAAAAAATTCTACCAAAATTAGAAGACCTGGAAAATTTGTTTATTGATCAGCAGAAATTGGAATCAGTATTTTATCACGTTCTGGTGATTTTTAACAATTCGGTCACTGAGCGCAAAGTTTCTGAAAATTACAGCAAGATCAAATAACTATCATCCAAGAAGATCCAATAGGTCTAGCTTGGCACAAACACTAATTAAAAGATAAAATCACATCTAAACAGAGGCTAGATGGATTATTTATTCCTAAACAGAAACAAAGACAAAAAAAACAAAAATAAAATTGGGTTGCCTCTCAACAAGCGCTATCGTTTAACGCCCCTAGCTAGGCATAAAAGCAAGGATAGATCTAGGTATTGTCATCTTTGGTAGGCAATCCATAAGTGGCTCTCATGATAGATTCATATGGTAATTTTACTTTATTTCTAGGGAAGTGTTCTATGCCCTTCTTTAAGGGAAATTGGAATCTAATATTCCCTTCCTTCATATCAATAATTGCATCAATCGTTCTAAGGAAAGGTCTACCAAGAATAATAGGACATGAAGGATTGCAATCTATATGAAGAACGATAAAGTCTACGGGCACATAATTCCTATTTGCAACAATAAGAACATAATTAATTCTTCCCATAGGCTTTTTAATAGTGGAATCCGCAAGATGCAAGTTTAGAGAGCAATCATCGAAGTCACGGAAATCTAGCAAATCACACAAAGTTTTGGGAATAGTGGAGACACTAGCACCCAAATCACACAAAGCATGAAACTCATAATCTTTAATTTTAATTTTAATAGTAGGTTCCCACTCATCATAGAGTTTTCTAGGGATAGAAACTTTCAACTCAAGTTTTTCTTCATAAGATTGCATCAAGGCATCAACAATGTGTTCGGTAAAGGCTTTATTTTGACTATAAGCATGAGGAGAATCTAGCACGGATTGCAACAAGGAAATACAACCAATCAAAGAGCAATTTTCATAATTAAATTCCTTGAGATCCAAAATAGTGGTGAGGGAGTCCTGGACTAGGGGGTGTCCGGATAGCCGAACTATCATCTTTGGCCGGACTCCTAGACTATGAAGATACAAGATTGAAGACTTTGTCCCGTGTCCGGATAGGACTTTCCTTGGCGTGGAAGGCAAGCTTGGCGTCTGGATATGTAGATTTCCTACCATTGTAATCGACTCTGTAACCCTAACCCTATTCGGTGTCTATATAAACCGAAGGGTTCTAGTCCGTAGGACGAACAACAATCATACCATAGGCTAGCTTCTAGGGTTTAGCCTCTCCGATCTCGTGGTAGATCTACTCTTGTACTACCCATACCATCAATATTAATCAAGCAGGAGTAGGGTATTACCTCCATCGAGAGGGCCCGAACCTGGGTAAAAACATCGTGTCCCTTGTCTCCTGTTACCATCCGCCTAGACGCATACGATTCGGGACCCCCTACCCGAGATCCGCCAGTTTTGACACCGACATTGGTGCTTTCATTGAGAGTTCCTCTGTGTCGTCACCTATAGGCCTAATGGCTCCTTCAATCATCAACAACGACGCAGTCCAGGGTGAGACTTTTCTCCCCGGACAGATCTTCGTATTCGGCGGCTTTGCACTGCGGGCCAATTCGCTAGGCCATCTGGAGCAGATCGAAAGTTATGCCCAGCCATCAGGTCAGATTTGGAAAGCTTGAACTATACGGCCGATGTCGCGGAGACTTGATCTTCGACGGATTCGAGCCACAGCTGAGCGTGCCGCCTTTGTCTCGATGGATACGATCTAGCTCTGCCGCCGAACAGTGCCCTGGAGGCCGCACCAGTGCCCGCTCCGACCCTTAATCCGGAGCCGGTTTCGCCGATCAAGGATGGTTGGTTGGACACCGCCTCGGGGGCTGAAATATCTACGGCGATCGAGCCGAACACTATCCCTGTCCTTTGCAAAGCTCGTGATTCCCAGGTGCCGGACTCCTTTCCGGACTCAACCTCAGCGCATACCGCCAAATCGAATCCGACCGACGCCGTTATGGAGTTCACCGCCGCGAACATCTTTCAGCACTCGCCCTTTGGCGATATCCTGAACTCATTAAAGTCTCTCTCTTTGTCAGGGGAGCCCGGGCCGAACTATGGTCAGGAAGGTTGGGATTCGGACGAGGAAGAAATTCAACGCCCACCCACCACCCACTTTGTAGCCAGTGTTGATGATTTAACCGACATGCTCGACTTCGACTCTGAAGACATTGAAGGTATGGACGACGGTGCCGGAGACGATCAAGAGCCAGCGCCCACGAGGCACTGGAAGGCCACCTCGTCATATGACATATACATGGTGGACATCCCAAAATATGGGAATAGCGATGGCACGGCGGAGGATGACCCCTCCAAGAAACAACCCAAGCACCGACGTCAGCGGTGCCGCTCTAAATCCCGCCACAGTAAAAACGGCGATTCCGGCACGGGAGACAATAATACCCCGGACAGTGCCGAAGATGACCCCCTCCAGCAGGACTCAGCGCAGGAGGAGGGAGAAGCAAGTCCGCACGACAGTGCGGCAGAAAGAGAGGTAGAGGACGATAATTATGCGGCCCGCTCGAAGATGAGGCAAGCCTCGGCGACAATGAATTCGTTGTGCGAGAGGACCCCGTCGAACAAGAGCGTTTTAAGCGCAGGCTCATGGCCACGACAAGCAGCCTCAAGAAAAAGCAGCAACTTAGAGCTGACCAAGACCTGCTAGGCAGCGGATGGATCAAGTCCTTGCAGCCGAAGAGTATGAACTCGAACGCCCCTCCAAAAGCCACCCCAAACGCAGGCCGTTGCCTCGATCAAAGGAGGAAGCACCCACGTCACCAGCGCACAACATGGCAGACCGGCCACCCCGTGGCCACGACAGAGAAGCCTCTCGGCCCTCCGCTCAAGCCACACCCCGACGCCGCTCAAAAAGTACCAAGGCACGGGAAAATGCGCCGGACTTGCGAGATATATTGGAGGCTAAGGCAAAACATACAAGATCGATCTACAGATCGCGTGGGCGCCCAACGACTCGGGATGATTACCGTCACGCCGGATACAGCAAACCCGGCCGGGCCGAACACAGTAAACAAAGCTCATATGAGCTACGTCGTGATATAGCCCAATACAGAGGCGCCAAGACACCCACTATGCTTCACGGATGAAGTAATGGATCATCAAATCCACGAGGGCTTCAAACCCGTAAACATCGAATCATACGATGGTACCACAGATCCTGTGATGCGGATCGAGGACTATCTCCTCCATATCCACATGGCCCGTGGTGATGATCTACATGCCATCAAATAGCTCCCACTCAAGCTTAAAGGACCAGCTCGGCATTGGCTCAACAGCTTAACAACAGAGTCAATCGGTTGTTGGGAGGACCTGGAAGCCGCATTCCTTGATAACTTCCAGGGCACATATGTGCGACCACCAGACGCCGATGACCTTAGCCATATAATTCAGCAGCCAGAAGAATCGGCGGACAATTCAGACGCGGTTCCTAACAAAGAAAAATCAGATCGTCGATTGTCCGGATGCGAGGCGCTTAGCAGCCCTCAAACACAACATCATGACGAGTGACTAGCCCGACACCTAGGACAGGAAAAGCCGAAATCCATGGCAGCCCTCACCACACTCATGACCCGCTTTTGCGCGGGAGAGGACAGCTGGCTAGCTCGAAGCAACAACTTGGCCAAACCCTGGTAGTTCGGATACCAAGGACAGCAATGGCAGGTCGCGTCACAACAAGCATAAACGCCGCGTGCGGTGATAATGCTGAAGATCTGACGATAAATGCCGGATTCGAGGCTCTAAACCCGGTCAGCGGAAGAAGCCATTCAAAAGAATACCCAGGCCCGTCCAACTTGGACCGAATACTCGATCGCCAGCGGATACATGGCACTTGAAAAACCAGCCAACCACACCAACAGGGATTGTTGGGTGTTCAAGCAAGCAGGCAAGCTAAGCGCCGAAAACAACGACAAGGGGCTGCATAGCGATGACGAGGAAGAGCCCCGGCCGCCAAACAATAGAGGACAGAAGGGCTTTCCCACACAAGTACGGACGGTGAACATGATATACGCAACCCACATACCCAAAAGGGAGCGGAAGCGCGCACTAAGGGACATATATGCGATGGAGCTAGTCGCCCCGAAGTTCAACCCATGGTCTTCCTGCCCGATCACCTTCGATCGAAGGGACCACCCCACTAGCATCCGTCACGGCGGTTTCACCGCATTGGTTCTTGACCCAATTATTGACGGATTTCACCTCACTAGAGTCCTGATGGACGGCGGCAGCAGCCTGAACCTGATTTATCAGAATACAGTGCGCAAAATGGGCATAGACCCGTCAAGGATAAAACCCACAAAGACGACCTTTAAAGGCGTCATTCCAGGTGTAGAGGCCAAGCGCACGAGCTCATTACACTTGAAGTGGTCTTGGATCCCGGATAACTTCCGGAGTGAGGAGTTAATCTTGACATAGCCCCGTTCGCGGCGGCTATCACGCCTTGCCGGACGAACCGCATTCGCAAAATTCAATGCGGTGCCGCACTACGCGTACCTCAAACTCAAGATGCCAGGCCCTCGAGGCGTAATCACGGTCAATGGAAACACCGAACGCTCCCTCCGAACGGAGGAGCATACGACCGCCCTTGCGGCAGAAGTGCAGAACAACCTCTTAAGGCAATTCTCCAGTCTGGCCAATAAACAATCGGACACTGTCAAGCGCGCCCGGAGTAACCTACAGCAAGACCGCCTGGCACATTCCGAACAAGCGTAGTAATGCAGCCCCAACCCCAGCCCTCGCGAACTCGCGAAGCCAGTACTACGCGCACGTAATTGCGCTCTGAAGCACCATGGGCATAGGGGACGGGCCACGACCACGGCACGCCCAGAATGCGCCTAGACCGCACTAGGGGCTCCCGTTTGTGTCATTCCTTTTTTTTCTTTTTCTTCCTTTTACTTTCAGGACTCTGTTCTCCAGAAGCCCTGTCCGGCATTCGCGCCGAATACACGACGCAACAGCCGTGGAAGCGAGAAAACTGCGCCGAGTGTCCAGTGGTCTCTATTACGAAGCGATATACATTTTACATACCACACCGCAAACTTACCCCTGGAAGGGGGACATGTCAAAAAGTCCCGTACCTTGCTTATCTCACAATTTGTATCGTTCTGCTTTTATTTGCAGTTTCTTTTGAATAACCAATATATAGCTCTTGCCTATTATTGCATTCTTTCCCATTATATATGTTCATTTATGACATTGAGCAACCCTACAATTTGTTACAGCCAATACACGAGGGCTTATGTACCCCAAAAACATGGTGTGACAAGTCCGAACACTTTCACAAGTGCGGCACCCGAACTTATAGCATTATATGCATCGGCTCCGAATCATGTCTTGGGTCAATAGTTGGGTTTGCCTGGCTCCCATGTTTTGGTACCTTACGCCCGTTATATCGGCTAAGGTAGCGCTGGGAGAACCACTGCGATTGTGCCCCGGTTGAGCTGGGTTGAGCACCTCAGTGGAGAATGCTAAAACTGACCGTCATGATAAGGCGAGAGCCGGTCGCTGTTCGAGAGGTTTCTTCGAGTCCCTAAAGACTTGTGCCTCTTAGAGCGAGGAACCGGCATTGTCCGGCCAAGGCGTGGATAGCGCCCCGAACTCGGTCTTCCGAATACTAGGGGCTTCGCCGAAATTTAAAATTATAGAATTCTATGGCTAAGTGAGAGTGTTCAAGCATTATAGTCTGGTTGCCTGGTTCGTTGCATTGAGTGCCTCCCTCGAAGGACCCAAGAATGGGAACAAGAGCGCTCAAGTTTATCCCGAACACCCCAGCACTCGTGGCATGGGGGCTGAAGCCAACGACTCGCCATCTCTCAAATTTGATAAACGGCCGCACTGAAGGTAATATTTTAAATTCACAAGCGTTGCTTAGCGCATATGAAAAAGTTTTCAGCGACAGGATAACAAATGCGAGTCTACTCAAATATTACATCTTTGGAGCATTCACCCGCTTATAAGACGGGCACCCTTCAGACGCCCTCATAATACTTCTCGGGCTTGCGATGTTCTTTGCCCGGCGGCGGCTGTCCGTCACCAGCTTCTCCGCGTCCAGCTTTCCCTCAAAGTGCACCTTAGCACGGGCAAGGCCCTACGGGCACCTTCAATACTGACGAGCGCTTGATGACTTGATCCATGGACAGGCATCCACCAGCCGCCGCACTAGCCCAAAGTAGCTCCCATGCATGGCCTCATTTGGCCACAGCCGAGCTATAAGGCCCTTCATGGCCTGTTCGGCGATCTTGTGGAGCTCGACCAATTGCTTCAGTTGGTCGCTCAAAGGCACCGGGTGTTCGGCCTCAACAACCGAGACCAAAACACCTTTTCCGTCGAGCTCCCTTCTTCGGCTCGGTAGAAAGCGGCGGCATCGGAGACACTCCGCAGCAAATCTGCGAACGCTCCTGGAGAGCTCCGGATTCGGGTAAGTACTAGATAATTGACTTTTACATTCTTGCTCTGCATAAAGAATGCCTTACCCGCCGTGATCTTCTTTATTGCCTCAATCTCCGGAGGGCTTTTTGGGCCTCGGCCTTAGCAGCTTTGGCACTCTCAAGAGCCGAGGCAAGCTCGGACTCTCGGGTCTTCGAGTCACGCTCCAAACCCTCGTGTTTTTCAACGAGAGCCTGGAGCTCTTGCCGTACCTCCGCCAGCTGCGCCTCCCCCTTCTCTCGCTCGGTGTGCTCCGTGGCCGCTTTATTTTCGGCCGCGGACACCACCTCCTTCAGGGTCGCCACCTCGCTCGTGGCCCCTGCCGTACCCAGGTTATACCTGTTATCTTTTGCAACCACATTTTTTAAATTCCATAAGGTATTACTTACCTTCCTTGTCCTTGAGGTGCTTCTTGGCTTGGCCGAGCTCGTTCTCGGACCGCTCGAGGCTCTCCTTCAATGCATTGACCTCCTTGATCCGGTCTGTGAGAGGTCAGCAGGCAGCCTGCATTCCCATATTGACATAATTATGTTAGACTCCTGCGTATATCTTTTATATCCTTAGTCCGACTTTTATTTCCGAACACCGAACTAAGCATCAGGGGCTACTGTCTATGCGGTAAACTTCTTGAAAATATTGAAAACTTAACTCAAAGCCTGTTAGAAGGCTGTTTCAGGCTTCAGTCAGCCCGCTCTTGGCGGACTGAACTTTCTGGATCACCGCACTCATAACAGTGCGGTGCTCCTCCTCGATGGAGGCGCTGTTAAGCGCCTCCAGTAAGCTGTCCGGTGCCTCCGGTTGGACGAAGGACACCGGCGTCTTACCCTTCTTATGAAGGGGCCGCTTGCCGGACTTCGGAACCGCTGAAGGTTCTGGTATGGAGTCCGGACAAGGGTCGGGCTTAGAGCCCTGGGGTCTCGCTTCCCTCGCGCTGAGTCCGGGAGGCTGCCTTGCGGCGCCTCCTGCGCCACCTCCTCTTGACCAGGCCCCCCTTGGGGCCCCACCTCGGTGTCGTCAGCAGCGTGAGGTGAGGAGGCGGCCGGAAGTGAAGTACTCTCCACTTCCGACGAATTCAGGGACCCGCTCGACGAAGCGGCGAGCTCTTCCTTGGGCAGGCTGCATGATTGTTCGGCAGTAGAGAACACTATGCAATGAAAAAAAGCCATGGGAATCCGGACACTTACGATCTCGCTAGGGGCTTGGCCCTCAAGGGCCACTCCTCCTCACCATCATTGGCGTTGGTGGAGACGTCCGGAGGAAGGGTTCTTCCCTTCTTGAACCCTCTGGCCTCCCCAGCTGGGGCGGCCTTTCTTTTCTTCTCTCCCCCCGCTGGGGAAGAGGCCTCTTTTTCCTCCTCCTCGTCTTCACGGGAGGAGTCCGCCTCGGTGTCATCGGACAATGATTCCGACAACACCTGGCGCCGAGAACTCCTTCGAGTTCCCGTGGCCTTCTTCTTGGCCTTCTTTTTCGGCACCATGTGAGGTGCCGGAACCAGCAGCCCCGCCAATCGGGCGTCCACTGGGTCTTCTGGCAAGGGAGCCGGACAGTCGATCTGTCCGGACGTCTTCAGCCAGTCCTGTGAAAGTTGAGGGAGTTTTAGATCCCGCATAGAGTCAAACTATGAAAAAAGAGTCCCATAAAGGGTAAAATAACTTACCTCGCTGGCTTGACGCCGCGAGCTGAATCCCGATCTTGATGGCGGATGCGGAGCTTGGCGCCCTTGAACAGCACCTTCCAGGCATCTTCGTACGTAGTGTCGAAGAGCCGGCTCAAGGTTTGGTGCTGTGCCGAATCGAACTCCCACAATTTGAAGGCCCGTTGTTGGCATGGGAGAATCCGGCGGATGAGCATAACCTGGATTACGTTGACAAGCCTGAGATTCTTGTCCACCAGGTTTCGGACGCAGGTTTGGAGTCTGGACAGCTCATCTGAATCCCCCCACGTCTGGCCCGTCTCTTTCCATGATATGAGCCGTGTGGGGAAGCCAGATCGAAATTCGGGGGCCGCCGCCCATTGAGAGTCGCCTTGGCTCGGTGATGTAGAACCACCCCGATTGTTACCCCTTTATGGTCTCCACAAAGGAGCCCTCGAGCCATAGGGCGTTGGCCATCACGCTTAGCATGGCACCTCTGCACACCGCTTGGCGGCCGCCCACTACCTTCGGGCTTGACATTGAAGGTCTTCAGCCATAAGTCGAAGTGGGGCTGGATGCAGAGGAAGGCCTCATTTACGACGATAAACACCGAGATGTTGAGGATGAAATTCGGGCCAGATCATGGAAATCTAGGCCATAGTAGAACATGAGCCCCCGGACAAATGGGTGAAGTGGAAACCCTAGTCCGCGGAGGAAGTGGGGGAGGAACACCACCCTCTCATGGGGCCTGGGGGTGGGGATGAGCTGCCCTTCGTCGGGCAGCCGATGTGTGACGTCGCCGGACAAGTATCTGGCCTTCCGCAGTTTTTTACTTGACCCTCCGTGACGGAGGAGACCATCCACCTGCCTCCCACTCCGGACATGGCTGGAGATGGTTGAGGAAGGATGTGCGGACTTGGGCGTTGGAGCTCAGAGTGCGGGGAAATGGATGAGCAAGGGAGGAGGAAGGCGTAGGTGAAAAGGGTGGATCCTTATCCCCTTATATGGACGGACGAGGCTATGCGTCCCCCACCAGCCTGATAAAACTCGCTTATCTTCCAAGCGCCGCAACCAATGGCGCGGTTGGGTTACCCATGTCCGTATTGATGAGAATCCCGGAATAAGGGGGCACGATGTACGCTTTGATAAGACGTGCCAAGGAAACCATCTCGCTAAACGCGCTGAGGTGGGACAGTAAAAAACGATTCGAATAAAGGCCTGGCCGTGGTGTGATGTCACGCCGCGGAATATGTCAGCAGATCTGTGCAAAAATTATTCTCTCTACGGTGGTATGTGGAACTTGTTTTGCAGAGCCGGACACTATCCTTGTGTTCAAAACCTTCTATGAAGTATTCGGAGGAGGAACCCGCCTTGCAATGCCGAAGACAATATGCGCGCCGGACTCGTCATTGAAGCCTGGTTCGTGGGCTACCGAGGGAGTCTGGACTAGGGGTGTCCGGATAGCCGAACTATCATCTTTGGCCGGACTCCTCGACTATGAAGATACAAGATTGAAGACTCCGTCCCGTGTCCGGATAGGACTTTCCTTGGCGTGGAAGGCAAGCTGGGCGATACGGATATGTAGATTCCCTACCATTGTAACCGACTCTGTGTAACCCTAACCCTATTCGGTGTCTATATAAACCGAAGGGTTTTAGTCCGTAGGACGAACAACAATCATACCATAGGCTAGCTTCTAGGGTTTAGCCTCTACGATCTCGTGGTAGATCTACTCTTGTACTACCCATATCATCAATATTAATCAAGCAGTGAGTAGGGTATTACCTCCATCGAGAGGGCCCGAACCTGGGTAAAAACATCGTGTCCCTTGTCTCCTGTTACCATCCGCCTAGACGCACAGTTCGGGACCCCCTACCCGAGATCCGCCGGTTTTGACACCGACAAGTGGGTTTAGCAACATCTTGATTTTTATGTCTTTCAATCCCACTTTTATCAATTTCATCATCAAGATATAAATACTTCAAACGCCTTCTAGGTAAGGGAAGATCATAATCAGTTTCATCAAGATTCATATTGCAAAAGAAAGATTTAATAGGGGACACATCAATAACTTTTAGATCTTCATCTTGATTTTCATAGGAATTGGAAGAACACGCTTTAATAAAGGCATCTTTGGAAGCACGCATCCTAGCGGTTCTTTCCTTGCACTCATCAATGGAAATTCTCATGGCTTTAAGAGACTCATTGATATCATGCTTAGGAGGAATAGATCTAAGCTTTAAAGAATCAACCTCAAGAGAAATTCTATCAACGTTCCTAGCCAAATCATCAACTTTAAGCAATTTCTCTTCAAGCAAAGCATTAAAATTCTTTTGTGAATTCATAAACTCTTTAACACTACTCTCAAATTCAGAGGGCGTCTTATTAAAATTTCCATAAGAGTTGTTGTAGGAATTTCCATAATTATTAGAAGGATTACTAGAATAAGGCCTAGGATTGAAATTCCCTCTATACGCGTTGTTTCCAAAATGATTCCTACCAACAAAATTCACATCCATAGATTCATTAATATTCTCAAGCAAGGTAGACAAAGGCATATCATTGGGATCAAGAGGAGTATTTTTAGGAGCAAACATCTTCATAAGTTCATCCATCTTTTCACTCAAAACATTGATTTCTTCTATAGCATGCACTTTTTTACTAGAAGATCTTTCGGTATGCCATTGAGAATAATTTTCCATAATATTATCAAGCAATTTGGTAGCATCTCCTAACGTAATTTCCATAAACGTGCCTCCCGCAGCCGAATCTAAAAGATTTCTAGAAGCAAAATTCAATCCGGCGTAAAATTTTTGTATGATCATCCATAAATTCAAACCATGAGTAGGGCAATTGCGAAGCATCAATTTCATTCTATCCCAAGATTGGGCAACATGCTCATGATCAATTTTTTTAAAATTCATGATATCGTTCCTAAGAATGATAATCTTACGGGAGGAAAATACTTAGAGATAAAAGCATCTTTGCACTTGTTCCAAGAATCAATACTATTTTTAGGCAAAGATGAAAACCAAACTTTAGCAGGATCTCTAAGTGAAAACGGAAATAACTTCAATTTGACAATGTTGTTGTCCGTATCTTTCTTCTTTTGCATATCACACAAATCAACAAAATTGTTTAGATGAGTAGCAGCATCTTCACTAGGAAGGCCGGCGAATTGATCTTTCATAACAAGATTCAACAAAGAGGTATTGATTTCACAAGACTCATCATTATTAAGAGGAGCAATCGGAGTACTAAGGAAATCATTATTATTGGTATTCGAGAAGTCACACAATTTGGTATTATCTTGTGCCATGGCAACAAGTAATCCAACACACAAGCAAACAGAAAGGCAACGGGAAAAAAGAAAACGGGAAAGAGAGGAGGAGATTGGGAAAGAGAGGGCGAACAAAAACGGCAAGGGTGAAGTGGGGGAGAGGAAAACGAGAGGCAAATGGCAAATGATGTAATGCGAGAGATAGGGATTGCGATGGGTACTTGGTATGGTTGACTTGCTTGCGTGAATCTCCCTGGCAACGGCGCCAGAAATTCTTCTTGCTACCTCTTGAGCACTGCGTTCGTTTTCCCCGAAGAGGAGAGGATGATGCAGCAAAGTAGCGTAAGTATTTCCCTCAGTTTTTGAGAACCAAGGTATCAATCCAGTAGGAGACCACGCACAAGTCCCTCGTACCTACACAAAACGATAGCTACTCGCAACCAATGCGATTAGGGGTTGTCAATCCCTTCACGGTCACTTACGAGGGTGAGATCTAATAAAGATGATAAATAATATTTTTGGTATTTTTGATAGATAGATGCAAAGTGAAAAGTAAAAGGCAAAGTAAAAACAAAGCAAGTAAATAAAGCGATAGAGATTGATATGATGAGAATAGACCCGGGGGCCATAGGTTTCACTAGTGGCTTCTCTCAAGAGCATAGATTTTCTACGATGGGTGAACAAATTACTGTTGAGCAATTGACAGAACTGAGCATAGTTATGAGTATATCTAGGCAATGATCATGTATATAGGCATCACGTCCGAGACAAGTAGATCGAAACGATTCTCAAGATCTACTACTGTTACTCCACTCATCGACCGCTATACAGCATGCATCTAGAGTATTAAGTTAAAAACAGGGTAACGCCTTAAGCAAGATGACATGATGTAGAGGGATAAATTCATGCAATATGATAAAACCCCATCTTGTTATCCTCGATGGCAACAATACAATACGTGCCTTGCAACCCTTTACATCGGGTAAGGACACCACAAGATTGAACCCAAAGCTAAACACTTCTCCCATTGCAAGAACTACCAATCTAGTTGGCCAAACCAAACGGATAATTCGAAGAGACTTGCAAAGATAACTCAATCATACATAAAAGAATTCAGAGAAGATTCAAATATTTTCCATAGATAACTTGGATCATAAACCCACAATTCATCGGTCTCAACAAACACACCGCAAAAATAAGATTACATTGAATAGTTCTCCCCAAGAGAGGGGGAGAACATTGTATTGAGATCCAAAAAGAGAGAAGAAGCCATCTAGCTACTAGCAATGGACCCGAAGGTTTGAAGTAAACTACTCACACTTCATCGGAGGGGCTATGGTGTTGATGTAGAAGCCCTCCGTGGTGGATGCCCTCCCATGGAGCTCCTAACAGGCCCCAAGATGGGATCTCGTGGATACGTAAAGTTGCGGCGGTGTAATTTGGTTTTGGCTCCTGCTACGATCTGTCGAGAATGAGGTATATATAGGAGGAAGGAGTACGTCGGTGGAGCAACAGGGGGCCCACGAGGTAGGGGGGCGCGCCCAGGGGGGCGCCCTCCACCCTCGTGACCGCCTCTGGCACTGCTTGGAGTAGGGTCCAAGTCTCTTGGATCACGTTCGGTGAGAAAATCACGTTCCCGAAGGTTTCATTCCGTTTGGACTCAGTTTGATATTCCGTTTCTTCGAAACACTGAAATAGGCAAAAAAAACAGCAATTCTGGGCTGGGCCTCCGGTTAATAGGTTAGTCCCAAAAATAATATAGAAGTGGAAAATAACGCCCAATATAGTCCAAAACAGTAGATAAAATAGCATGGAGCAACCAAAAATTATAGATACGTTGGAGACGTATCAGGGTGATGCAGCAAAGTGTAGCGTAAGTATTTCCCTCAGTTTTTAGAACCAAGGTATCAATCCAGTAGGAGGCTCCTCAAAAGTCCCACGCACCTACACAAACAAACTGAGAACTCGCAACCAACGGAATAAAGGGGTTGTCAATCCCTTCACGGCCACTTGCGAAAGTGAGATCTAACAAAGATAGTAAATAATATTTTTGGTATTTTTGGTATAGATGCAATAAGTAAAGGTGCAAATAAAAGTAGATTGAAAGCAAATATGATAAGATATAGACCCGGGGGCCATAGGTTTCACTAGAGGCTTCTCTCGAGATAGCATAAGTATTACGGTGGGTGAACAAATTATCACGAGCAATTGATAGAAAAGCGCATAGTTATGAGATTATCTATGCATGATCATGTATATAGGCATCACGTCCATAACAAGTAGACCGACTCCTGCCTGCATCTACTACTATTACTCCACACATTCCAGCATGCATCTAGAGTATTAAGTTCATAAGAACAGAGTAACGCATTAAGCAAGATGACATGATGTAGAGGGATAAACTCATGCAATATAATATAAATCCCATCTTGTTATCCTCGATGGCAACAATACAATACGTGCCTTGAAACCCTTTCTGTCACTTGGTAAGGACACCGCAAGATTGAACCCAAAGCTAAGCACTTCTCCCATGGCAAGAAAGATCAATCTAGTAGGCCAAACTAAACCGATAATTCGAAGAGACTTGCAAAGATAACTCAATCATACATAAAAGAATTCAGAGAAGATTCAAATATTATTCATAGATAAACTTAATCATAAACCCACAATTCATCGAATCTCGACAAACACACCGCAAAAAGAGATTACATCGAATAGATCTCCACAAGAGAGGGGGAGAACATTGTATTGAGATCCAAAAAGAGAGACGAAGCCATCTAGATACTAACTATGGACCCATAGGTCTGTGGTAAACTACTCACAACTCATTGGAGGGGCAAGGATGTTTATGTAGAGGCCCCCCGTGCTTGATTCCCTCCTCCGTGAAAGTGCCGTGAAGGCTCCAAGATGGGATCTCGCGGATCTGAGAAGGTTACGGCGGTGGAAATTGTGTTTCGTGGGTGCCCTGGATGTTTTCGTGGTACGTAGGTATATATAGGAAGAAGAAGTATGTTGGTGGTCGCTGAGGGGCCCACGAGATGTGGGAGCGCGCCCTCCTATCTCGTGGAGGCTCCGCTGCTTCTTGATTTGCACTCCAAGTTCTCTGGATCACGTTCGGCGAGAAAATCACGTTCCCGAAGGTTTCATTCCGTTTGGACTCCGTTTGACATTCCTTTTCTTCGAAATACTGAAATAGGCAAAAAACAACAATTTTGGGCTGGGCCTCCGGTTAATAGGTTAGTCCCAAAAGTAATATAAAGTGGAAAATAAAGCCCAATAAAGCCTAAAACAGTAGATAAAGTAGCATGGAGCAATAAAAAATTATAGATACGTTGGAGACGATCGTGCATCCCCAAGCTTAATTCCCGTCATTCTCGAGTAGGTAAAAGATAAAAAGAGAATATTTGATGCGGAGTGATACTTTGGCATAATTTCAATGTAAATCTTCTTAATTGTGGTATGAATATTCAGATCCGAATTAATACAAAATAAAAGTTCATATTGATAAAATAAATAGTAATACTTCAAGCATACTAATCAAAGTAATCATGTCTTCTCAAAATAGCATGGCAAAAGAAAGTTCATCCCTACAAAATCATATAGTTAGGCTATGCTTCATTTTCGTCACACAAAGATGTTCCCAACTTCTATACCCCCGATGACAAGCCAAGAAATTGTTTCATACTTAAACAATCTCAAACTTTTTCAACCTTCACGCAATACATGAGCGTGAGCCATGGATATAGCACTATGGGTGGAATAGAATATGATGATGGGGATTGTGTGGAGAAGACAAAAAAGGAGAAAGTCTCACGTTGACGAGGATAATCAACGGGCTATGGGGATGCCCATCAATTGGTGTCAACATGAGGAGTAGGGATTGCCATGCAACGGATGCACTAGAGCTATAAATGAATGCTCAACACAAGAAAACTAGTGGGTGTGCATTCAACTTGCTTGCTCATGAAGACCTAGGGCATTTGAGGAAGCCCATCGTAGGAATATACAAGCCAAGTTCTATAATGAAAAATTCCCACTAGTATGAAAAGACAACTTATGAGACTCACTATATGAAAAACATGGTGCTACTTTGAAGCACAATATATGAGACTCACTATATGAAGAACAAGGTGCTACTTTGAAGCACAAGTGTGGAAAAAAGAGATAGTAACATTGCCCTTTTTTTGGGCCTTTCTTTCTTTTTCTTTTTGGCCTTTCTTCTTCTTTTTTATTTGGGCAATGCTCTAATAATGATGATCATCACACTTCTATTGATTACAACATAAGGATTACAACTCGAAACTAGAACAAGATATGACTCTATATGAATGCCTCCGGCGGTGTACCGGGATGGTGCGATGAATCAAGAGTGACATGTATGAAAAATAATGCATGGTGTCTTTGCCACAAATACGATGTCAACTACATGATCATGCAATGGCAATATGACAAAAGTAAGGCATGTCATGATGATGAACGGAACGGTGGAAAGTTGCATGGCAATATATCTCGGAATGGCTATGAAAATGCCATAATAGGTAGGTATGGTGGCTGTTTTGAGGAAGATATAAGGAGGTTTATGTGTGATAGAGCGTATCATATCACGGGGTTTGGACGCACCAAGTTTGCACCAACTCTCAATGTGAGAAAGGGCAATGCACGGCAATCAAGAGGCTAGCAATGGCGGAAAGGTAAAAGTGCGTATAATCCATGGACTCAACATTAGTCAAAAGAACTCATATACTTATTGCAAAAATTTAGAAGTCATCAAAAATCAAGTACTACGCGCATGCTCCTAGGGGGATAGATTGGTAGGAAAAGACCATCGCCGTCCCCTCGACCGCCACTCATAAGGATGCACAAGCCGTACACTTCATGTTTCAAATTTGTTACACAACTTTAACCATACGTGCATGCTAAGGGATTTGCTAACTTCAACACAAGCATTCTTTAAATTAATAATCACCCAACCAGCATGACTTTAATATTACCACCTCCATATCTCAAAACAATTATCAAGCATCAAACTTTTCTTAGTATTCAGCGCACTCAAAAGAAAGTTTCACATATCTTGAATACCAAGTATATTAACTTTAAGCAAATTACCATGTTATTAACGACTCTCAAAATAATCTAAGTGAAGCATGAGAGATCAATAGTTTCTTTAAAACAAATATACCACCGTGCTCTAAAAGATCTAAGTGAAGCATAGAGCAAAAATTATCACGCTCAAAAGATATAAGTGAAGCACTATGAGCAAAACTATCAAGCTCAAAAGATATAAGTGAAGCACATAGAGTATTCTATCAAATTCCAATTCATGTATGGCTCTCTCAAAAGGTGTGTACAGCAAGGATGATTGTGGTAAACTAACAAGCAAAGACGCAAATAATACAAGACGCTCCAAGCAAAACACTTATCATGTGGTGAATAAAAATATAGCCCCAAGTAAAGTTACCAATGAACGAAGACGAAAGAGGGGATGCCTTCCCGGGGCATCCCCAAGCTTAGGATTTTGGCTATTCTTGAATATATTGGGGTTTCATGGGCATCCCCAAGCTTAGGCTCTTGCCACCCTTTATTCCATAGTCCATAAAAGCTTTACCCAAAACTTGAAAACTTCACAACACAAAACTCAATAGAAATCTCGTGAGCTCCGTTAGAGAAAGAAAACAAAATACGACTTTAAGGTACTGTAATGAACTCATTCTTTATTTATATTGGTGTTAAACCTACTGTATTCCAACTTCTCTATGGATTATAAACTAATTTATTTGCCATAGATTCATCAAAATAAGCAAACAACACTCGAAAAATAGAATCTGTCAAAAACAGAACAGTCTGTAGTAATCTGTAACTAACGCAAACTTCTGGAACTCCAAAACATCTACCAAAATTATAAGACCTAGACAATTTGTTTATTGATCAGCAGCAATTTGAATCACTATTTTATCACGTTCTGGTGATTTTTAACAATTCGGGCACTGAGCACAAAGTTTCTGGAATTACAACAAGATCAAATAACTATCATCCAAGAAGATCCAATAGGTTTAACTTGGCACAAACACTAATTAAAAGATAAAACCACATCTAAACAGAGGCTAGATGGATTATTTATTCCTAAACAGAAACAAAAGCAAAAAACATAAAGAAAATTGGGTTGCCTCCCAACTAGCGCTATCGTTTAACGCCCCTAGCTAGGCATAAAAGCAAGGATAGATCTAATGAGTGCCATATTTAGTTTTCAGTTTTTTATCAGAGTCATGCTCGAATCCGGGGGGTTCTTTCCGCTTCCCTTCATACTCGGAAATTTTTAGATCTAAAGAATCCAACCGCTTAGTACAAAGAGTAATCAACATATTCATGCGGTGAAGATTTCCGCTAACACTTTTAAGAGGCTCAAGAGATTTTTGTAAAATTTTTGTTACTTCGCAAATCTTCTCAAACACTTGGGTTTCTTCCTGGGTAGGATGAGATCTTCCCTTTTGGGGTAATGTTCCCACTATTCCCTCTATAATTTCATGCGCAATACTGGGATCAATCTCAATGAAATTTCCCTTGGCAATGCAATCCAAGAGTTGTCTATGCGTCATATTTAACCCAACATAAAAATTACGAAGAAGGATTCTAAAGTTCACCTCTAGGGTGCACTTACGATAAGATTCCATCATCCTATACCAATCATCTTTTAAGTTTTCTCCTTGCCTTTGCTTGAAGTGGAGAACTTCAAACTCGGGAGACATAGGACCGGATAAGGAATTAGACATAACGACAAGCAAGCAAACTAACACACAAGCAAACAAACGGACGAGGAAAAAGCAACGGGAAAAAGCGGAGGAGATTGGGGAAGAGAAGGTGAATAAAACGGCAAGGGTGATGTGGGGGAGAGGAAAACGAGAGGCAAATGGCAAATAATGTAAATGCGAGGGAGATGGGTTTGTGATGGGTACTTGGTATGTCTTGACTTGAGCAAAGACCTCCCGACAACGGCGCCAAAAATCCTTCTTGCTACGCCCTCACTATGCGTTGGTTTTCCTCGAAGAGGAGAGGGTGATGCAGCAAAGTGTAGCGTAAGTATTTCCCTCAGTTTTGAGAACCAAGGTATCAATCCAGTAGGAGGCTTCTCAAAAGTCCCACACACCTACACAAACAAACTGAGAACTCGCAACCAACGCAATAAAGGGGTTGTCAATCCCTTCACGGCCACTTGCGAAAGTGAGATCTAACAAAGATAGTAAATAATATTTTTGGTATTTTTGGTATAGATGCAAAAAGTAAAGGTGCAAATAAAAGTAGATTGAAAGCAAATATGATAAGAGATAGACCCGGGGGCCATAGGTTTCACTAGAGGCTTCTCTCGAGATAGCATAAGTATTACGGTGGGTGAACAAATTATCACGAGCAATTGATAGAAAAGTGCATAGTTATGAGTTTATCTAGGAATGAGCTTGTATATTGGCATAACGTCAATAACTAGTAGACCGTCTCCTGCCTGCATCTACTACTCTTACTCCACACATCGACCGCTATCCAAAGATGCATCTAGAGTATTAAGTTCATAAGAACAGAGTAATGCATTAAGCAAGATGACATGATGTAGAGGGATAAACTCATGCAATATGATATAAACCCCATCTTGTTATCCTCGATGGCAACAATACAATACGTGCCTTGCAACCCTTTCTGTCACTGGGTAAGGACATCGCAAGATTGAACCCAAAGCTAAGCACTTCTCCCATGGCAAGAAAGATCAATCTAGTAGGCCAAACTAAACCTATAATTCGAAGAGACTTGCAAAGATAACTCAATCATACATAAAAGAATTCAGAGAAGATTCAAATATTATTCATAGATAAACTTAATCATAAACCCACAATTCATCGGATCTCGACAAACACACTGCAAAAAGAGATTACATCGAATAGATCTCCACAAGAGAGGGGAGAACATTGTATTCAGATCCAAAACGAGAGAAGAAGCCATCTAGCTAATAACTATGGACCCGTAGGTCTGTGGTAAACTACTCACAACTCATCGGAGGGGCAAGGATGTTGATGTAGAGCCCCCGTGCTTGATTCCCTCCGCAGAGTGCCTAAGCAAAGGCTCCAAGATGGGATCTCGCGGATACGTAAGGTTACGGCCGGTGGAAATTGTGTTTCATGGTGCCTGGATGTTTTCGTGCGTAATGAGGTATATATAGGAAGAAGAAGTACGTCGGTGGTCGCCGAGGGACCCACAAGGCGGGCGCGCCTATAGGGGCGCGCCCTCCTATCTCGTGGAGGCTCCGCTTCTTGACTTGCACTCTAAGTTCTTCGGATCACGTTCGGCGAGAAAATCGCGTTCCCGAAGGTTTCATTCCGTTTGGACTCCGTTTGATATTCCTTTTCTTCGAAATACTGAAATAGGCAAAAACAACAATTCTGGGCTGGGCTCCGGTTAATAGGTTAGTCCCAAAAGTAATATAAAAGTGGAAAATAAAGCCCAATAAAGCCTAAAACAGTAGGTAAAGTAGCATGGAGCAATCAAAAATTATAGATACGTTTGAGACGTATCACATATCGCTTATATTGATTGCATGTGATGTTTATCCTTTATGCATCTTATCTTGCTTTGATTGACGGTAGCATTTTAAGATGATCTCTCACTAATTATCAAGAAGTGTTCTCCCTGAGTATGCACCGCTATGCGAAAGTTCTTCGTCTTTGAGACACCACGTGATGATCGGGTGTGATAGGCTCTACGTTCAAATACAACGAGTGCAAATCAGTTGCACACGCCGAATACTCGAGTTAAACTTGACGAGCCTAGCATATACAGATATGGCCTCGGAACACGGAGACCGAAAGGTCGAACGTGAATCATATAGTAGATATGATCAACATAGTGATGTTCACCATTGAAACTACTCCATCTCACGTGATGATCGGACATGGTTTAGTTGATGTGGATCACGTGATCACTTAGATGACTAGAGAGATGTCTGTCTAAGTGGGAGTTCTTAAGTAATATGATTAATCGAACTTAAATTTATCATGAACTTAGTACCTGATAGTATTTTGCTTATCTATGTTTGTTGTAGATAGATGGCTCATGTTGTTGTTCCGTTAAATTTTAATGCGTTCCTTGAGAAAGCTAAGTTGAAAGATGATGGTAGAAACTACACGGACTGGGTCCGTAACTTGAGGATTATCCTCATTGCTGCACAGAAGAATTACGTCCTGGAAGCACCGCAGGTGCCGTGCCTGCCGCAGATGTAACCGACGACGTTAAGAACGTCTCGCGAGCAAAGTCGATGACTACTCGATACTTCAGTGTGCCATGCTTTACGGCTTAGAACCGGGTCTTCAACAACGCTTTTGAACGTCATGGAGCATATGAGATGTTCCAGGAGTTGAAGTTAATATTTCAAGCAAATGCCCGGATTGAGAGATATGAAGTCTCCAATAAGTTCTATAGGCTGTAAGATGGAGGAGAATAGTTACGCCGGTGAACATATACTCAAAATGTCCGGGTATAATAATCATTTGATTCAACTGGAGTTAATCTTCCCGATGATAGTGTCATTGATGTAATTCTTCAATCACTGCCACCAAGCTACAAGAGCTTCGTGATGAACTATAATATTATGCAAGGGATGGACAAGACTATTCCCGAGCTCTTCGCAATGCTAAAGGCTGCGGAGGTAGAAATCAAGAAGGAGCATCAAGTGTTGATGGTTAATAAGACCACCAGTTTCAAGAAGAAGGGCAAAGGGAAGAAGAAGGGAAACTTCAAGAAGAACAGCAAGCAAGTTGCTCAGGAGAAGAAACCCAAGTCTAGACCTAAGCCTGAAACTGAGTGCTTCTACTACAAGCAGACTGGACACTGGAAGCGGAACTGCCCCAAGTATTTGGTGGATAAGAAGGATGGCAAAGTGAAAGGTATATTTGATATACATGTTATTGATGTGTACTTAACTAATGCTCGCAGTAGCGCCTGGGTATTTGATACTGGTTCTGCTGCTCAAATTTGCAACTCGAAATAGGGGCTACGGATTAAGCAAAGATTGGCTAAGGACGAGGTGACGATGCGCGTGGGAAATGGTTCCAAAGTTGATGTGATCGCAGTCGGCACGCTACCTCTACATCTACCTTCGGGATTAGTTTTAGACCTGAATAATTGTTATTTGGTGCCAGCGTTTTGCATGAACATTATATCTGGATCTTGTTTGATGCGAGACGGTTATTCATTTAAATCAGAGAATAATGGTTGTTCTATTTATATGAGTAATATCTTTTATCGTCATGCACCCTTGAAGAGTGGTCTATTTTTATTGAATCTCGATAGTAGTGATACACATATTCATAATGTTGAAACCAAAAGATGCAGAGTTGATAATGATAGTGCAACTTATTTGTGGCACTGCCGTTTGGGTCATATTGGTGTAAAACGCATGAAGAAACTCCATACTGATGGACTTCTGGAATCACTTGATTATGAATCACTTGGTACTTGCGAACCATGCCTCATGGGCAAGATGACTAAAACGCCGTTCTCCGGAACTATGGAGCGAGCAACTGATTTGTTGGAAATCATACATACTGATGTATGTGGTCCAATGAATGTTGAGGCTCGCAGCGGGTATCGTTATTTTCTCACCTTCACAAATGATTTGAGCAGATATGGGTATATCTACTTGATGAAACACAAGTCTGAAACATTTTAAAAGTTCAAAGAATTTTAGAGTGAAGTGGAAAATCATCGTAACAAGAAAATAAATTTTCTACGATCTGATCGTGGAGGAGAATATTTGAGTTACGAGTTTGGTTTACATTTGAAGCAATGCGGAATAGTTTCGCAACTCACGCCACCCGGAACACCACAACGAAATGGTATGTCCGAACGTCGTAATCGTACTTTACTAGATATGGTGCGATCTATGATGTCTCTTACTGATTTACCGCTATCGTTTTGGGGTTATGCTTTAGAGACGGACGCATTCACGTTAAATAGGGCACCATCAAAATCCGTTGAGACGACGCCTTATGAACTGTGGTTTGGCAAGAAACCAAAGTTGTCGTTTCTCAAAGTTTGGGGCTGCGATGCTTATGTGAAGAAACTTCAATCAGATAAGCTCGAACCCAAATTGGAGAAATGTGTATTCATAGGATACCCAAAAGAAACTATTGGGTACACCTTCTATCACAGATCTGAGGGCAAGATTTTTGTTGCTAAATTCGGATCCTTTCTAGAGAAGGAGTTTCTCTCGAAAGAAGTGAGTGGGAGGAAAGTAGAACTTGATGAGGTAATCTGTACCTGCTCCCTTATTGGAAAGTAGTTCATCACAAGAACCGGTTCCTGTGACAACTACACCAATCAGTGAGGAAGCTAATGATATTGATCATGAAACTTCAGATCAAGTTACTACCGAACCTCGTAGGTCTACCAGAGTAAGATCCGCACCAGAGTGGTACGGTAATCCTATTATGGAAGTCATGTTACTTGACCATGGCGAACCTACGAACTATGAGGAAGCAATGATGAGCCCAGATTCCGCAAAATGGCTTGAGGCCATGAAATCTGAGATGGGATCCATGTATGAGAACAAAGTATGGAATTTGGTTGACTTGCCCGATGATCGGCAAGCCATAGAAAATAAATGGATCTTCAAGAAGAAGACTGACACTGGTGGTAATGTAACTGTCTACAAAGCTCGACTTGTTGCAAAAGGTTTTAGACAAGTTCAAGGGGTTTACTACGATGAGACTTTCTCACCAGTAGTGATGCTAAAGTCTGTCCGAATCATGTTAGCAATTGCCGCATTTTATGATTATGAAATTTGGCAAATGGATGTCAAAACTGCATTCCTGAATGGATTTCTGGAAGAAGAGTTGTATATGATGCAACCGGAAGGTTTTGTCGATCCAAAAGGTGCTAACAAAGTGTGCAAGCTCCAGCGATCCATTTATTGACTGGTGCAAGCCTCTCGGAGTTGGAATAAACGCTTTGATAGTGTGATCAAAGCATATGGTTTTATACAGACTTTTGGAGAAGCCTGTATTTACAAGAAAGTGAATGGGAGCTCTGTAGCATTTCTGATATTATATGTAGATGACATATTGTTAATTGGAAATGATATAGAATTTCTGGATGGCATAAAGGGATACTTGAATAAAAGTTTTTCAATGAAAGACCTCGGTGAAGCTGCTTACATATTGGGCATCAAGATCTATAGAGATAGATCAAGACGCTTAATTGGACTTTCACAAAGCACATACCTTGATAAAGTTTTGAAAAAGTTCAAAATGGATCGTGCAAAGAAAGGGTTCTTGCCCGTGTTACAAGGTGTGAAGTTGAGTCGACTCAATGCCCGACCACGGCAGAAGGTAGAGAGAAAGCGAAAGATGTTCCTATGCTTCAGCCATAGGCTCTATCATGTATGCAATGCTGTGTACCAGACCGACGTGTGCTTAGCAATAAGCTTGGCAAGTAGGTACCAAAGTAATCCAGAGTGGATCATCGACAGCGGTCAAGAATATCCTGAAATACACGAAAAGGACTAAGGATATGTTTCTCGCTTATGGAGGTGACAAAGAGCTAGTCGTAAATGGTTACGTCGATGTAAGCTTTTGACACCGATCCAGACGATTCTAAATCGCAAACCGGATACGTGTTTATATTGAACGGTGGAGCTGTCAGTTGGTGCAGTTCTAAACAATGCGTCGTGGCGGGATCTACATGCGAAGCGGAGTACATAGCTGCTTCGGAAGCAGCAAATGAAGGATTCTGGATGAAAGATATCATTTCCGATCTAGGTGTCATACCTAGTGCATCGGGACCAATGAAGATCTTCTATGACAATACTGGTGCAATTGCCTTGGCAAAGGAATCCATATTTCACAAGAGGACCAAGCACATTAAGAGACGCTTCAATTCCATCTGGGACCAAGTCCAGGTGGGAGACATAGAGATTTGCAAGATACATACGGATCTGAATGTAGCAGACCCGTTGACTAAGCCCCTTCCACGAGCAAAACATGATCAGCACCAAGACTCCATGGGTGTTAGAATCATTACTGTGTAATCTAGATTATTGATTCTAGTGCAAGTGGGAGACTGAAGGAAATATGCCCTAGAGGCAATAATAAAGTTATTATTTATTTCCTCATATCATGATAAATGTTTATTACTCATGCTAGAATTGTATTAACCTAAACATGATACATGTGTGAATACATAGACAAACTTAATGTCACTAGTATGCCTCTACTTGACTAGCTCATTGATCAAAGATGGTTATGTTTCCTAACCATAGACATATGTTGTCATTTGATTAATGGGATCACATCATTAGGAGAATGATGTGATTGACTTGACCCATTCTGTTAGCTTAGCACTTGATCGTTTAGTATATTGCTATTGCTTTCTTCATGACTTATACAAGTTCCTATAACTATGAGATTATGCAACTCCGTTTACGGAGGAACACTTTGTGTGCTACCAAACGTCACAACGTAACTGGGTAATTATAAAGGAGCTCTCGGTGTCTCCAAAGGTACATGTTGAGTTGGCATATTTCGAGATTAGGTTTTGTCACTACGATTTTCGGAGAGGTATCTCTGGGCCCTCTCGGTAATGCACATCACTATAAGCCTTGCAAGCAATGTAACTAATGAGTTAGTTACGGAATGATGCATTACGTAACGATTAAAGAGACTTGCCGGTAACGAGATTGAACTAGGTATTGAGATACCGACGATCGAATCTCGGGCAAGTAACATACCGATGACAAAGGGAACAACGTATGTTGTTATGCGGTTTGACCGATAAAGATCTTCGTAGAATATGTAGGAGCCAATATGAGAATCCAGGTTCCGCTATTGGTTATTGACCGGAAACAGTTCTAGGTCATGTCTACATAGTTCTCGAACCCGTAGGGTCCGCATGCTTAACGTTACGATGTGATGCTTATATTATGAGTTTATATGTTTTGATGTACCGAAGGTTGTTCGGAGTCCCGGATGTGATCACGGACATGACGAGGAGTCTCGAAATGGTCGATACATAAAGATTAATATACTGGAAGCCTATATTTGGATATCGGAATCGTTCCGGGTGAAATCTGGATTTTACCGGAGTACCGGGGGGTTACCGGAACCCTCCCGGGGGTTAATGGACCTACATGGGCCCTAAGGGAGAATAGGAGGGCCGGCCAGGGCAGGCCGCGCGCCCCCTCCCCCCTATTCCGAATAGGACAAGGAAGGGGGGGGGCCCTTTCCTCTTTCCCCCTTTCCCCTTCCTTCTTCAACAAGGCAAGAGGGGGGGTCCTACTCCCGGTGGGAGTAGGACTCCTCCAGGCGCACCCCTAGGGGCCGGCCGCACCTCCCCCTCCCTCCTTTATATCACGGGGCGGGGGCACCCCATGACACACAAGTTGATCTTCGTGATCGTTCCTTAGCCTAGTGCGGTGCCCCCCTCCACCATAGTCCACCTCGATAATACTGTAGCGGTGCTTAGGCGAAGCCCTGCGTCGGTAGAACATCAACATCGTCACCACGCCGTAGTGCTGACGAAACTCTCCCTCAACACTTGGCTGGATCTTGGTGAAACCGTAGGAAAAATTTTAATTTTCTGCAATGTTCCCCAACAGACAACACTCTCCCCTCTCGTTGCTATGCATCACCATGATCTTGCGTGTGCGTAGGAATTTTTTTGAAATTACTACGTTCCCCAACATATGGACCAAATGGCCAGGCTCAGATCAAATACCAAGATCTTGGTAAGCGTGTTAAGTATCCGCGAATGCCGACCAGGGCCAGGCCCACCTCTCTCCTAGGTGGTCTCAACCTGCCTGTCCGCCCAAGACAGTAATCGGGGCCGTCGGAACCCAAGCCCACCTCTACCGGGATGGAGCCACCTGCCTTCACCCCCCATCTTGAACAGTATCATAAGCAATGTAACAAAGATAAAGTATATAGCATATGCCCGAGATCACCTCCAAGTGATCACGCCCAAAGAGTATAGCATGGCAGACGGACAAGAGTGTAGGGCCATTGATGGAACACTAGCATCCTATACTAAGCAGTAGGATATCAGGTAAGGGTAACAACTGTAGCAACAATGACAGGCTATGCAGTAGAATAGGATTAACCGAAAGCAGTAACATGCTACACTACTCTAATGCAAGCAGTATAGAGAAGAATATGCCCTAGAGGCAATAATAAAAGTATTATTATTATATTTCCTTGTTCATGATAATTGTCTTTTATTCATGTTATAATTGTATTATCCGGAAATCGTAATACACGTGTGAATACATAGACCACAAAATGTCCCTAGTGAGCCTCTAGTTGACTAGCTCGTTGATCAACAGATAGTCATGGTTTCTGACTATGGACATTGGATGTCATTGATAACGGGATCACATCATTAGGAGAATGATGTGATGGACAAGACCCAATCCTAAGCATAGCACAAGATCATGTAGTTCGCTTTTGCTAGAGCTTTTCCAATGTCAAGTATCTCTTCCTTAGACCATGAGATCGTGTAACTCCCGGATACCGTAGGAGTGCTTTGGGTGTATCAAACGTCACAACGTAACTGGGTGACTATAAAGGTGCATTGCAGGTATCTTCGAAAGTGTCATTGGGTTGACACGGATCGAGACTGGATTTGTCACCGCATGACGGAGAGGTATCACTAGGCCCACTCGGTAGTGCATCATCATAATGAGCTCAAAGTGACCAAGTGTTTGGTCACGGGATCATGCATTACGGTACGAGTAAAGTGACTTGCCAGTAACGAGATTGAACAAGGTATTAGGATACCGACGATCGAATCTCGGGCAAGTAAAATACCGATTGACAAAGGGAATTGTATACGGGGTTGTTTGAATCCTCGACATCGTGGTTCATCCGATGAAATCATCGAGGAGCATGTGGGAGCCAACATGGGTATCCAGATCCCGCTGTTGGTTATTGCCCGAGAGCCGCCTCGGTCATGTTCTGATGTCTCCCGAACCCGTAGGGTCTACACACTTAAGGTTCGGTGGACGCTTAGGGTTGTATGAATATGAGTATGCAGCAAACCGAATGTTGTTCGGAGTCCCGGATGAGATCCCGGACGTCATGAGGAGTTCCGGAATGGTCCGGAGGTAAAGATTTATATATGGGAAGTCTTATTTTGGTCGCCGGAAAAGTTTCGCGCGTTATCGGTATTGTACCGGGAGTGCCGAAAGGGGTCCGGGGGTCCACCAGGGGTCCACCTGCCCCGGGGGGGCCACATGGGCTGTAGGGGGTGCGCCTTGGCCTATATGGGCCAAGGGCACCAGCCCCAAGAGGCCCATGCGCCTAGAGATCAAGGAGAGGGAGAGTCCTAAGAGGGGAAGGCACCTCCGAGGTGCCTTGGGGAGGATGGACTCCTCCCCCCCTCTTGGCCGCACCCTTCCTTGGAGGAAGGGGCAAGGCTGCGCCCTCCCCCCCTCTCTTGCACCTATATAAAGGGAGGGGAGGGAGGGGGCAGCCGCACCCTGAAGCCCTTGGCACCTCCCCTCTCTGCTACACCTCCTCCTCCTCTCGTAGTTGCTTAGCAAAGCCCTGCCGGAGTTCTGCTGCATCCACCACCACGCCGTCGTGCTGCTGGATCATCATCAACCTCTCCTTCCCCCTTGCTGGATCAAGAAGGAGGAGACGCCATCCGCCTCCGCACGTGTGTTGAACGCGGAGGTGCTGTCCGCTCGGCACTAGGTCATCGGTGATCCGAATCACGGCAGTACGACTCCATCATCCCGTTCCATTGAACGCTTCCGCACGCGATCTACAAGTGGTATGTAGATGCAATCACTCTCCCATGACTCGTTGCTAGATGAACTCATAGATGGATCTTGGTGAAACCGTAGGAAAAATTTTAATTTTCTGCAACGTTCCCCAACATTGGCATCATGAGCTAGGTCTATGCGTAGTTCTCTATTGCACGAGTAGAACACAATTTAGTTGTGGGCGAGATCTTGTCAACTTGCTTGCCGCTACTAGTCTTATCTTGCTTCAGCGGTATTGTGGGATGAAGCGGCCCGGACCAACCTTACACGACGCTTACGTGAGACCGGTTCCACCGAATCGACATGCACTAGTTGCATAAGGTGGCTGGCGGGTGTCTGTCTCTCCCACTTTAGTTGGAGCGGATTCGATGAAAAGGGTCCTTATGAAGGGTAAATAGAAGTTGACAAAATCACGTTGTGGTTATTCGTAGGTAAGAAAATGTTCTTGCTAGAACCCAATTGCAGCCACGTAAAAGATGCAACAACAATTAGAGGACGCCTAACTTGTTTTTGCAGCAATTGTCATGAGATGTGATATGGCCAGAAGTTGTGATGAATGATGAATAATATATTGTGATGTATGAGATCATGTTCTTGTAATAGGAATCACGACTTGCATGTCGATGAGTATGACAACCGGCAGGAGCCATAGGAGTTGTCTTTATTTTTTGTATGACCTGCGTGTCATTGAAGAACGCCATGTAAATTACTTTACTTTATTGCTTAACGCTGCTAGCCATAGTAGTAGAAGTAATAGTTGGCGCAGCAACTTCATGGAAACACGATGATGGAGATCATGATGATGGAGATCATGGTGTCATGCCGGTGACAAGATGATCATGGAGCCCTGAAGATGAAGATCAAAGGAGCTATATGATATTGGCCATATCATGTCACTACTTTATATAATTGCATGTGATGTTTATTATGTTTTATGCATCTTGTTTACTTAGAACGACGGTAGTAAATAAGATGATCCCTCATAAAAATTTCAAGAAAGTGTTCTCCCTAACCGTGCACCGTTGCTAAAGTTCGCTGCTTCAAGCACCACGTGATGATCGGGTGTGATAGATCCTTACGTTCACATACAACGGGTGTAAGACAGTTTTACACATGCAATACACTTAGGTTAACTTGACGAGCCTAGCATGTACAGACATGGCCTCAGAACACAAGAGACCGAAAGGTCGAACATGAGTCATATGGAAGATACGATCAACATGGAGATGTTCACCGACGACGACTAGTCCGTCTCACGTGATGATCGGACACGGCCTAGTCGACTCGGATCATGTAACACTTAGATGACTAGAGGGATATCAAATCTGAGTGGGAGTTCATTAAACAATTTGATTAGATGAACTTAATTATCATGAACTTAGTCTAAAGTCTTTGCAAAATATGTCTTGTAGATCAAATGGCCAACGCTCATGTCACCATGAACTTCAACGCGTTCCTAGAGAAAACCAAGCCGAAAGACGATGGCAGCAACTATTCGGACAGGGTCCGGAACCTGAGGATCATCCTCATAGCAGCCAAGAAACAATATGTCCTAGAAGCACCGCTAGGTGATGCACCCATCCCAGAGAACCAAGACATTATGAATGCTTGGCAATCTCACGCTGATGATTACTCCCTCGTTCAGTGCGGCACGCTTTACAGCTTAGAACCGGGGCTCCAAAAGTGTTTTGAGCAACACGGAGCATATGAAATGTTCGAGGAGCTGAAAATGGTTTTCCAAGCTCATGCCCGGTCGAGAGATATGAAGTCTCCGACAAGTTCTATAGTTGTAAGATGGAGGAAAACAGTTACATCGGTGAGCACATACTCAAAATGTGCAGGTTGCACAACCGCTTTGTCGGTGGACATTAACCTCCTGGACGAGGCGGTCATTGACAGAATCCTTCATCGCCCCACCAAGCTACAAGAGCTTTGTGATGAACTACAATATGCAGGGGATGGTGAAGACCATTCCCGAAGTATTTTCAATGCTGAAGTCAGCAGAGGTTGAAATCAAGAAAGAACATCAAGTGTTGATGGTCAATAAAACCACTAAGTTCAAGAAGGGCAAGGGAAAGAAGAACTTCAAGAAGGACGGCAAGGATGTTGCCGCGCCTGGTAAGCCAGTTGCCAGGAAGAAGTCAAAGAATGGACCCAAGCCTGAGACTGAGTGCTTTTATTGCAAAGGGAAGGGTCATTTGGAAGCGGAACTGCCCCAAATACTTAGCGAGACAAGAAGGCCGGCAACACTAAAGGTATATTTGATATACATGTAATTGATGTGTACCTTACCAGTACTCGTAGTAACTCCCGGTATTTGATACCGTGCCGTTGCTCATATATGTAACTCACAAAGACGAGCTGCGGAATAAGCGGAGACTGGCGAAGGACGAGGTGCGATGCGCGTCGGGAATGGTTCCAAGGTCGATGTGATCGCCGACGGCACGCTACCTCTACATTTACCTACAGGATTAGTTTTAAACCTCAATAATTGTTATTTAGTGCCAAGTTTGAGCATGAACATTGTATCAGGATCCCGTTTAATACGAGATGGCTACTCATTTAAATCCGAGAATAATGGTTGTTCTATTTATATGAGAGAAAAGTTTTATGGTCATGCTCCGATGGTCAATGGTTTATTCTTAATGAATCTCGAACGTAATGTTACACATGTTCATAGTGTGAATACCAAAAGATGTAAAGTTGATAACAATAGTCCCACATACTTGTGGCAATCGCCGCCTTGGTCACATTGGTGTCAAGCGCATGAAGAAGCTCCATCTTGATGGACTTTTAGAGTCTCTCGATTATGAATCATTTGACACATGCGAACCATGCCTCATGGGCAAGATGACTAAGACTCCGTTCTCCGGAACAATGGAGCGAGCAACCAACTTATTGGAAATCATACATACCGATGTGTGCGGTCCAATGAGTGTTGAGGCTCATGGAGGATATCGTTATGTTCTCACTCACCGACGGCGACTTGAGTAGATATGGGTATGTCTACTTGATGAAACACAAGTCTGAGACCTTTGAAAAGTTCAAGGAATTTCAGAATGAAGTAGAGAATCAACGTGACCGAAAGATAAAATTCTTGTGATCAGATCGTGGAGGAGAATATTTAATTCACGAATTTGGTACACACTTAAGGAAATGTGGAATCGTTTCACAACTCACGCCACCTAGAACACCTCAGCGTAACGGTGTGTCCGAACATCGTAATCGCACTCTATTGGATATGGTGCGATCTATGATGTCTCTTACTGATTTACCGCTATCATTTTGGGGATACGCTCTAGAGACAGCTACATTCACTTTAAATAGGGCACCGTCTAAATCCGTTGAGACGACACCGTATGAATTATGGTTTGGGAAGAAACCTAAGCTGCCGTTTCTAAAAGTTTGGGGATGCGATGCTTATGTCAAGAAAATTCAACCTGAAAAGCTCGAACCCAAGTCGGAAAAATGCGTCTTCATAGGATACCCTAAGGAAACCATTGGGTATACCTTCTACCTTAGATCCGAAGGCAAGATCTTTGTTGCCAAGAACGGATCCTTTACGGAAAAGAGTTTCTCTCGAAAGGAGTAAGTGGGAGGAAAGTAGAACTCGATGAAGTACTACCTCTTGAACCGAAAAGTAGTACAGCTCAGGAAAATGTTCCTGTGGTGCCTACACCGACTGGAGAGGAAATTAATGATGATGATCAAGGTACTTCGGATCAAGTTGCTACTGAACTTCGTAGGTCCACTAGGACACGCCCGCACTGCAGTGGTACGGCAACCCTGTCCCGGAAATCATGTTGTTAGACAATGGTGAACCTTGAACTATGAAGAAGCGATGGCGGGCCCAGATTCCAACAAATGGCTTGAAGCCATGCAATCCGAGATAGGATCCATGTATGAAAACAAAGTATGCACTTTGACAGACTTGCCCGATGATCGGTGAGCGATAGAAAACAGATGGATCTTTAAGAAAAAGACGGACGCGGATGGTAATGTTACCATCTATAAAGCTCGACTTGTCGCTAAGGGTTATCGGCAAGTTCAAGGGATTGACTACGATGAGACTTTCTCTCCGTAGCGAAGCTTAAGTCCGTCCGAATCATGTTAGCAATTGCCGCATACTATGATTATGAGATATGGCGGATGGACGTCAAAACGGCATTCCTTAACGGTTATCTTAAGGAAGGGCTGTATATGATGCAGCCGGAAGGTTTTGTCGATCCTAAGAATGCTAACAAGGTATGCAAGCTCCAAATGATCCATTTATGGGCTGGTGCAAGCATCTCGGAGTTAGAACATTCGCTTTGATGAGATGATCAAAGCGCTTTGGGTTTATGTAGACTTATGGAGAAGCTTGCGTTTACAAGAAAGTGAGTGGGAGCTCTGTAGCATTTCTCATATTATATGTAGATGACATACTTTTGATGGGAAATGATATAGAACTCTTGGACAGCATTAAGGCCTACTTGAATAAGAGTTTTTCAATGAAGGACCTTGGAGAAGCTGCTTACATATTAGGCATCAAAATCTATAGGGATAGATCGAGACGCCTCATAGGTCTTTCACAAAGCACATACCTTGATAAGATTTTGAAGAAGTTCAAAATGGATCAGTCCAAGAAAGGGTTCTTGCCTGTTTTGCAAGGTGTGAAATTGAGCTCGGCTCAATGCCCGACCACGACAAAAGATAAAGAAGAGATGAGTGTCATCCCTATGCCTCAGCCATAGGATCTATTATGTATGCCATGCTGTGTACGGACCTGATGTAAACCTTGCCGTAAGTTTGGTAGGAAGGTACCAAAGTAATCCCGCAAGGAACACCGGACAGCGGTCAAGAATATCTGAAGTACACGAAAAGGACAAACGACATGTTTGTCGTTAATGGAGGTGACGAAGAGCTCGACGAAAACGGTTACGTCGACGCTAGCATCGACACAGATCAGGATGACTCAAAGTCACAAACCGCATACCTGTTTAAGTTAAATGGTGGAGCAGTAAGCTGGTGCAGCTGCAAGCAGAGCGTCGTGGCAGGATCTACATGTGAAGCGGAGTACATGGCAGCCTTGGAGGCAGCACATGAAGCAATTTGGGTGAAGGAGTTCATCACCGACCTAGGAGTCATACCCAATGCGTCGGAGCCGATCAAACTCTTCTGTGACAACACTGGAGCTATTGCACTTGCCAAGGAGCCCAGGTTTCACAAGAAAACCAGGCACATCAAGCGTCGCTTCAACTCCATTCGTGAAAATGTTCAAGATGGGGACATAGAAATTTGCAAAGTGCATACAGATCTGAATGTCGCAGATCCGTTGACTAAACCTCTTCCGTGAGCAAAACATGATCAACACCTGAACTCCATGGGTGTTCGATTCATCACAATGTAACTAGATTATTGACTCTAGTGCAAGTGGGAGACTGTTGGAAATATGCCCTAGAGGCAATAATAAAAGTATTATTATTATATTTCCTTGTTCATGATAATTGTCTTTTATTCATGCTATAATTGTATTATCCGGAAATCGTAATACACGTGTGAATACATAGACCACAAAATGTCCCTAGTGAGCCTCTAGTTGACTAGCTCGTTGATCAACAGATAGTCATGGTTTCTGACTATGGACATTGGATGTCATTGATAACGGGATCACATCATTAAGAGAATGATGTGATGGACAAGACCCAATCCTAAGCATAGCACAAGATCGCAGTTCGCTTTTGCTAGAGCTTTTCCAATGTCAAGTATCTCTTCCTTAGACCATGAGATCGTGTAACTCCCGGATACCGTAGGGAGTGCTTTGGGTGTACCAAACGTCACAACGTGAATCGGGTGACTATAAAGGTGCATTACAGGTATCTCCGAAAGTGTATTGGGTTGACACGGATCGAGACTGGGATTTGTCACTCTGTATGACGGAGAGGTATCACTGGGTCCACTCGGTAGTGCATCATCATAATGAGCTCAAAGTGACCAAGTGTTTGGTCACGGTATCATGCATTACGGTACGAGTAAAGTGACTTGCCGGTAACGAGATTGAACGAGGTATTGGGATACCGACGATCGAATCTCGGGCAAGTAAAATACCGATTGACAAAGGGAATTGTATACGGGTTGTTTGAATCCTCGACATCGTGGTTCATCCGATGAAATCATCGAGGAGCATGTGGGAGCCAACATGGGTATCCAGATCCCGCTGTTGGTTATTGCCCGAGAGCCGTCTCGGTCATGTCCCATGTCTCCGAACCCGTAGGGTCTACACACTTAAGGTTCGGTGACGCTTAGGGTTGTATGAATATGAGTATGCAGCAAACCGAATGTTGTTCGGAGTCCCGGATGAGATCCCGGACGTCACGAGGGCTTCCGGAATGGTCCGGAGGTAAAGATTTATATATGGGAAGTCTTATTTTGGTCGCCGGAAAAGTTTCGCGCGTTATCGGTATTGTACCGGGAGTGCCGAAAGGGGTCCAGGGGTCCCCCGGGGGGGTCCACCTGCCCCAGGGGGCCACATGGGCTGTAGGGGGTGCGCCTTGGCCTATATGGGCCAAGGGCACCAGCCCCAAGAGGCCCATGCGCCTAGAGATCAAGGAGAGGAAGAGTCCTAAGAGGGGAAGGCACCTCAGGGTGCCTTGGGAGGATGGACTCCTCCCCCTCTTGGCCGCACCCTTCCTTGGACTAAGGGGCAAGGCTGCGCCCTCCCCTCTCTTGCACCTATATAAAGGGAGGGAGGAGGGGCAGCCGCACCAAGTCCTTGGCACCTCCCTCTCGCTACACCTCCTCCTCCTCCGTAGTTGCTTAGCGAAGCCTGCCAGAGTTCTGCTGCATCCACCACCACGCCCGTCGTGCTGCTGGATCATCATCAACCTCTCCTTCCCCTTGCTGGATCAAGAAGGAGGAGACGTCATCCGCTCCGCACGTGTGTTGAACGCGGAGGTGCTGTCCGCTCGGCACTAGGTCATCGGTGATCTGAATCACGGCAGTACGACTCCATCATCCCGTTCCATTGAACGTTTCCGCACGCGATCTACAAGTGGTATGTAGATGCAATCACTCTCCCATGACTCGTTGCTAGATGAACTCATAGATGGATCTTGGTGAAACCGTAGGAAAAATTTTAATTTTCTGCAACGTTCCCCAACAGACAACACTCTCCCCTCTCGTTGCTATGCATCACCATGATCTTGCGTGTGCGTAGGAATTTTTTTGAAATTACTATGTTCCCCAACATATGGACCAAATGGCCAGGCTCAGATCAAATACCAAGATCTTGGTAAGCGTGTTAAGTATCCGCGAATGCCGACCAGGGCCAGGCCCACCTCTCTCCTAGGTGGTCTCAACCTGCCCTGTCGCTCCGCCACAAAGTAACAGTCGGGGGCCGTCGGGAACCCAAGCCCACCTCTACCGGGATGGAGCCACCTGCCCCTTCAGCCCCCATCTCCGAACAGTATCATAAGCAATGTAACAGTATAAAGTATATAGCATATGCCCGAGATCACCTCCCGAAGTGATCACGGCCCAGTAGTATAGCATGGCAGACGGACAAGAGTGTAGGGCCACTGATGGAACACTAGCATCCTATACTAAGCAGTAGGATAAAGGTGTAAGGGTAACAACTGTAGCAACAATGACAGGCTATGCAGTAGAATAGGATTAACCGAAAGCAGTAACATGCTACACTACTCTAATGCAAGCAGTATAGAGAAGAATAGGCGATATCTGGTGATCAAGGGGGGGCTTGCCTGGAAGCTCTGTTGTACAGGGAGAAGGGTCGTCGGTGACGTAGTCGTACTCGGTGGCATCAGCGCCGGTCTCGGGGTCTACCGGAGAAGAAGAGGGGGGAAGAAACAGTAAATACGGAGCAAACAAAGCATCACAAAACATAATGAGGCAATACGCGGTGCTAGGTATGTTGGGGAACGTTGCAGAAAATTAAAAATTTTCCTACGGTTTCACCAAGATCCATCTATGAGTTCATCTAAGCAACGAGTCATGGGAGAGTGATTGCATCTACATACCACTTGTAGATTGCGTGTGGAAGCGTTCAATGGAACGGGGATGATGGAGTCGTGCTCGCCGTGATTCAGATCACCGATGACCTAGTGACGAACGGACAACACCTCCGCATTCAACACACGTACGGAGCGGATGACGTCTCCTCCTTCTTGATCCAGCAAGGGGGAAGGAGAGGTTGATGATGATCCAGCAGCACGACGGCGTGGTGGTGGATGCAGCAGAACTCCCAGTAGGCTTCGCTAAGCAACTACGGGAGGAGGAGGAGGTGTAGCAGAGGGAGGCGCCAAGGGCTTTCAGGTGCGGCTGCCCCTCCCTCCCTCCCTTTATATAGGTGCAAGAGAGGGGGAGGGCACAGCCTTGCCCCTTCCTCCAAGGAAGGAGTGCGGCCAAGAGGGGGAGGAGTCCATCCTCCCAGGCACCCCTGAGGTGCCTTCCCCTTTAGGACTCTCCTCCCAAGCCTCCTTGGCGCATGGGCCTCTTGGGGCTGGTGCCCTTGGCCCATATAGGCTAAGGCGCACCCCTACAGCCCATGTGGCCCCCGGCAGGTGGACCCCAGTGGACCCCGGACCCCTTTCGGCACTCCCAGACAATACCGATAAAGTGCGTAAACTTTTCCGTGACCAAAATAAGACTTCCCATATATAAATCTTTACCTCCGGACCATTCCGAACTCCTCGTGACGTCCGGGATCTCATCCGGGACTCAACAACATTTGGTTTGCCGCATACTCATATTCATACAACCCTAAGCGCCACCGAACCTTAAGTGTGTAGACCCTACAGGTTCGGGAGACATGCAGAACATGACCGAGACGTTCTCCGTCAATAACCAACAACGGGATCTGGATACCCATGTTGGCTCTACATGTTCCACGATGATCTCATCGGATGAACCACGATGTCAAGGACTCAATCGATCCCGTATACAATTCCCTTTGTCTAGCGGCATTGTACTTGCCCGAGATTCGATCGTCGGTATCCCGATACCTTGTTCAATCTCGTTACGGAAAGTCTCTTTACTCGCTTTCAGAACACATCATCCCGTGATCAACCTCTTGGTCACATTGTGCACATTATGATGATGTCCTACCGAGTGGGCCCAGAGATACCTCTCCATTTACACGGAGTGACAAATCCCGCCTCGATTCGTGCCAACCCAATGACACTTTCGGAGATACCTGTAATGAACCTTTATAGCCACCCAGTTACGCCAGGACGCTTGGTACACCCAAAGCATTCCTACGGTATCCGGGAGTTGCACAATCTCATGGTCTAAGGAAATGATGCTTGACATTAGAAAAGCATTAGCATACCTAACCACGCATCTTTGTGCTAGGCTTAGGATTGGGTCTTGTCCATCACATCATTCTTCCAATGATGTGATCCCGTTATCAACGACATCCAATGTCCATGGTCGTGAAACCGTAACCATCTATTGATCAACGAGCTAGTTAACTAGAGGCTTACTAGGGACATGGTGTTGTCTATGTACCCACACATGTCTCTCGAAGTTTCCTATCAATACAATTATAGCATGGATAATAAACGATTATCATGAACAAGGAAATATAATAATAACTAATTTATTATTGCCTCTAGGGAATATTTCCAACAGTCTCCCACTTGCACTAGAGTCAATAATCTAGTTCACATCGCCATGTGATTAACACTGATGGGTCACATCACCATGTGACCAACATCCAAAGAGTTTACTAGTGTCGCTAAACTAGTTCACATCACCATGTGATTAAGACTCAATGAGTTCTGGAGTTTGATCATGTTTTGCTTGTGAGAGAGGTTTTAGTCAACGGGTCTGCAACATTCAGATCCGTCTGTACTTCGCAAATCTCTATGTCATATTGTAAATGCTGCTTCCACGCTCCACTTGGAGCTATTCCAAATGGTTGCTCCACTATATGTATCCGGTTTGCTACTCAGAGTCACTCAGATGGGTGTTAAAGCTTGCATCGACGTAACTCTTTACGGCGAACTCTTTATCACCTCCATAATCGAGAAACATGTCCTTATTTACTCCAAGGACAATTTTGATCGCTGTCCAATGATCCATTCCTGGACCACTCTTGTACCCCCTTGCCAGACTCATGGCAAGGCACACTTCTAGTGTGGTACACAGCATAGCATACTACAGAGCCTATGTCTGAAGCATAGGGGACGACCTTCGTCATTTCTCTCTCTTCTACCGTGGTCGAGCTTTAACTCTTAACTTCATACCTTACAACTCATGCAAGAACTCCTTCTTTGACTGATCCATCTTGAACACCTTCAAGATCATGTCAAGGTATGTGCTCATTTGAAAGTACCATTTAGCGTTTTTTATCTATCCTCATAGATCTTGATGCTCAATGTTCAAGCAGCTTAATTCAGGTTTACTATTGAAAAACACTTTTCAAATAACCCTATATGCTTTCCAAAAATTCTACATCATTTCTGATCAACAATATGACAACAACATATACTTATCAGAAATTCTATAGTGCTCCCACTAACTTCTTTGGAAATACAAGTTTCTCATAAACTTTGTATAAACCCAAAATCTTTGATCATCTTATCAAAGCGTACATTCCAACTCCGAGATGCTTACTCCAGTCCTTAGAAGGATTGCTGGAGCTTTGCATACTTGTTAGCGTCTTTCGGGATTTGTCAAAACCTTCTAGTTGTATTACATACAACCTTTCCTCAAGAAAATCATCGAGGAAACAATGTTTTTTGACATCCTATCTGCAAGATTTCTTAAATAATGCAGTAACTGCTAATCCAATTCCAACAGACTCTTAGCATCGCTTTAATGAGAAAGTCTCATCGCAGTCAACTCCTTGAACTTGTCGGAAAACATCTTAACGACAAGTCGAGCTTTCTTAATGGTGACACTTTACCATCATTGTCCATCTTCTTCCAAAATCCATTTGTACCCAACAGCCTCTACGACCATCAAGTAGTTCTTCCAAAGTCTACACTTTGTTTTCATACATGGATCCTCTCTCGGATTTTATGGCCTCAAGCCATTTGTCGGAATCCGGGCCCACCATCGCTTCTCCATAGATCGTAGTTTCATTGTTGTCTAGCAACATGACCTTCAAGACAGGATCACCGTACTACTCAAGCAAAGACTGTCCTTGTCGCCCCACGTGGTTTTGTAGTGACTTGATCCGAAGCATTATGATCACTATCATCAGCTTCCACTTCAATTGGTGTATGTGCCACAAGAACAACTTCTTGTGCCCTGCTACACACTAGTTGAAGTGATGGTTCAACAACCTCATCAAGTCTCCACCATCCTCCCACTCAATTCTTTCGAGAGAAACTTTTCCTCGAGAAAGGACCCGTTTCTAGAAACAATTACTTTTGCTTCCGGATCTGAGATAGGAGGTATACTTTTTGGGTGTCCTATGAAGATGCATTTTATCCGCTTTGGGTTCGAGCTTATCATCCTGAAACTTTTCACATAAGCGTCGCAGCCCCAAACTTTTAAGAAACGACAACTTAGGTTTCTCCAAACCATAGTTCAAACGGTGTCGCCTCAACGGAATTACGTGGTGCCCTATTATAGTGAGTGCGAGTGTCTCTAATGCCTAACCCATGAACGATAGTGGTAATTCGATAAGAGACATCATGGTACGCACCATATCCAATAGGGTGCAACTATGATGTTCGGACACACCATCACACTATGGTGTTCTGTGCGGTATTAATTTTGAAACAATTTCTACGGTTGTCTTAATTGCGTACAAAGCTCGTAACTCAGATACTCATCTCTATGATCATATCATAGACATTTTTATCCTCTTGTCACAATGATCTTTAACTTCCCTCTGAAATTAACTGAACCATTCAATAATTCAGACTTTGTGTTTCATCAAGTAAATATACTCAACATCTAGTCGAATCATCTGTGAAGTCAGAACATAACGATATTCATTTGCATGCCTCAAAGACTCATTGGACTGCACACATCAAAATGTGTTACTTCCAACAGGTTGCTACCTTGTTCCATCTTACTTGAAACCGAGGCTTTTCACCATCTTGCCCATGTGGTATGATTTGCATATCTCAAGTGATTCAAAATCAAGTGAGTCCAAACGATCCATCTGCATGGAGTTTCTTCATGCGTATACACCAATAGACATGGTTTGCATGTCTCAAACTTTTCAAAACCGAGTGAGTCCAAAGATCCATCAACATGGAGCTTCTTCATGCTTTTATACCAATATGACTTACATGGCGGTGCCACAAGTACGTGGTACTATCATTACTATCTTATATCTTTTGGCATGAAAATGTGTATCACTACGATCGAGATTCAATAAACCATTCCTTTTAGGTGCTAGACCATTGAAGGTATTATTCAAATTAACAGAGTAACAGTTATTCTCCTTAAATGAATAAATCAGACATGGCTGCATATAATCCAATCATGTCTATGCTCAACGCAAACACCAAATAGCAATTATTTAGGTTTAACACCAATCTCGATGGTAGAGGGAGCGTATGATGCTTGATCATATCAACCTTGGAAACACTTCCAACACGTATCGTCACTCACCTTTAGCTAGTCTCCGCTTATTCCGTAGCTTTTGTTTTGAGTTACTAACACTTAGCAACCGAACCGGTATCTAATACCCTGGTGCTACTAGGAGTACTAGTAAAGTACACATTAACATAATGTATATCCAATATACTTCTATCGACCTTGCCAGCCTTCTTATCTACCAAGTATCTAGGGTAATTCTGCTCCAATGGCTGTTCCCCTTATTACGTAAGCACTTAGTCTCGGGTTTGGGTTCAACCTTGGGTTACTTCACTGGAGCAGCAACTGATTTGCCGTTTCATGAAGTGTCCGTTCTTGCCCTTGCCCTTCTTGAAACTAGTGGTTTCACCAACCATCAAGAATTGATGCTCCTTCTTGATTTCTACTTTCATGTGTCAAACATCGTGGAATACCTCAAGGATCATCATATCTATCCTTGACATGTTATAGTTCATCACGAAGCTCTAGCATCTTGGTGGCAATGACTTTGGAGAAACATCACTATCTCATCTGGAAGATCAACTCCCACTCGATTCAAGTGATTGTTGCACTCAGACAATCTGAGCACAAGCTCAACAATTGAGCTTTTCTCCCTTAGTTTGCAGGCTAAGAAAATCGTCGGAGGTCTTATACCTCTTGACGTGGCACGAGCCTGAAATCCCAATTTCAGCCCTCGAAACATCTCATATGTTCCGCGACGTTTCGAAAAACGTCTTTGGTGCCTCAACTCTAAACCGTTCAACTGAACTATCACGTAGTTATCAAAACGTGTATGTCCGATGTTCGTAACATCCACAAATGATGTTTGGGGTCCAGCACACTAAGCGGTGCATTAAGGACATAAGCTTTCTACTGTCCGCATAATCGCTACTGTCAACTTTCAACTATATTTTTCTAGGAACATGTCTAAATAGTGGAACTAAAGCGCGAGCTTACGACATAATTTGCAAAGATCTTTTGACTATGTTCAGGATAATTAAGTTCATCTCATGAACTCCCACTTAGATAGACATCCCTCTAGTCATCTAAGTGAGACGGACTAGTCATCATCGGTGAACATCTTCATGTTGATCGTATCTACTATACGACTCATGCTCGACCTTTCGGTCTCTTGTGTTCCGAGGCCATGTCTGTACATGCTAGGCACGTCAAGTTAACCTAAGTGTTCTGCGTGTGTAAATCTGGCTTACACCCGTTGTATGTGAACGTAAGAATCTATCACACCCGATCATCATGTGGTGCTTCAAACGATTTAACTTTAGCAACGGTGCACAGTTAGGGAGAACACTTTCTTGAAATTGTTACGAGGGATCATCTTATTTACTACCGTCGTTCTAACTAAACAAGATGCATAAACATAATAAACATCACATGCAATTATATAGTAGTGACATGATATGGCCAATATCATATAGCTCCTTTGATCTCCATCTTCGGGGCTCCATGATCATCTTGTCACCGGCGCATGACACCATGATCTCCATCATCATGATCTCCATCATTGTGTCTTCATGAAGTTGTCACGCCAACGACTACTTCTACTTCTATGGCTAACCCGTTTAGCAATAAAGTAAAGTAATTTACATGGCGTTCTTCAATGACACGCAGGTCATACAAAAAATAAAGACAACTCCTATGGCTCCTGCCGGTTGTCATACTCATCGACATGCAAGTCGTGATTCCTATTACAAGAACATGATCTCATACATCACATATATCATTCATCATTCATCACAACTTTGGCCATATCATATCACAAAACACTTTCTGCAAAAACAAGTTAGACGTCCTCTAATTGTTGTTGCAAGTTTTACGTGGCTGCAATAGGGTTCTAGCAAGAATGTTTTCTTACCTACGTGAAAGCCACAACGTGATTTGTCAACTTCTATTTACCCTTCATAAGGAACCTTTTCATCGAATTTGCTCCAACTAAAGTGGGAGAGACAGACACCCGCTAGCCACCTTATGCAACTAGTGCATGTCGGACGGTGGAACCAGTCTCACGTAAGCGTACGTGTAAGGTCGGTCCGGGCCGCTTCATCCCACAATACCGCTGAAGCAAGATAAGACTAGTAGCGGCAAGAAAGTTGACAACATCTACGCCCACAACAAATTGTGTTCTACTCATGCAATAGAGAACTACGCATAAACCTGGCTCTGATACCACTGTTGGGGAACGTTGCAGAAAATTAAAATTTTTCCTACGGTTTCACCAAGATCCATCTATGAGTTCATCTAAGCAACGAGTCATGGGAGAGTGATTGCATCTACATACCACTTGTAGATTGCGTGCGGAAGCGTTCAATGGAACGGGGATAATGGAGTCGTACTCGTCGTGATTCAGATCACCGATGACCTAGTGCCGAACGGACAGCACCTCCGCGTTCAACACACGTACGGAGCGGATGACGTCTCCTCCTTCTTGATCCAGCAAGGGGAAGGAGAGGTTGATGATGATCCAGCAGCACGACGGCGTGGTAGTGGATGCAGCAGAACTCCAGCAGGGCTTCGCTAAGCAACTACGGAGGAGGAGGAGGTGTAGCGAGAGGGAGGCGCCAAGGGCTTGAGGTGCGGCTGCCCCTCCCTCCCTCCCTTTATATAGGTGCAAGAGAGGGGAGGCGCAGCCTTGCCCCTTCCTCCAAGGAAGGGGTGCGGCCAAGAGGGGAGGAGTCCATCCTCCCGGGGCACCCTGGAGGTGCCTTCCCCTTTAGGATTCTCCTCCCCAAGCCTCCTTGGCGCATGGGCCTCTTGGGGCTGGTGCCCTTGGCCCATATAGGCCAAGGCGCACCCCTACAGCCCATGTGGCCCCTCGGGCAGGTGGACCGGTGGACCCCGGACCCCTTTCGGCACTCCGCACAATACCGATAAAGTGCGAAACTTTTCCGGCGACCAAAATAAGACTTCCCATATTTAAATCTTTACCTCCGGACCATTCCGGAACTCCTCGTGACGTCCGGGATCTCATCCGGACTCAACAACATTCGGTTTGCGTGCATACTCATATTCATACAACCCTAAGCGTCACCGAACCTTAAGTGTAGACCCTACGGGTTCGGGAGACATGCGTACATGACCGAGACGTTCTCCGGTCAATAACCAACAGCGGGATCTGGATACCCATGTTGGCTCCCACATGTTCCACGATGATCTCATCGGATGAACCACGATGTCAAGGACTCAATCCATCCCGTATACAATTCCCTTTGTCTAGCGGCATTGTACTTGCCCGAGATTCGATCGTCGGTATCCCGATACCTTGTTCAATCTCGTTGCACGGCAAGTCTCTTTACTCGTTCCGTAACACATCATCCCGTGATCAACCTCTTGGTCACATTGTGCACATTATGATGATGTCCTTCCGAGTGGGCCCAGAGATACCTCTCCGTTTACACGGAGTGAAAAATCCCAGTCTCGATTCGTGCCAACCCAACAGACACTTTCGGAGATACCTGTAATGAACCTTTGTAGCCACCCACTTACGTTGTGACGTTTGGTACACCCAAAGCATTCCTACGGTATCCGGGAGTTGCACAATCTCATGGTCTAAGGAAATGATACTTGACATTAGAAAAGCATTAGCATACGAACTACAATCTTTGTGCTAGGCTTAGGATTGGGTCTTGTCCATCACATCATTCTGCCAATGATGTGATCCCGTTATCAACGACATCCAATGTCCATGGTCAGGAAACCGTAACCATCTATTGATCAATGAGCTAGTTAACTAGAGGCTTACTAGGGACATGGTGTTGTCTATGTACCCACACATGTATCTGAGTTTCCTATCAATACAATTATAGCATGGATAATAAACGATTATCATGAACAAGGAAATATAATAATAACTAATTTATTATTGCCTCTAGGGCATATTTCCAACAAGGTATGCCTTAACGCGGTAGTAAGTGATACCGACGAAGGGGGGAAACATCTGGGAAAGTATTCCCGGTGTTTCGCGTTTTCAGACAGATGAACCGGAGGGGAAAGTTGTGTGTTTTCTATGCTAGTAATGTGTGGCAGACGAACGGGCTGCGTATCCGGATTCGTCTCGTCGTTTTGAGCAACTTTCATATAGAAAACATTTTCATCTGAGCTACGGTTTATTTTATATGATTTTCTAAAGTTTTAAATCATTTTTAGAATTTATCTAATTTAATTCAACATTATCCAGAACAGTGCATGCTGACGTCAGCATGACGTCAGCAGTCAACAGGGGTGTTGACTGGTCAAACTGACGTGTGGGTCCCGTTCGTCATTGACTAGACTAACTAATCATGATTAATTAGTTTAATTAGTTGTTTAGTTTAATTAATCAAAATTAATTAAGTTAATTAATTAACTAATTAAATTATTATTCATTTTATTATTATTATTTTTAATTTCCATTTTCTAAAAATGTTCTGAGCGTGGGCCCCGTTTGTCATAGGCCTGAGGGCCTTAGCGGCACCCCGATGGCGGTGATTCTGGCGCTGGGCATCTCGGCCTGACCGGCGAGGAAAAGGCCGCAGGCGCCGGTGTGGAGCAGCGGCAAGAAGAGAGCGGCGCAGTGCGGCTGGCGCGGCGGAGCCGAGGCGGGAAGGTGAGGCGAGTCGGCACGGGACGACACGGCAGGGCGGGCGAACGGCGCCGACGAAGCGGTTGCGCATGAGGCGAGGCTATGGTCACGCACAAGCGTGCGGGGGCGGCTACGGGCGCGGCCGGCATCGACGAGCCGACCAAAGAAGTGCGCGGCGGCGGGCGGCCAGCAAGGCGGGCGGCGCGGGCGATGGCCACGAATGGCCAAGCTTAGCGGCGAAGCGTAGGGAGCGCGGCGATGGCGGGATCGCGGTGCGCGAGTGATGGCGGCGCGGCAACGGCACACGGGCGCAAAGATGCGTTGAGCGGAGGGTCGCGGCGCGGCAGGCGTGCGTCTGCCGACGACGACCTATGGAAGGCGCGGGCGTGAACAGCGCAAGGCCGACGCGGCGGTGGAGGCTCAGGGGGGAAGAAAAGGGAGGCGCGGCGCCTCACTGGCGGTTGTAGGGAACTTGGCAGCGGGGCTCGTGGTGGGGGACGGGGAAGCATGACGGAGAGGGGAGGTAGTCCGGCGAGGTGGTCCGGGTCGACGGCGATCTAGGGCGGAGGCGATGTGGCGGGCTGCGACGGTGCGGCGACGGGATCGGGGTCGTCCGATCCCGATCCAGTCGGGAGAGAGGGAGGAGTGAGTGGGGATCGTGGGGAGTGCCCGTGGGGATTGGATAAGGGAGTGGGGGGGGGGGGGGCGGGTTGGGCCAGCCAGGCTGCCCGGTGGGCCGAAGTCCAGTGGGGGGAGGGTTGTCTCTTTTCTTTTCTTTTTTATTTATCCTTTACCTTTTTATTTATTTTCTTTTCTGTTTTCTTTTAACTTCCAATTTATTTTAACTCTATTAAGATAAATAATTAGCGCCTAAATTAGTGTTGTAAATTAAGCCTCTGCCATAAAAGCTTGACTTCCAAATGAATTAGTTTAGGATTTTATAAAGTACGAAAGTCATTTATTTAATTGTTTTAGCCACTGGGTTAATTACTTTTGAGCATTTAAACATGTTTTAAAGGTTTGGTTTCTCCACCAATATTTATTATGAATTACTTGTTACATTTAGAACATTTTAGTTTTGATATTTGAAAACTTTTGTGGTTTGCCTTTAACTCAAATTTGAATTTGAATGGTTTTGAACTAACGTGAGATTAACAACAGTAGCCGCGATGACGTGGCATGATTAACAAGGAATTACTGTAGCTTAAATATCCGGGTGTCACATATGTTTAGCATTACTAGATGACCAGTTGCGCCAAATGGCGCAAAGACCCGTTTAAAATCATGATCGTGTTGAAAATATTTGCATTTTTTCAATAACTGTATATTTGAGTACATTTGGTAAGAACCTATACCCTTATATATAAAGGAAATTAAATGCAAATATTTTCTTAAGGTAATAATGCCACAAATTAGATTATTGGTAGGTCAAGATAGTTGAGTCTGCAATTAGGAACTCCGAGTAGCTGTAAACTTGCACTAAAAAAGGATTTCAGTGGAAAAATATGTTGATCCAACCATGACTTCTAGTCTTCTACTGGCGAATGCTACTTTATCTAAAATATACAGATTTCAGTGCTCAGAAAGTGCAAACAATTTGTACATTGAGAAATCTATCTTGGCATTCAGTTTATAACATAACAAGGAATGAGAGCTTTGACAAGCTTTTACACTTCGTGAGATTTTGCATGCATGATTTGTCAGATTGTAATGTCATGATTTGTCAATAACTGAATGTTTTCAGTAGGCTGATGTACAAAACCTGAAAAATAAATTCAGTTAAAGCAGAAGTGCAGAGTGTATGTAACAGAAAATTCAGCTATAGAAGAAGCACAGAGTGTATGTAACAGAAAATTCAGTTATACTAAAAGCTGAATGTTTTCAATATGCCGTTGTACAGTGTATGCATATTTTCAGACTATCACTGAAAATATGCAGTGTATGCATATTTGAAGAGTACTCAAATGTTTTGAAAATAAGATGTGGAACCAACGCATAGATAGACCATTGCACAAGCTTCCAGAGTTGCAGAAAGAGAGAGCGAGGGGAAGAAGGATTAGGCGAAGCTCACCTTGAGTGTTGAAATCAGCCAAACTTGCCGGCCTGCTGCAGCTGCATCAGATGCCCCGCTAAGACACACGACGGGCACCTGCGCAGCAAGCAACTCTACCCCTCGAGTGCCTCATCGTGCACCCGGCGGCGGAGGCCGTGCCCTCCACCACGAAGCCTATCCAGGGATATCACCAAGCATCGCTCGAGCCGTCGATTTCGCCTGGGTCTCCTCTTCTTCCTCCAGATCGGCTGGCATCCAGTCCTCCCCTCCTTCTCCGGCCGTAGACGGGCGAGACAGGCACCGGCAGAGCACGGGGCAGACGCATCTGGGCCACCACGCGACACGGACGAGGCGCGTCTGGCTGCTGCCACTCCTCTCCCTCGGACTGACGATGAGCAAGATGCGGCAGGTCCGGGTGCCGCCATGGAAGGAAAGAGCGAGGAGGATCCAAGCGCCGCCATGAGGGAAGAGGGAGGAGGATCCAGACCTTGGCAGGCGAGAACGGCGTCGACGGCATGACGGACTGCTCGGCCTCCTCGTCCGTCTTTGACACACGCGCTGAGGGGGGAGAACGACATCGCCCCTTTGCCCCTCACCGCCGTCCTCAGCCATGGGAGAGGAGGAGCACCGCCGTTGTCGCCCCATCTGCCATCACCACAGCAACTGCGTCCCGCCGCCCGAAGAGGCGAAGCCCGGGTAGGAAGGAGGCGGGGCTTGAGGGAGAGGGGGCTGCGCGTGAAGATGGGGAGGAGGCGACTGGTTCGACGAGGAGAGGAGGCGGCTAGGATGGAGTGACGGCGGCGAGGAAAGGAGAGCACAAGGGAGAGGAAAGAGGAAAGAGAGCGCTCGGGGCTTATCCAGCCGAACGCGGCGCTCAGGGCTTATCCCTTCCTCCCACTATTCATAGATGCAAAAAAGAAGACGTGGACACAACCGCTAGTTGGGCACAGTCCCTCATCCATTATATGTTCAACTATTCATAGATGCAAAAAAGGAGACGTGGACACAACCGCTAGTTGGGCGCAGTCCCTCATCCTTTATATGTTGAATTGATTAAGAGGATATCAATTACTCCTACATCCGAATTCCGCAACAACACGACATCGAGGATGCACACTGTAAAATTAAATCATACCTCAACTAAACAACAAGTACTAAATTAGAGGTAAGCTTTATATGTGTAGTTTTTTTACCAGCGGACGCGTCGGATGCCATTCGATCATCTAGCGTGGATCGCGGCGCAAGGCTGATGCCACGTTAGGATTTTTTATTAGTTCGTTGTGCCCAAGTCCCTGGCGAACGTCATATTTTTATTCTCCACCAGAAGAAGTACCATCAAGTGGCACAGAGGATGTAAACAATGTAGTAAAAGTTGCCATATATATACACTTTACAAGTTCTTTCAAAAAAAATTCATTAAAAAACGAAAATCCTCATTTTTTTCATTTTTGAAAGAACAAAATCACTAATTTTTCAGAGGGAACCTATTCTAAACTTGCCATTTGCACTTTTATTATAGGTAGCATGGCATTTTCTATTAAAACGTGACATTATTTTGTCTTTCAAAACATGGCAAAGAAAATGATCATGTTTTTGAAAAAAATTCATCAATTTGAAAATTATTCGTGGAATTTTAAAAAGTTCATGAAATTTGTAAAAATATCATGAATTTGAAAACAATTACAAATTCAATAAATGCTAGTCAATTCAGAAAACAAATCGTTGATTGAAAAAAGTTCATGAATTTGATGAAAAAAAGTTCATGAATTCAAGAAATATTTACGAATTTTACAAAGTTAATGAATCCAAAATTGTTTGTGAATTAAAAAACAACTGCAAATTCAAAAAATTACATTAATTTGAAAAGGTTCACTAATTTGAAACATGTTCATATATTTAAAAATAGTTCATGAACTTGGAAAATTTCACGAAATTGAAAAAAATCATGGGTTTAGAAGTTGGTTACTATTTTATAAAAATCGTAAATTTTAAAATTATTCTTGAAATTTTCGAGAAAATAAATAAAAATATAAAATTTCAAAGCTAAAAAATATGATGAAAATCCTCTGGAAGCTTCACGAAACCAATGTGAATGAACAATCTAACATCTTCACAAAACCAGAGCGAAGCACAGGATCCGAGCGCATTACAGCGATACAGATGGCCGGCCCATTAGCAAAATAAATCTTCTACGCGCTTCGGCCACCGGTCACTCCCACTGATACGACAGGCCCACCATCCCTCCTCCCAGCTGCACCGCACGTGCCCGGGGCGATCGGCCATGAACGCCTTCCATACGCGGATCGCTTTAACTCGGCCAATTATTACCGCGCAAGATACCAACCCTGCCCCTCATCCCTCCGCCTGGACACGGGACGGCCTTCCAGGGCAGCGAGGTAAAATCGCCACCCGGGGCGTTCGCAGTGCCGCTTTTTAAGCAGAGCGGCGGGCGCGTCCTCCTCCAGTCCACCACACCACCTCGCGAGCTCCTCTGGACTCTTGACGGGAAGAGAGAGAGAGAGGGGGAATGTCGTCGTCGAGGGTGCCGACGTGGAGGGAGCGGGAGAACAACCGGCGGCGCGAGCGGCGCCGGCGCGCGGTGGCCGCCAACATCTTCCACGGGCTGCGCGCCCGCGGCGGCTACGCGCTCCCCAAGCACTGCGACAACAACGAGGTGCTCAAGGCGCTCTGCGACGAGGCCGGCTGGACCGTCGAGCCCGACGGCACCACCTACCGCAAGGTCCGTCCCGTCCCTCCCTCCGTGCAAACTCATTCACCTTCTCCTTCCTCTCCTCCGTCTCGACGCCGTTTTGCTTCATGCATGCGTTCGTGCGCGCGGCTGTACGCGCGTACGTACGTACATCAATTCTTGCCGAGCTGGTGGAACGATCTGATCCCGTCTCGTTTGGTTGAGCACTTTCTTTTTCTCGGTTCAGCGCGATTAATTCCTTCCGGATCGAGTGAATTCTTTTCTTTTTAGGGTGGATGGATTGAGCCGTAGATTTCTGCTCCTCTCAGCTGGTTTTGCTATGGTTTGCTTTGATTTCCTTTTCTTGTTGAAATTCTCCCTTCAATGGTTCCTGCATGCATGGTGCGGATGATGTGGAATGAGCTGCCGATGCGCATGTGGGACAAGGCAAAGGGGAACCACACGCACATCATTACGTAAGAGTGTGTTTGTGTGCCTGTTTCCAAGCAAAAGCTGTAGATAGGATTGCAGCAATGCGTATTGGTTCTTTCCCCTTATTAAGTGAGGAGGTCTGTAAAGTTTTGTGCTTTTTCTTCATGATGAAGTCAAATCTTCCGCGATATTGCCGCTATAGCCTCGCTATAGTTGTTGGGAGCCTCCGCGCAATGCTACGGCCACAGCCGCGAAATGCTCCGAATATCCCGCTGAATGATCCAAAGTTTAGCAATAACCTAAAGAAATCCTCTCTCCTTACCGGAAAAGTTTCCGCTATAGCCCGCTATAGTTGTTGGGAGCCTCCGTGCAATGCTATGGCCACAGCCGCGGAATGCTCCGAATATCCCGCTGAGCGGTCCAAAGTTCAGCAATAAACTATGGAAATCCTCTCTCTTGACCGGAAAAGCTTCCGCTATAGCCGGGATTGCCCGCTATACGACTGCTATAGCCTATAGCTGCGGAGAGAACCCGCCGCTAAATCATTTTTCCCGTGATTTTTAACTTTTTTTCCCAAAAAATGCGAGGAGATTTGCTCTTACTTGAGAGAATGAGGGGGGGGGGGGGTCTCTTGTGTTATTTTTCTTGATTTCAGTTTATCACTTGAGGGAATGAGGGGGGTCTTTTGCTATTCTTCTTGGTCTCTGTTTTTTTTCTTTCTCGTGTCTTTTTAGGCAAGTAAGGGTGTAATGTACCAAAGCTCCTAGCTCCTTTCCTTTTTTCAGTTAGCATCTCTGCTATGCATCGAATCTGTTCACCGTCCAAACATTTGCCACAATCTTGCAAAGCCATGCTTTAGACTCTTATATTTTTTATAGAGGAAGTAGTTGAAAATTTTAGTAGCCGTGCTTGGATGGAAGAGTTCATGCGAGAGAAAAAGGCGGGTAAAGAACCAATAATGGGGACAAAAGTTAGTGGCGCGGTCATATATATGCAGGTGCAGTGCATGATCGAATATTTTCATCAAAGGAGCTAAGACTGTCAAAGAAGGCAGGGCTTTGATTTCAGAAGACCGCTTTGCAATACAGAAATGACATTCTAGAGACGAGCATGCTCTTTTCCTTTTTCCCTTTTTCGTGCAAATCAGCCTTTATGGAAGTGTGTCACCGCCAGCATTTCGCATTGCGACACCTGTACTATAAAGGTGTTAAATGAATCTTCCTTGGCACGTACCAATATTGTTCTTCTTCCGTCATCAGAAATCAGCTGGTACGGAAGTACACACTATGCAAGTAGTAACATAGACTAGGCTTGCATCTATGTCTAATCTCGACTTTCTGGGTCGATTATCTTGTCCCGGTAAATATGCATTTGTCTTTCGATAACAGATGTAAAAAAAATATACACACACAATTGTCATACTAACTTATTCATTTTTCAGGGTTCCAAGCCTCTAGCAGCAGAAGGCGCCAACCCGATGGTCCGGTCGGGCTCCCCAAGCCCGTGCTCGTCGCACCAGGTGAGCCCGCGGGCCTCCTTCCCGACCTCCGGCACGTCCTCGCATACCACGCTCGGCGGCGGCGGCGGCAGCGGCAGCTACTACGAGGGCAGCTCCTTCATCCCTTGGCTCAAGAACCTCTCCTCCGGCTCCGGGTTCCCGTCCTCCTCCAAGTTCCCGCGATACTCGCCCCACTCGTACTTCAGCGGTGGCTCTATCAGCGCGCCGGTGACCCCGCCGTCGGGCTCGCCGCGGCGCATGTCCCACCTCAACACGGGATGGGGCGAGTACCCGAGTGTCCAGGTCCAGCCGCCATGGGTGGGCGCCGGCGGCAGCGGCTACGACGATTACACCTCTCTGCCCAACTCCACGCCGTCGAGCCCCCGCGGCGGCAGCCACGGGGTCGGTCCAGACCCGGCCTGGCTCTCCGGGTTCCAGATATCGTCGGCCGGCCCGTCTTCTCCGACCTACAGCCTCATGGCTCCTTCGAGCTCCTTCAGGGTCTTCGGGGAGATGGCAGCGGCCACCGCGGGCTCTTCGAGGATGCGCACCCCGGCACAGAGCGGGACGTGCTCGCCGGTGATGCTGGCGGTCCATGGCGATGTCCAAATGGAGGCCCGCGCGGAGGATGACTTCGAGTTCGGGAGCGGCGGGAGGCCGGTGTCGGTGAATGCGTGGGAGGGGGAGCGCATCCACGAGGTGTGCGCCTCGGATGAGCCTGAGCTGGACCTCACCCTCGGGCTCGGGAGCTCCAAGACCCGCGCAGGCGCAGTGAACTGAGCTCATCATCAAGGGGGAGAAGAGATCGATGGAAGCTACCGCCATAGGAATTTCGTCAGATTTCCATTTTGGCAGACTATTTCCGTCCTGTTTACAGGATCCGAACTTCAGTTTTGCTAGAACTATCGTCAAATTTAGCCTCTCTTTTTTTGCGAATTCTCTCTCAGTTTCTCTTTATACTCTTCTTAAGAAGAAAACATGGCAAGGGAAGGGAACCTGCATGCTATATATGCTGTGAAACTTGATCATACAGTTGAATTATCAGAATCAAAGATATATGTCGATCGATTATGTTTGGCATTTTGGGTAATGTTTCCTGTGATTTCCATCCGTACTTTTTTCTTCAACGTTCTTGCTCTTTTGGTGCAGCTGCTGATCGAAGTTATGAAACACTTGCTAGTTTCTTTTTAACAGAGAAGTATCTTCTTCTCCTGTTTTATACCCCCTCCGTTTTTAAATATAAGTATTTTTAGAGATTTCAATATAGAACTACATACGAATGTACATGAATGTAGTTTGAAGTGTAGATTCACTCATTTTGCTGCATATGTAGTTTATATTAGATTATGTAAAAAGATTTATATTTAGTGAGGGAGTAGAACAGTATCCTCTTCTTCTTTTCATAGCTATCTTGTTTGGGAGCACCTCTCGAAACAGGCTTTCACCCCGCTTTAAAGATAAAGCAAATGACCAAACAGCTCAGGTGCCTGAATATTTTCTTGGTTTCAGTCTATTGTTCCTTGAAACGTTTGATTCACATCCAACGAAGTTAATTGTTCTGATTTAGGTTCCAGTCAATTCCAATACTCACCCCGATCAACGCCCAGCTGACAGGAAGTGCTACTATCTAAGCCCAACCGATCCAAAGTTCAAAAAAAAGAGAGAGATATTTCTCTTTGTACATGACCACACACTATACATAAAAAAAAACTGCATAACCATCACCAAGTATATAAGCTTTGCTTTTGCTTTGACACGCATATTACTCTGTAGTTATAAATATTCATAGAAGGATAAAAGAGGGAATTTAAACCATAATTCCAATATATTATGTTTAAACAAAAATCATTGCAAATCAATGTATTACATGAAAATTAAAATAACATAGATATTTCGACAATGTAAAGATGACCATTCGAAATAGAGAAATGAAAAATCTAGAATTGAAAAGGTACAAATCAAAAATGGAATAAATATTGACCGAGAAATGCACAAAAGGCAAAAAAGAATAAATATTAATCTAAGGGAGATAGAAACGTGGAGTGGGGTTGCCCTAAAATAAGAAATGTGACAAGCAAAATTAAGAAAAATCATGTCCAAATGTTTTAGAACTCTTGAAGTGGTGTTACCTAAAAAAGCAAATGAATAAAAATATAAAGAGAGAAGAACATGTTTCTTTCTAAGGAAGAAATAATTCTAGTTGTAGTGTTATAAAAAATTGAACAAAGATAAAAACAAGGATTTTTTTTGAATAGGGTATAGGCAAAAGGCAAGCGCTCCTATGAACGCAGACACACACACCTTACACATGTTAGCACCTTCGAGAGAACTAGGACTTGAATCCTGGTAGGCTGGGATTACCACTGTCCCTCTAACCATCCAACCACAGATTGTTTGCTATGAAAAAAAGGAATTACAAGTGTGGTTTTAACCATAAAAAGAGAAGAAACTGCAGAAATATTATACAATTACGCATAACATGAAAAATCGTAATAAATTATTGTCTCTATTCTTATATGGGGGAATAAGAATATATTGAAAACTCGCACACAAATTACGTAAAACTTACAATGTTATATGTTGGTTAAGTGCAAACTAGTGCAACTTTTGCCATTTGAGTCGTTACAACTGGGCTCAACGGTGGGCGCCCCAGACGGAAACGAAATCGGAAACTAGTTAAGTCATCACTAGCTAGTGTATACGTGTCGACTGAGAGAGAAACGAGCAGCTGGACGTGGCCGAGTCGATCAAAAGCTAGCTCATCCAGAGAAACAATGAGCTTATCTTGGCTGTCATGAGAGCATCTACATCCGAGTGTTTCAAACTCTTCTATACGCCCAAGCGGACGACTCGGTGATTGCACGGTCGTAAATTCTCAACCCCGACGGACGCCTCAGACCCCGAATCCGCCGCCGCTGCCGTGTCCCATGACCTGATTTGACCCTGCTGCCGTCGCCGATGTCTACAATGTTGTCGCTCAGCCGGATGGCATCGGTGGAGACAATGCTAACCATGGCCGATGTGGCCACCTTGTTGTGCAAGTCCAACTTCAGGAAGTGCTCCGCGTCAGGCAGCAACTGCGCAGGCGGGAACAACTACTGCCATAGCCACATCCAGATCAGGAGGGGGGATGTCGGGTGCTCCTATTTAGCGCATGAAGCGTTGGCAAACGAGCCAATGCTCACCCCTTCCCCTCGCACACCCTATTGGGCCAACCCATGAGCGCAGCGGGTCACCCCCTGGTTTTTATTTTGTTTTCCTTCATCCTTTTTTTTCTATTTTCATGTTTTCTCCTTCAAAATAGGATTCAAAAAATTTACACATTTTAAAAGATGAATTTCACAAAAAAAGAATCTTCAAGAAATCATAAAATGTCCATGAATTAATAAAACGTTTGTGATTTTGAAAAAGACATTTGTGAATTAGATGAAACTTTCCGTGAATTCAAAAAATGCTCTTGATTTTATAAAAATGTTCACAAAAAACAGAAAATGATCGTTAATTACAAAAAGGTCACCGATTTGAAAACTACTAGCCAATTTAAAATGTTTATGCATTTCAAAACGATGTTTGTCAAACAAAAAATGTTTACCGATTGAAAAAAAAGTTTATCGATTCAAAAGATGTTCCTCGATTTTAAAAAATGTTCATCGATTCAAAAATAGTTCGCCAATACAAAAAATGTTCATCGATTTAAAACAGGTTCACATATTCAAGAAAATGCTCAACTATTCAAAAACAATTCATGAGTTTAAAAAATGTTCACAATTTTGAACAAAATATTTTCTGATTTGAAAATGTTCGTGATTTTATAGAAATAATCGAAATTCAAAGAATGTTCACGATTTCTAAAATGTTCACGATCTCAAAAAAGTAAAAAGGAAAAAAAGAAAGGAAAATAAAAAAAAGACTGAAGGAAAGACAAACGAAAAATAAAAGATAAAGATAAACGAAATGTAGAATAAAAGGAAAATATGAAATACAAAAAACGAAATAATGAACCATGCAAAAACTACAAAAAAACGGTTCAGAGAAGTTTGAAAACCAATGGAATAAACCCAATATGGGCCGGCCCATAGCGAGAACGTGGAGCAATGGGAAGGGTATGCGCTGGGTGCAAGTTTGAACCGACAATTGTAAACCATGTTTGAATAAAAAAAAGTTGTAAACCATGTATGATTTTATCATACGCAAATCATAACATGTACAACTACTACAAAATATATGTACGCTATGATGTGATTTTATTTGAGACTTACATACATATTTTATATAGTTATATCTTTTTCACCCTTCCTCCATGGTCAAATTCTGGCTCTGCCCTTGTCAAAAAGGGAAAAATGTCTTTGAGACTGGGCCTCACAGGCAAGGATGTGAGACCCATCCTGATTGACATCACGTGGCGATGCCAATCTTAAAGCACATAGACCCACTTTGACCATTCCGGATTCCAGTTTCCTATTTCGGAATGGTACCTTCACGTCTCCAGCGGTCACACCGGTAAGCCACATTTGCTTTTGGTCTATGGTGATGTTTGACTTTTAGTTCTTCTCACAGCCTTCTATTTTCTTTCTTTTGTTATTTTTTAGGAAATGCAGTCCTAGAATATGAGTTCTACTGAGCTTCCTCAGGGTACTTCCACACTTTCAGGGGCCATTTTGCTGAGCTTAGCTGGGTTTGCTCTTGTTCGGTGCAGTTGGACCTTTAGTTCTTCTCAGAACCACCTATCTTTATATGATACAAGCGCACTTCACTGCTGTGTTTGATAATGAATCAATTGAACCAGGCAATAACAAGATGAGAATGTGCCTCCTCATTTTTCTCTAATTTACCATTGAATCTATAAGTACCTAAATAGTTCATCCCCACTAACCTATTCCTCTTGACATGCAACCTATCCACATCATCAAGTAGGTCCACATATAAAACATTTGTCTCCTCTAAATAATCTTCCTATGGTTATTTCTACTACTCTGTTGCATGTCATGTCGACACCTACTCTAGGTGGAAGATGAAACGAGGAGGCCCACCGTCTCTCACACCTGGACTCTCTTCACTGTGTACAGCTAAGTTTCGCCCGAAAACAGGTGCAGTGCTAAGTTTCAATCAATATTGCCGCACCATTTTAATTACTAGGCATTGGTTCATCTTCCTTCTTCTAATAAACCAGGAGTTCCGAAGAGTCGCTGGAGACGCATGGTTTTATCTTCATCTCCGGTCGCCACCACATGAAAGATGGGCAGTGGGTACGGGAATGCGCTGCCGTGCTTGATGGCAGACGACCCAGTGCCCTCCTCTAGCCTCTGGCCTCTGGCTTCCCCGTGGCCGAGCTTTTGGGTGGGCAAGCAGGACTGCGATCAGCCATCGGCGGTTAAGCTGTCGTGCTACTGGTTGTAGCGGCACATCCCCCGCCTCCTACTTGCGCACCATTAACTCGCCATAGTTGTCGTTGGTCGACGAGGGAGGTCGGTCACCATGGACTTCTCCAACTATCCCTGGATGGATTGGATAATTTGAATCGTCGATCGCCCTATACCCTGTACGTTGCCCCACCCTCCAGGTCACCCCCGCTAATCACGTCCAAATCTCGGTGCCTCTTGATTGCCGACTTGCTGTTTCCACCCCGGTTAGGCTTCCTCTCTCGAATCCTCAAAGTATTTTCTATACTACTTATGTCAGATGTGAACTCACAAGTAATTTGATTTGGTATATGCTTCTTATCCAATGTCAGTCTAGCAGGGATCGGACAGGAAGGATCACCAGGTAAACTATTGGTTCAGAGACGGATTTGCAGGGTTCAGGATCAGGTGTGTTAGAGGCCAATCGATGATTATCTCCTGCGACAGGGACAATTAAATCAAACACTGACGCGTCGTATATTGCCGCGAGTGGCCAGTGCTGCATCGGGGTGATTGCAAGAGATGGTAGAGGTATTGTGTTCTTCTGTATGTCCAAGAAAATTACCCACTGCTGCTTTGTCGAGGTTGCTGAGGCTGCGTTACTCGCTGGGCTAATGACCCTGTCTTCGACGTACAGGGGGGCACTGATTGCTGAGACTGGTTGCCTTTTCCTGTCAAAGGAACTCCAACATGAGGCTGTTAATCTCTCTGCCTGTTTCTCAATGATCCATGATATTATAGAGGTGATAAGTTCTTTTGCTTCGGTTCAGTTCAATCATGTTAAAAGGAACAAGAATAATATGGTGCATGAACTTGCTGCTCTTACCAGAACGACAGAGGATTTGTTCATGGTCGCTGGAGAGAGACATACTGGATCTTCATGTAATACCGGTCAATGAGTAATGTATTTACTGTTTTTCTAAAATAAGTAGTTTTATTTGGTGTGCTTCTTGATGTGAATTCACAGTTTCAATAAACAGGAACCCAAAATTCAGCGAGCATAAACAGTATATTCAAGTGGAGCATTAGGTTCTTCCCCTCTACATTTTTTTAAATAGCTCTACGATTTCCTTGATGATTTGCTAGGTACCCCTGATTGGTTCAATCCATTATGTCTTGAGAAAACAAACTGGTTTGGCATGGTGTTCTTGCTAGGGTAATTACCGTTGATGTTTTATGCCTTTATGTTTCTCTGATACTTGCCTTGAATTTAACAGTCCTGCAACTCTACAGCTGACTGAACTTGAAATGACACTTTTATCCAAAGCACATCCTCCTTTCTTTCAATGCAGGAAGCAATAGGGAGAAGCTACATGCATATGTATGATTGTAAGTTCGTAACCATTTCTCTTAATGTATAACAAAGCTTTATGATCTAAAAACCATACAGGGGCTACTTTTCAGAAGTTCCAAATATTCCCAAGGATATTGTGACGTCCCTCCGATACTAGCAGAACACTAACAGGTTCTGATCCAATACAGAGGTAATATTGCATTCCCACACTATCCAAGTTTAGGTTTATGATAATGTTCACACCTCTCTTGGTTTGATGGGAACATAAGCAGTAGTAGCAGCGGCTACTTACACCCCTCGCAATAACCGGCATGCAGGCCAGACGCCCACACACAGATTAGATAGGCCAAGGCCAATTAGGGACGAGGATCGGCTACATTACTCACTGTCAAGTAAAGCAAGGTACTACAGTGGTCATTCATTTGTTTGTTTCCTTTATTTGATCAAATCTCTTAGAAACGCAGGTATGATTGATTTACAAAAAGAGTTGTACATAATACAAAATAAGTATGAGTATCTAAAAATGGCAATATGTACATAATCTTTCATACAGTCTCTGTTTTGGAATCCCTATTCTATGTTTCATTCATACTTATGCGAGTCAAATGAGATAACTTGAGTCGTATCACTATATTTAGTGAAAAGGTAAATCGCATAATTCAGATTTTTTTTCTTTGTAATTATACAGCAATTATAATGCCCATTGCAGAAAAAGAAAACCACAAGTTCATATATCAACACTGCAAACAAAATAATTCGATTTTTGTATTATCATGTGCATAGGACCAAAATTTCCTACAGCAATGCGCGGGGTATCGTCTAGACCCCTCATGTCTATAATACCTAAATACTTGATCCCCACTAAATCTAATTCTCTCAACATGCAACCCTCCACGTCATCAAATGTGCCACGTAATCATCCAATAAAACTATTTTTTGATTCTGCAATGGTCTAGCATACATGCATACTCTTTGTTCAAACACAATTACTTCCGGAAATAATAGCTTTTCATTTAGATTATTTTAATCATACAAAATTTATCCAAAATTAACCTTTAAATCCCGCTGCAACGCGCGGGTAAGTCACCTAGTTTTTAATCATTCATCACCCAGTCTACTGTGAATCAGGTTCACATGCATTTTTCATGCGATGAGTATTTCTGGACTGTATAATGCTAACTTGCACTCGTGTCCTGGTACCTTTTCTCCCGTTTTATATATGAGAAAGGTGTGGCTGGTACCGGGTGTAGGTGCACCCACATGAACAGTACACATGAAAAATATATAAAACAAGATAGAAAAAAATCTGATTTATGAGCACGCTCCACGCTCCACGCTCACGCCTCGCGCTCCGCCGGTGGCCACTCCGGCCCCGGCGTCCACAGCCCTTACGCCGTCGCGCCCCTCGGCACTCGTCGCCATGTCCTCACCGTCGCCCCAGCCGGGCCCAGGCCGGACCCACGAGCGCCGCTGGTTGGATGGGAGCCCCTCCACATCGCCCAGCCCGCTCCACCCTCCCCCCTCCTACGCCCTCGTCCTCGCCTCCTCGCCGCCCGCCGCCCCCCGTCCAGGCCCCCGTTCCGAGGTCCACCGCGTTCCTTCGGTGGAGGCGCCGGCCCCTGATGAGGCGGGTGGCGCGTGGACTGCCGTCCGCAGCCGCCAGGAGCGCCGTGCCGACCGCCGCCCCTCGCCTCGCCCCCGGCGCCGTCGCCGCGACCATGACGCGTCGCCCTGGCGCGCCGACGAATGCCCTCGCTGCTTGGCCCGTCCCTGGCACCCTAAATCTGAGTGTCGCCGTGATATCTGTTGCGGCGATGTCGCTTTTACGGCCACGTCGCCCGGTTCTGCACCACCCCGCTCCCTCGACGTCCGTCAGGCTCTCCGCCGCCGAAGCGCTCGCGCCACCTCTCCCCTGGGTCCTCCGAGGTGAGTGTTGCCGGACCGAGCGGCCCCGCGTCCGCGCCCTCCCCGCCCGCGCTGTCGGCCGCGTCCTCCCAACCTCCCTCCTCCCGCGGAGTGCTGGTCCCCTCTTCGGCCTCGCCTTCCCACCCCTCCCCGTCGGGCTCCAGCTCTTCTGCGGTGCCTGCCTCACCACTCTCGGGTCATCCCTCGCTCCGCCCGGCCGGCGCGGTTTGCTATCTGCCATGGTTAGCGACTATGGAGTCCGCCGAGGACGCGCTCCAGTCCCTTGCTCTGCTTGCCGAGCCTGCCGGCAACCGCAGGGGCATCTCCGCCTATGAGGTTTTCGAGGCTCTCCAGGCGCGGATTTCCTTTCCGTCGGACGAGTTCCCCGTCCATTGCCACCACCCAGGAGATTTCCTCATCCGCTTCCGCTCTCGCGAGTCCCGGGCACGCGTCGCGGCCACGAGCTTGCGCTCCCCCCGCTTCCGGCTTCGGTTCACCCCATGGAGCCCCATCGCCGGTAGCGAGCCGGCACCGTGTGCATGTGCGTCCTCATCGAGATCGGCGGCATCCCGGACCACGCATGTGACCGCGCCTCTGCCGACATCCTGCTGGCCCCCTTCTGCCTCATTGAAGATCTCGCCCTGGAGACGCGCTCTGGCCGCCACATGTCGGTGTTCTGCCTCTCCGCCTGGACGGCCAACCCTGATGGCATTCCGCGCTCGTCCGAGCTGCTCCTGCCGCCACGGGATGGTATTGCGCTCGATGCTGACCCGGACCGCGTTTCGCGCTTCGCGCGCCCCCTTGTCCGGTTCATGGTGTCGATCCACGTCTCTGAGACCCACGACTACCGCCTGCCTTCCCCGCCGCTGCCCGCTCCTCCGACCGGGGCTGATGGTGACGACCCTGGCTCGCCGCCAGTTCCCGGCCCATGGCCTCGGCGGTACGAGTTCCCTCCTCGGCGATCCCCTGGAACCTCGCGACGCTCTGGCCGTGGTGCCCGTGGCGGCGCCGCCCGTCCCCCTGGTCGACGCCCCCCCCCCACCGCGGTTGGCAGGGGGTGCTGGGCCCACACCCCGATGCCTCCCTGCCCGCGCCTCGGATCCCCGCCTCCCAAAGGTTGGGCCCTGCCTCGCTTTTGGAGAAAGCATGAAATCCCTCGTCAGCACCTGCGGCTGGTCCGTCAGCTCCACCCCCCATTCAAACCCTTCAGCTGACCGGTCTTCCCACCAGCCCGCACGACCCGTTGCGGGCTCCAGCCTCTCCGCGTCCGCCATCTGGCGCTTCCGCACCGGTCGAGGAGACTCCATATCCTTCCCCGTCCCCTGCCCGATAGGACGGGTTGTTGCCTTCCACGCCCCCCTCGGATCCGTCTTTGGTTGGCGCTGCACCCGAGCCCGACCCCACCGCCCCGCTCCTGCTCGGGGAATCTCGCGCTGAAAGTGGCTCAGCCACTCCGCGGCCGGCCAGTCCCGAGCCGTTGGTGGTTTCCCTCCCCGACAAGGCTGAAGCTGGCTCTGATCCCGAGGAAGATATCTCGCTGAGGGCTGATTCTGTGGGCCATGCGACCAGTGCGGACACTCCTCTGCTGGACCTGGTCGCATCGCCAGTTCCCATGGCCGAGCCTGCGGGCCACGTGGCACAAGTGGCGCCCCCCTCACCACTGCATGGCCAGGTCCTTTCACCGATTCGCTTGGACCATAATGTGCCACGTCTCCCTGCCACCTCTTCCGCCATGCAGACTGCCCAGGCCGCCGCCCCCACACAATTGCTGGGCTTTCTCAATTCCGTCAGCGCTGCGGCATCTCCCATTCTGGCCACCCCAGGGCCTCGTCGAGGCCGCATGCCGCTCCCCCCCCCCAACTTCACGCCTCGCCGCAGCACCCGCATCGCCAAAGCCGATCGGGGCCTAGACTCAGAAGCCAAGGCCAAGCGCATCCTTCTCCTCCGCTTGGGCCTCATCAAAGACGACGAGCCAGTCTCAGATGCGATCATGGACCGCTACAACAAGCTATTCGAGCAGCCCCTGGCCGCGGACGTTGTCTGTGCTTTTGCCGATTTCTACGGATGGCATGTGCCACAGTCGATTCTAGACGGCCTCACGGCACCCCCTGCCATGCCCCTCGGCGGCATGAGCGTGACGTGCGTGTTTGCCGTCTTCATAGCCCCCCTTCCCCTTCTATGGATGACACCTTTAAGGCAATTTTTTTGAACGTACGTGGTCTCAACAAGGGCCAAACGTGCGGCTGTTCGCTTTGTAATCTCTTCGGCTTCCCCTTGTATCGTTTGCATCCAGGAATCAAACTAGCTTTGGTCTGGCCTGCGCTTGTATATGAAACCCTCGGCCCCGCTTTCGATGGCTTCTTCTGGCTACCCGCGGATGGCACCCGCGGCGGCATCATTCTGGCTTGGAACAGTGCGGTGATCTCCCTATCTAACCCGATCATTGGCGATCACCATGTCTCGGCTGTCGTGTCTCCCACCGCCGGAGGAGCGCACTGGTGGATCACAGGCGTGTATGGCCCCCAAGGGGATGACGCAAAGATCGCCTTCCTCGATGAGTTGCAGCAGCTCCGTACATCCATTGCCGGGCCGTGGCTTTTGGGCGGCGATTTCAACATGATCACTTCGGACAGAGACAAGAACAACGATCGTATCAACAGGCGCACCATGAACAGATTCCGTCGTTTCATCTCGGAAAATGGGCTGCACGATGTCTACTTACACGGCAGGCGTTGTACGTGGTCTAATGAGCAGGATAGCCCGACCCTCGTTCGCAACGACCGCGTGCTTTGCACCCCTTCCGGGAGCTCGACCATGTGCACTGTCTTCTGCGCTGCCTCGCCTCCGCGGCCTCGGATCACTCTCCCCTCCTCCTCGACTGCGCTACCAGGACTGTGGGCGGCAAGCGTTTCCACTTCCAGCGTTTTTGGCCCTCGCTCAATGGCTTCCACCAAACCGTGCAGTCTGCATGGCACTCGACGCCACTGGAGCCTGATCCCTTCAGGCGCGTGTTCGCAAAACTCCGGGCCACTACGCGCAGCCTCCAAAGGTGGAACTCCTGCTTCACGTCTAATCTTGCTGCCCAGCTGGGTGTGGCCCGGGAGCTCATCGCTTGACTCGACGAAGCCCAGGACTCCCGACGTTTGTCCCGCGCTGAAACTTGGCTCCGGCGCGAGCTCAAGCGCAAATACCTTGGCCTCGCCTCCCTTGAGCACTCGATCGCATGCCAACGCGCCCGTCTCCGTTGGTTGCGGGCAGGCGAGGCGGCCTCGGCCATCTCCAAAATCCGGGCCTCACATCGCAGCAACAAGAACCATATCTTTGGGCTCCTTGCCAACGGGTCACTAGTATCGGGCAATGCTGATATGGCGCATGCCGCTTTTGCACACTTCTCCTCTGTGCTTGGCGTGCCCAAGGAGCGCAACGCCACCCTCAACCTGGCGGCCATTGGTCACCGCTCCTTCGACCTCTCCGCCTTGGAACAACCCTTCTCCTCCAATGAAATCTGGGAGGCAGTGAAGCGCCTTCCCTCCGGCAAGGCGCCCGGTCCGGACGGATTCACGGTCGAGTTCTTGCGTGCTTGCTGGCCGATCATTCAGGGCGATTTTTGTGAGGTCTTCGACAAGCTATATGCCCTTAATGGCCAGGCATTCCAGCGGCTCAATGAGGCTCTCATTACCTTGCTGCCCAAACGGCCTGATGCCTCAACCCTCTTCGATTATCGACCGATCAGCCTCATACACCTCGTGTCGAAGCTCTTCGCCAAGTGACGGTGTCCTGGACTAGGGGGTACTCACCACGTCATCTCCCGATCTGTTAGATTGGGCCGAGGACCCCCATGGCCGTATACTCATGGGCCAGTTCGGACAATTGCCACATACAAGGAAGATTCCACAAGACTTGGCGATCAAGACAAGGACTCCTCCCCACCGGCGTATTCGGCTAGGACTCTTGTTATCCTAGGCCTCTGGTGCATTATATAAACCAGGGCCAGGCTAGTCAATAGACAGACAACAACAATCATACCATAGGCTAGCTTCTAGGGTTTAGCCTCTACGTCTCGTGGTAGATAAACTCTTTTAATACTCATATCATCAAGATCAATCAAGCAGGAAGTAGAGTATTACCTCCATCGAGAGGGCCCGAACCTGGGTAAACATTGTGTCCCCCGCCTCCTGTTACCATCCGCCTTAGACTCACAGTTCGGGACCCCCTACCCGAGATCCGCCGGTTTTGACACCGACATTGGTGCTTTCATTGAGAGTTCCACTGTGTCGTCACTATAAGGCTTGATGGCTCCTTCAAACATCCACAACGATGCGATCTAGGGTGAGGTTTTCCTCCCCGGACAGATCTTCGTATTCGGCGCTTCGCACTGCGAGCCAATTCGCTTGGCCATTCGGAGCAGATCGATAGCTACGCCCCTGGCCATCAGGTCAGGTTTGGAAACCTGAACTACACTACCGACATCCGCGGAGACTTGATCCTCGACGGATTCGAGCCCATGATAGGTGCGCCGCACAGTCCCAATAAGCATGACTTAGATCTGCCGTCTGACGGTGTTCGGGAGAACGCACCTGCAGCTGCCCTGGCTTTAGATCCTGAGCAGATCGTGCCATCCGAGGATGGGGGGATAGACCCCGCCACGGAGGCCGCACACTCATCGGCAATAGAGCCAAACACAGACTTCGCCTCCAATAAAGTCTGCACCATTGGACCCTCGGACTCGGCTCCGACTATAGGCTCCGAACCGCGCACATCCGTGCCTATCGAATCTGATTGGGCACCGATTATGTAGTTTACCTCCGCGGATATCTTTCAGCACTCGCCTTTCGGTGACGTGCTAAATTCATTAAGGTCCCTCTCTTTGTCAGGAGAACCTTGGCCGGACTATGTCCAGCTAGAATGGGATGCGGACGACGAAGAAATCCTCGTCCCTTTATTGTGCATCGTTTTTAAAACACGTTCCCATAAAATTTTAAGCCTCCTCTGAGGTCATCTTCATCATCATGCTGGTGTCAAACCAGTCCGGCAATATTGCTCCAAGGCTGCCGACCTGCGCTAGACACGTCGTCGCTTTGTTGATCCGAGCTCAACTTCTTCGGATCATCATCTCGGCAAGCCGAACAAGAGTTCGGCATCACGAAGGATAAATCATCACCAACATTGCCGCCCCACGGATTACACGGAGCGGGCACACCGGCATCGCCGCACAGTCACTTCATCAAGCCGACATTGACCACGTCACGACCTGCATCGGCAGGGCCGCACTGTTGCTTCTTCCAGCTGGTGTCCATCACGCCGACCTACTTAGACTCATCGGCTGACATCGAGGCTTCGACATCTCCGCTGGACCGGGGGCTTCACCATCTCTTCATCAACCTACTGTGGAGACTTCGGCGTCACTAGCCGACCAGCTCCGTCACGTTAGCTGGACCGAGGGCTTTGCCTCGGCAAGCCAACCTTTTCCAGCATCGCCATGCCGTCGCTTTATCGCCCATCAGGCAATGGGTGTGCAGATCGAGTCCCAATTTTGGGAATCACCTTTCTTCGGATTGCTACAACAAATAAACCAGGTGTTATTAATCTTATTATTTTTTGCTTGTTTGGGTTCATTTTTCCCAAGGAATTATTACTCTGGTTTGTCCATCATATGTACACAGGTCTATCAAGTGGTGGCCGCATTAACGACGGTCGCATGGCGGTTCGGTCAGTTTCCGTACATAATCCAGCGAACGCCGTATCCGAAACTCGGACCGACCTGTGAATTCAGTCTTTGCCACGTCTTTACCGCATCACGCCGACGCCCTGCATCGACATTCACTTCGGCGCACATGCCATATTTTCTTTTATTACTCACTTTGCATAAATTTATTTATTATGCAACAATTTTTTTAATTATTATTATTACTATTATCTCCGGTTTGCACTATTTTTATGCACAGGAAAATGATCCGGGTCGGGCAGTATCGTCAACTCGGTGTACTGACATACCACGTCACCTCGCTTGGACGGGGGGCTTCGTCAACACTTCATTACACCACGCCGGAGACTTTGGCGTCACTCTGCCGGCCTGCATTGGCCGTGCTATGTCACCACTTCGGAATGCCGAGCTCTTCGCTCCGCCACCTCAGGACCGGCTTGGGGATGAAACCTTGTCCCGCATCAAGCTCGGACCGCGTCATCAATACCGAACACATTAACCAGCTAAGTTGCCTTTATGCTCAAAGTTTTAAATTTTTAACTTGTGTTCGGTTCGACCAAGCATTATATCTTTTTGGAAAAAAGTTGCTTGTAAAAATTTCCTTGTCGTAACTTTGTTTGTGACACACAAATTCGAATACCCAATTCACTTGGGGGCTTCCTTTATGAAGTCGTTCCTTGTCCGTGTATTACGCCACAATATGCACCATATTGACTTAAGCGATTTGCAAGCTGGGTTGCCTCGCTCCTATGTTTTCCCCTACGTTCCCGATTGTTCGGCTAGGGAGTAAAGGGAGCACCTCTGCGATTGTCACGATCGGGTCATCCGAGCCGGACCTCAGACTGGGTGAAGCCGAAAGCTAGCGCTCTTATTGTTTTCAATTATGGTCGGCACACAACGGAACTCATGAGTACAAAAAATCTATTGCACAAGTCTCATAGTAACAATGAGCACCGAAGAAAGGTATCGGTGGGGGTACTATTTTCTTCGAAGATGCTTCTTACATTTCGTCGGTAATATAGCATAAGTTCCCTAAGCGCGCTTTGTCTGTTACAGCCTTATGGCCTGATTGCCTAGTTATCGGAAACACCGTTGATATTCTCGACAGGTGGAGTACATAACACTTTTCGGTCCTTGACCAAAGAGGGAGAAGCCGACGGTCGGTTAAGACGCGTATAAAGTTCGGGTGAACACAGATATGATATAAGTACTTTGGTACATACAATCACTATACATAAAATTCTTTCACCCAAGTCACTTGGGGGCTCTTAAATTTATATGAGCCGTTTTATAATAAGTGTTCTTCTTCTTAGTCGTTGCACAGTTTTTATTATTATTTATCACTCCTTTTTTTGACACGAGTGTATGGTCACTAGCCGGGGAGCCTAATTTCTCTCTCAAAGCCGCTAAAGTTTAGTTTGCTAAACTGACCTAATGAGAAGTACTCCGCCTTCGGGATAGGAGGTTGAATCCGTAGGCTGACCCGCTTGAGGTCTAGAGATAAGATGTGTCATGATAAAGCACGACAGAAGCACCTTTTTTTTCTAAGACCAATTTTTGATTTGGCACCGAACACTTGATCTTGTTCGGAAGTCAGGTTTTCACTGCCATTTTTTGGTTTTCTAAGCCTATGGCACTTTTTAACTATTTGTGTGTTTCCACCATTAGTCTCGCAGTGCAACGCCGGACATCTTTAGGGGTTTGGCAAAAACATTCTCGGGTATTGCTATATATGCATCGGTTTTGAATTGTGTCTTCGGTCAATAGTTGGGTTGCCTGGCTCCTGTGCTTGCCTCCTATGTTCCGCTTTGTTCGGCTAGGTGTGCAAAGGGAGAACCACTGCGATTGTGCTTCCAGCTCGCATGGTTAAGCACCTCAGTGGAGAAAGCTGAAAACTGACTGTCACAATAGGCGTAAACTGGTCAGCGATCCGATGACTATGTTAAATGACGGGCTGTTCATAACATTGGCCGAAGTGTTTACGGCTTGACCTCGGATGTCGCCGAACACTAACCGGGGGCTCATAGCTAGCTTCCCCAGTTTAAAGCTCCTATGACTAAGCGAAAGTTATAAAGCCCGCATATCTGATTGCCTCGTTTCCGCTAACACAACCGCCTTCGGGCACCGAGACGTCGGCTAAGGGTTGTTTTGTTATTGCGGAAACACCCTGCGTAGTATCTACAAAGGGGTAGAAGCCGACGATGGGCCACTTTCAACTGATAAACGGTCGCAATGGAGTCAAAATAATGATGTAAAATACTTGGATACATAGAATCATTCTACATAATCTGTGATTTTACTCTGGATATCGATCCTTAATTCGGCCACCCGTGTCCACATTAAGGCTCGGGGGCTACTGGGCTTTGTGCTCATTATTTACAAATATTAAAGGGGCACATCAATCCCCTGATCTGGTGTTGCCACCCGACCCGGTGTCTGGGGGCTACTGCATTGCTTATTCAATGCAGAGAATTCAAAGTGCTCAGTGTTCAGCTTGACCGAACTATGCGCATACGCGTCTTCGGACAATAATAGGTACCATTGGACCTATCCGGCATCAAGCTAATATATTGTGGCAACTTCTCAAGACCCACTCTCAAGGGCCCGTTCGCCGATCACTATTATCTCTAATATATTACACTGCGTTTTTATTCCTATGTATGCTGCCGAGCTAGGAATTGATCCTCAGGCCGATTTCGCGCATCGACCTGAGTCTCAGGGGCTACTGGGAACAGCGGTTTCATGTTTTCCTTCAGGTGCATCTCGGGTTTTAGACTGATACACACCTTGAGGGCTACTGGATATACATATACTGGCTATATACCTCGGCAGAGAATAAACTGCACCAGTTAAAAATATTCATAAAAAATCAGCCCGCTGTCGGGTGGTGCACCACCTTGGAAGCAGTCCGGCATAAAGCTTGGGCGCCAGCGGCTAGCTCCATAAAGGGAATTTCCGGCATTAAGCTCGGCTAAACTCCTTCAACCTTTTTGAACCAAGATGATCTATGACATCTCGGATATAGTCCGGCGTTGGAGCTTGGACACAGTCCGACGTTGGAGCTCGGATTCATTTCGGCGTTGGAGCTCGGAAGCAGTCCGATATTGGAGCTCGGCTGCAAAAGATACCTCGAATGCAGTCCGGCATTAGAGCTCGGACGCAAGAGGACACTGCCTCCCGGGGACAACTTCAAACCCGAGGTAAGGCATAAAAATAACAAGACATTGATAAAGGCCGGAAACTTAAAAGGGGCTCTGTCGGTGTCAAAACCGGCGGATCTCGGGTAGGGGGTCCCGAACTGTGCGTCTAGGTGGATGGTAACAGGAGACAAGGGACACGATGTTTTTGCCCAGGTTCGGGCCCTCTCGACGGAGGTAAAACCCTACTCTTGCTTGATTAATATTGATGATATGGGTAGTACAAGAGTAGATCTACCACGAGATCAGAGAGGCTAAACCCTAGAAGCTAGCCTATGGTTTGATTGTTGTTCGTCCTACGGACTAAAACCCTTCGGTTTATATAGACACCGGAGGAGGTTAGGGTTACATAGAGTCGGTTATAAATGGGAGGATATCTACATATCCGTATCGCCAAGCTTGCCTTTCACGCCAAGGAAAGTCCCATCCGGACACGGGACGAAGTCTTCAATCTTGTATCTTCATAGTCCAGGAGTCCGGCCAAAGGTTATAGTCCGCCATCCGGACACCCCTAATCCAGGACTCTCTCGGTAGCCTCGAACCAGGCTTCAATGACGCATTTAGTCCGGGCGCGCAGATTGTCTTCGGCATTGCAAGGCGGGTTCCTCCTTCGAATACTTCATGGAAGATTTTGAACACAAGGATAGTGTCCGGCTCTGTAAAATAAGTTCCACATACCACCGCAGAGAGAATAATATTTACACAAATCCAATCTGCTGACGTATTCCGCAGCGTGACATCACACCGCGATGAAGCCTTTATTCGAATCGTTTTTACTGTCCCATCTCAGCGCATTTAGCGAAGCGGTTTCCTTGGCACGTCTTGTCGAAGCAGAGATCGTGTCCCCTTACTCCGGGATTCTCATCAATACGGGCGTGGGTAACCCAATCGTGCCCGTTGGTATATTTCCTCAATCGAAGGCGAGTCCCAAACGGTCACGGGGAGGGCTCTTGGTATTCAACCTCTTTATAAAGAGACCAAGGCTCTACTCCTTTCTTTCTTTCTCAATCGAATCCGCCTCTCGCCTCGAGTTCCAACACCCAAAGCTCCAGATTCAGGCGCTTCGGACCTTCGATGATGTCCGGCTTCGGCCTTCAAGGCCGGTGGATGCCTTCCTCCGTTATGGAAGAAGACGTGCTAAAGCTGAGAGATGCGGTATCTAACCGCGAAATCAGATAGGCTGCCCGCTCAAGGGCAGGTTATTCCCACTCCCAAGCCTGGTGAGAGCGTGGTGTTCGCATCTCACTTCCTTCGGGGGCTAGGCTTCCCGACGGACCCCTTTGTGAGGGGGCTCATGTTTTATTATGGGCTGGAATTTCACGACTTGGCTCCGGAGTCCATCCTCCACATCTCATCGTTCATCGTCGTGTGCGAAGCCTTCCTCCGCATTACTCCTCACCCGGATTGTGGATTAAGACCTTCAAAGTAGAGCCGAAGATGATCGAGGGGCAGCACGCGAGTGTGGAGGCTATTATAAGCAAGAATCTCGACGCTCCATGGCCCGAGGGCTCTTTTCAAGAGGAGTTCAGCTTATGGCAACAAGAGTGGTTTTATATCACAGCTCGGGGGCACCAAGTGGGTGGCGCCACCTGCCTTTCGCCGGGTCCCCACCACAGCTAGCGTCATGGGTCAATAAAGGGTTTAACTGGGGCTGTCCAAGGGCGTGCCCTTGTTGCGAGGGCCGCATTCGAGATCTCCTAGAGAGAGACATCAATCTGGTCATGGAGACGCAGGTCATGTTGATTCGCCGCACCTTGCCACGCAAACATCGCCCTCCGCTTTGTGGGAGTTTAATCCGGAGGGACCACGAGCTCTCCAACATTTTACGGGCGCGACGCCCATGTGTACAAATTGTTCTTCGGATCACAAGCAATGTGTCCGGACTCGACCGAGGACGCAGGTCTGAGCTGCAATCGGCCGGATACTCAAGTAAGTAGTCCTGTACCCGGACACGCCATCCGCATATTTATCATAAAATTGCCCTTAAAAGAGCTGTCCCTTAAACAGGAGTGGATAGCGAAAGCAAAGCTAATCAGGTGTCTGCCCCCCCTCCCTAAGACCACGCCGGATCCCGTGTTAACCAGGATCTTTGGAGGTTGCGCCTTTGGGAGAAGGCGAAGGGGAACAAGGAAGCTACCGCCTCCCGAAGGAGGCTGTCGGGAAAGGAGGAATCGAGAATCCCTCCATCCAGGGGAAGAAGAGGACCGCCTCTGAAGACCCGGAGACCATGGTCTCAAAGTGGGGGAAGAAATCTTCGTCAGAGGGTCCTGCGCCGGGAGATGCCTCGGCCGCACTATGCCCCCAAGGGGGTCAGCCCTCCAGCGAGCCGTAAGTAGAGAGGTGAGTTTTAAAATAAGAGACATCCTGTTCTATTTCTGAGGAAAATAACTGAATTGTTACCTTGTAGTTCGGATCTCAGTCCTTCTCAGCAGAGCTCATCTTCAGGGGATCTTTGACCCGAGATGATGGAGAGCGGAACGCCTCCCCCTGCCGTACCGCCGTGCGAGGTGGGTGACCCTGAGGTGTCGTCAAGGAGGGTTTCTCCGAATCCGGCAGGGCCGGAAGGCAGTCGTATGGCCCCCCAAAGCCCTCCGTGTCCGGCCTTCGAAAAGGGCCATCGGACGAGTCCGGCACCGTCCGGTGCGCGGTCGGAGGAGCTGAAGGATCTGCTCGGGCGAGTGTCTATCTCAGAAGAACATCGTGCGTTGATGGGTATGGTGGTTGAAAGGATTTCATCTGCGGAGAGTGGGTTGTACGAGGCCGCGGGAGTTCTTGACGAGTTTTGAGGTACGCGAAATGATGTACCTTTTGACGGTTTCGCATATATAAGATGCGCCCTGTGTAGATAGTAGCCCCTGAGACTCGGTGCGTTGTCAAAAATGACGGCGCGCCGAGGATCATAATCCCAGGTATAATATGTCGCCCTTCCTGTGTAGGTGGCGAAGTGTCCGGTGCCTAGCCGGACTGATGAATTTGCCGAGCTAAAGCGGCAACTTGACGTGGCAGATGCCGACATCGCGCTTGTCAACAAGCGGCTTGACGAGTCCCAAGGTATGCAATTTCTCCGCGGACACCTGGTAAGGGGGCTTGATGCCCATGCCATACAACATGTATGCTTGATGCAGATGGTGCCGCTGCCATGGAGAACCTTCGGGCGGAACTCGCCCGAGCCAAGGAGCAGGCCAGGAAAAGTGATGCGGCTGCCTTAAAGGCGGCCGAAGAGCTGAAAGCCGAATAGGCTGCTCACTGCTAAAGCAAGAAGGAAATGGCCGAGATGGTTGTGAAGTTGAAGAATGCTGCCGACCGCTGCAAGCTTCTTGAAAAAGAAGATCGGGCGGAACAGAAGGACCTGGAGAAGGCCACTACCGAGGCCAAGGATGCTCGCTCTGCAATAAGAGCTATGAAGGAGGAGCTACGTCAGTCCGGAGATATCGCGGCTGGAAAGCCCTTTATGCTGCGGATGAAGTTCGGGGATCCTAAATATGCTCAATTGGACCGGCTGTGGAGCGCAGCGGATACTTATCTGGACTTGGCGGCAAGTGCCGCGGACGCGGCCGAACACTTCTGAGATCAAAAGGATCACGAAGTGGAAAAGCTTTTTTGGTCGCAGTTCCACAATCCAGAGCACCCACTTCCATTAACCGATCGTTTGGCTGCATGGGCGGAGCTGAATAGGTTATCCGGACTCGCCATGAAGGATGTTGTGAGTCATCTGTGGCCGGAAAGGCCTGAGCCGAAGAGTTATTTTGACTTGGTGCAGCGGTTCCTTGGTGCGGTGCCGCATATCAATGCAATGAAAAGGTCAGCGTGCATAGAGGGTGTGCGGATGGCTCTTGCCCGTGTCAAGACATACTGGGCAGAGATGAAGGACGTCGTTGTTGCATCCCAAGATTCGGACGGGAGCTGAGTACCTGCCGAGCACTATTTTCAGGAAGTTCTGCCGGGCGCTCGTCAATAGAGACGCAGTGCTCGAAGGATATTATGTTCGAATAACATGTATTATTATAAAACAATGTTTCGAGGGAATATAAAAGCTTTTTATACTTGTGCCTTCAAGAATTAAAATACCTCCTGTGCAGCCGTTAATGTATATGTATATATAACCTGAAAGATGGCAGTCGTCGACTTCAGCCCCCACGCATATAATGCGGGGGTGTTCGCAGAAGGCGCATTTTCACACTTGATCCAACGTCTTGGTCCTATAAAGGAGGTGATAGCGCAGCGAACTAGGCAACCGGACTATAATGCTTTATCACTTTCACTTAGCCATAGGAGTTTGACGGTGGGGCTACTATATAGCCCCTAGGGGCACTGCGCTCACCCGAATTCGGGGCGTGTGTGTGCCTGGCCGGGAAACGGCCCTTCGTTAATGCAGAGGAATCCTAAAGATTCCGGCGGGTCATCGAGTGGTTGACCAGTCTCACGCTATATCATGACAGTCAGTTTTCGGCTTTCTCTACTGAGGTGCTCGCCTGGCTGAACCGGGGCAAAATCACAGTAGATCTCCCGGTGCCGCCTTAGCCGATAGAGCGGAACGTAAGGCAGCAAAACACAGGAGCCGGGCAAACCCAACATTTGACCAAAGACATGATTCGGAGCTGATGCATATAAGGCCAAACTTCATGACGCCGAACACTCCCTAAGGTATTCGGTCTTTATGAAAACGGGCTGAACAACGCCCTTGGTAATGAGCCCACGGTGTCCAGAATGCAGCATAAAATTCTGACGTGGCCACATGCCAAGACGCCAGCCTCCTCCTTGGTTATATCACGAAACCGGGGGATGTGTATCAACAAGAGACAGTAAAAAAAAGGTTTACTCAGGGTCTTAATCTAAAAAAAATCCTTGGAACGGGTCCCTACTGCACGTCTGCGCCTATGTCTCCATTGTGCCGTATCCTAGACGGGTGTAGCACGGTGTTCATCTGTAAAAGAGAGAAACTTAGTTGAAAAAGATCGTGCAAAAATATACGTTATATTAAATAAACAAAGTATAATTCAAAAAATGAATAAAATTGAGCTTTATCGTCTCTTGTTGTACATGCGCGGAGCCCTTATGCAGGGGGTATGCGGCTAGTAAGCCCTTGTATGTTTACACCGGACTCGTCTAGCCATGTCCGGGGTCTGAACGACCTGTTTAGGTGCTTTGATCAGTGAAGCCGGTTTAGTGTGTGGCTGTCAAGGTAGCTGCACAATCTTCCGCGCTCGAGGAACACTCGAAATTTCCCTTTAATGAGATGATGCCTCGCGGACCGGGCATTTTAAGTGTAAGAGATGCATAATGCGGTATTGCGTTAAAGCGGGCGAAAGCTTCGCGTCCCAGTAGTGCTTGATAGCTACTTGTAACTGGGGCGATGTGGAAGGTTAGCTTTTCACGGCGGAAGTTGTCGGGGGAGCCGAACATAACTTCTAGCAGGAGAGAGCCTGTACAATGGGCATCTGGGCCTGGCGTTACCCCTTGAAAGGAAGTGTTGATATGGCGGATTTTTGTTGGGTCTATCCCCATTTTGCGGATTGTGTCCTGATATAGCAGGTTTAGATCACTGCCGCCGTCCATTAGGACTTGTGTAAATTGGAGTCCGTCAATTATCAGATCTAATGTCAAGGCAGTCCAGCCTGCATTCCGGATACTTCTAGAGTAATCCTGATGGTCGAAGGTGATTGGTTTTAACAACCAGTGGCGGGACTCCTCTGGGATAGGCCGTATGGCGCGTATCTCTATGGGCGCCACTCTGTTCTTTCCTTTTGTCACGTGAAGTGAATTTACTGTTTTGACTTATTGTGGGAAATTCTTTTATTTTCCAGTGCTCTGCTTGTGGGGTTCGTCATCGTCCTCGCTTTGTGTGTCGAGCCCCTTGTGTTCGGCGTTGAGTTTGCCGGATTGCTTGAAGACCCGACAATCTCCGTGGGTATGGTTTGCAGGCTTCCCGGGAGTACTGTGGATTTGACATATCTTGTCCAAGATTTTGTTTAGGTTAGATAGCTCGTCCCTGTTATCCTTGAGGGCAGCTTTTACGGTCTGCCGAGAGCTTTTGAATCCGGCGTTGATCGCCGTGCTCTTCGGGCTGTTTCCCTTGGTCCGGCGTTGGTCCTTGCTGCGTCGCGGTTTCCCGTTCCATCCCTAACCCGGATGTACTTGGGTCGCTGGTACTGCGCATCTTGCCAACCAGCTATCCTCTCCTAGCAAAGCGGGTCATGAGGCTTGTTAATGCGGCCATTGTTCTTGGCTTTTCTTGGCCGAGGTGTCTGGCGAGCCATTCGTTTCAAACGCTGTGTTTGAAAGCTGCTAAGGCTTTGGCGTCCGGACAGTCGACTATCTGGTTCTTTTTAGTAAGAAATTTGTTCCAGAGTTTCCGGGCTGACTCTCCGGGTTGTTGAGTTATATGACTTAAATCGTCTACATCTGGAGGTCGGACATAGGTCCCTTGAAAATTTGCCCGAAAAGCATCCTCGAGCTCTTCCCAACTTTCAATGGTGTTTTCGGGAAGGCTTTTAAGCCAATGCCGAGCTGGCCCTTTGAGCTTGAGGGGTAAGTATTTTATGGCGTGGAGATCATCTCCTCTAGCCATGTGTATGTGGAGGATGTAATCCTCAATCCAGACTCCAGGGTCTGTTGTTCCATCGTATGCCTGTATGTTTACGGGCTTGAATCCCGCTGGAAATTCATGATCCAGCACCTCATCGGTGAAACATAGGGGGTGTGCGGCACCCCTATATTTGGGTGTACCGTGATGTTCGGATACTTGATGCGTTGCATTGCTTACTAGAGCTTGCTTTCTTGGCCCGTAGATAGATCTAGCTGGGCCATCTTTTTGATGTGAATCCTTGTGCGGATCGCGTGCCGGCTTGTGTGCGGCGCCCTTTGCCGCTCTATGTTGGCCATGGGGTTGTTCACCCGACTGGGTGGCTTCCTTATTTTTTGATTGCGGGGGCTCTACGGCCTCCTCATCAAATTCCGGCAGTAATTTTCGCTTCGGATAGCTCTTTGTGCGGCGACTGTCGCCGTATTTGTCTGCGGTGTTGAGTACTTTGCTCCATCTAGTTCTGAGTGCATCTTCCGCTGTTTTGAGCTTCCGCTTCTGCTTTTTCAGGCTACGCGCAGTGGTGACAAGCCTTTTGTGGAGGTTCTTCTGCTCCAGTAGCTTGTCCGGCGTGTGGTCGTCCGGACTGTTATCTTCGCCGGGGGCGGGTTGTTTATCCAAGTTGCGCTGTTCGGACGGTTGCTCGATGGCATGTCCGTCTTCCGCCGGTTCACCCTGCTCTATGGCTGGGTCTGTATGGCTGTTGTCTCTGTCGAGGTGGGGTTTGGAGCGGCGCTTATGCCGCTGCTTTGACTGCTTTTCGAGGGAGTGATCCCTTGTTGCGTCCCTTTGTTCCTCGTCGTCGTTTCTTTTAGGTGTGTCCACCATGTATACATCGTGAGATGAGGTGGTTGTCCAGTGCCCTATAGTCGCTGGTTCCTGTTCGTCTCCTACATCGTCGTCCATACCGTCGATGCCTTCGGAGTCGAAGTCGAGCATGTCGGTTAAATCATCGACAGTGGCTACAAAGTGGGTGGTGGGTGGGCTTTGAATTTCTTCGTCGTCCGCATCCCAACCTTGCTGACCATAGTCCGAACAGGGATCTCCTGATAGAGAGAGAGACTTTAGTGAATTCAGGATGTCGCCGAAGGCGAAGTCTTGAAAAGATGTCCGCGGCGGCGAACTCCATGACTGGCGCCCAATCGGATTCGATTGGCAGGGGCGCGGAAGGTTCGGAGTCCGGAGAGGAGTCCGGCACCTTGGAGTCACGAGCTTTGCAAAGGACAAGGCTGGTGTTCGGCTCGATCGCCGTAGAGATTGCAGCCCCCGAGGCGGTGTCCAGCCACCCGTCCTCGATTGGCACAGTCGGCTCCGAGCCAAGGGTCGGAGCGGACAATCGGGCTTGACCTCCGATTACCTTCGCTCGTGGCAGAGCTAGATCATGCCCATCGTGATGGCGGGCGCGCTTGGCTGTGGCTCGAACCCGTCGAAGATCAAGTCTCCGCAGACGTCGGCCGTGTAGTTCAAACTTCCAAATCTGACACGATGGCGGGCGAAGCTTCGATCTGCTCCAGATGGCCAAGCGAATTGGCCCGAAGTGCAAAGCCGCCGAATACGAAGATCTGTCCAGGGAGAAAAGTCTCACCCTGGACCGTATCATTGTTGATGATCGGAGGAGCCATCGGGCCTAAAGGTGACGACACAGAGGAACTCTCAATGAAAGCACCAATGTCGGTGTCAAAATCGGCGGGTCTCGGGTAGGGGGTCCCGAACTGTGCGTCTAGGCGGATGGTAACAGGAGACAAGGGACACGATGTTTTTACCCAGGTTCGGGCCCTCTCGATGGAGGAAAAACCCTACTCTTAGAACAAGAGTAGAACTACCACGAGATCAGAGAGGATAAACCCTAGAAGCTAGCCTATGGTATGATTGTTGTCCGTCCTACGGACTAAAACCCTCCGGTTTATATAGACACCGGAGGGGGTTAGGGTTACATAGAGTCGGTTATAAATGGGAGGAGATCTACATATCCGTATCGCCAAGCTTGCCTTTCACGCCAAGGAAAGTCCCATCCGGACACGGGACGAAGTCTTCAATCTTGTATCTTCATAGTCCAGGAGTCCGGCCAAAGGTTATAGTCCGGCCATCCGGACACCCCCTAATCCAGGACTCCCTCAGGCTCCTCGGATGCCCGACGTGTAAACTCTTCGGATGCACTTCGGCGATCCTCAAGATCGAAGATGAGAAGATTTGTTGAACTAGTTTTCAAGACCAACGACCGAAGATGAAGAACAGTTCGGAAGAATCGAGGAGCATCCCTGACTTGAAGACCGGTTCAGGGGGCTACTGATGGTGTCCTGGACTAGGGGGTACTCACCACGTCATCTCCCGATCTGTTAGACTGGGCCGAGGACCCCCATGGCCGTATACTCATGGGCCAGTTCAGACAATTGCCGCATACAAGGAAGATTCCACAAGACTTGGCGATCAAGACAAGGACTCCTCCCAACCGGCGTATTCGGCTAGGACTCTTGTTATCCTAGGCCTCTGGTGCATTATATAAACCAGGGCCAGGCTAGTCGATAGACAGACAACAATAATCATACCATAGGCTAGCTTCTAGGGTTTAGCCTCTACGATCTCTTGGTAGATCAACTCTTGTAATACTCATATCATCAAGATCAATAAAGCAAGAAGTAGGGTATTACCTCCATCGAGAGGGCCCGAACCTGGGTAAACATTGTGTCCCCCGCCTCCTGTAACCATCCGCCTTAGACGCACAGTTCGGGACCCCCTACCCGAGATCCGCCGGTTTTGACACCGACACCAAGATTCTGTCTTTACGGTTGGCACCGCGCCTCGGTGAGCTCGTGACCTCTAACCAGAGCACTTTCATTGCTGGGAGGAGCATCCACGACAACTTCATCCTCGTCCAACAAACAACGCGCCAACTACACCAACTCAAGCACCCCCGTGTCCTTCTCAAGCTGGATACCGCGCGCGCACTCGACTCGGTCTCCTGGCTATTCCTACTCCAGGTGCTCCATCACGTTGGCTTTCGTCCACGGTGGCGCGAGTGGATCTCCATCCTGATCTCGACGGCCTCGACACGCGTCTTGATCAATGGAGTACCGGGCCCCCCATCCCGCACGGCCAGGGCCTCTGCCAGGGTGACCCCGTATCTCCCATGCTCTTCGTGCTCGTCATTGACACGCTCAACACCCTCCTCCAGTTCGTCGTCCAGCGCGGAGTCATCAAGCGGCTGACGCATAGGCACGCCCCCTCGAGCATCTCGCTCTTTGCCGACGATGTGGCCATTTTCTGCCACCCCGACGCGGCTGAGCTCACCATGATCAGCACCCTCCTGGACCTGTTTGGGGCCGCCTCTGGCCTGCGCACAAACTTCGCCAAATGTCTCGTCGCGCCAATCCAGTGTTCTGAGGCCACCGCGAGATCCATTGGCTCTGCCCTGGCCTGCCCGGTGGTTCCCTTCCCCATCCAGTACCTGGGACTCCCCCTCTCCCTCCGTAAGGTGGCCAACTCGCACCTGCTACCTCTGATCGACAAGCTGTCGCGCAAGCTCGCCACTTGGAAGGCCACCCTACTTAACCGCGGAGAGCACCTGGCCCTGGTCCGGCAAGTTTTGAGCGCCACACCGGTGCATCTGCTCCTCGCCATGGCCCTCTCCCCCGTCATCCTTAAGCAGGCGAACCGAGTCCTTCGTGATTTTCTTTGGCATGGCCGCAAGGATTCGCGCTCCGGGTCCTGCCTGGTCAGCTGGGCACTGGTGTGCCGCCCAATCGAGCTGGGCAGCTTAGGCATTCCAGACCTCCACCGCACTGGTGTTTCTCTCTACATTCGATGGCTCTGGCTCAAGGCCACTAACCATTCGAGACCCTGGTCGCACCTACAGCTGCCCCACGACCCCGAGGTGCTTCAATTCTTCTGTGCCTCTACTTCCTGGACGCTTGGAGATGGCACCACTTTCCGCTTCTGGGAAGACACATGGCTCGATGGGCAATCCATCCTCGAAAGTGCTCCCGCTCTCGCCGCCATTGTCCCTAGGCGAACTCGCCGTACCCGCACGGTCGCCGAGGCGCTCACCGATCACTGCTGGATCTCCGACATCCAGGGTGCACTCGGCCCCGCTGCTACAGTGGAGTACGTCGAGCTCTGGAGCCGCCTTCGTCACATCGCGCTTTCCCCACGCCCAGACCTCCTATGCTGGCGCTGGACAAACAACGGCGTGTACTCTGCCTCCTCCTGCTACGACGCATTGTTCCTGGGCTCTACCTCCTCCGAGTTCTGGTGCCTCGCATGGAAAACCGGCTCCCCCACCTCGGTCCAGTTCTTCATCTGGCTCGCCTCTCTGAACCGATGATGGACTGCGGACAGACTAGCTCACCGAGGCCTGCCGCACGAGCCGGCGTGTGTTTTCTGCTCGCAGGAGCCCGAGACGCTTCATCACATCCTTGTGGGCTGCGTCTTCACGCACATCACCTGGCATGAGATCCTCTCATGGTGCTCCCCTACAACGCCCCCCCCCCCCCCCCGATGGCTTCTCGAGCTACTTTGCCTGGCTTTCTGCTGCCATGGATCTCACCCCTGCCTCTCGCCGTCGAGGCCTTGCCACCATTGCCGCCCTTATGGCCTGGTCGCTTTGGAGACACCGGAACGCGGTCATCTTCGATAAAGTTGCACCTTCAATCGCGGTTCTCATTACATCCATCAAAGATGAAGCTCGCTCCTGGGACGCGGCCGGAGCCAGAGGGATGAACACTCGCAATCTTGTAACCTGATTTTACTGTTTTGGGGCTGAGCATCCCCCTTTGTCTTCTGCTCTCCTTGGGTCCTTGTCTCGCCATTCGTGTGTACGAGATCACGACCCAACCCTGAACTCTGTACTCGTTTTCCCCTCCTATCAATGCAATGATACGCTATCTTAGCGTATTCGAGAAAAGAAAAAATCTGATTTTTTTGACATGAAACTAGGTCAATAGTTTTAGCTTTCTACAAAAATTCGTGACCAAATAACATTTGAGGAGCCCTCAGCAAACAAAAAAAAATCACTCCTCAAAAGTGAACAATACTTTGAACAAAGATTTTTTTGCCGAGGGCTCCTCGGATGTTATTTGGTCACGAAATTTTGCAAGAAACTAAAACTTTTGATCTAGTTTGTTGTCCCAAAATTTGAGATTTTTTGGATTTTGTTTTGTATTTTTTTCAAGTGTACTGTTCATGCAGGTGTAGCTACAGCCGGGAGTAGAAAATCCAGTCTCTTTATATATCTTTGATCTAGGAAGAATTTGTAACTACTTTGGGGAAGGTGCATTTTTCACAAGCCAAATTTATTTTCTTAGGAATACTTATAAATATTGAATTATGCAAGGAAAATGCAACATGTTAAGGACGGTCAACTATATATATAGCCAAATGTGTACTCCTGCCATACGGAATTTAATGGTCCGGCTTTTGCATATTGTATGTCAACGCATTTCATTTCGCGTCCCCCGCAAAAAAAACGCATTTCATTTCGCCGTAACATGTAAGAATCATGCATAGAGCTAACAATTTATCATTTTGTTAATCCAACGGAACTAAAGCTACTGCTATAAATTTACTGTTCATGGTCTTTACGAAAAAGGGTTTCCCCCGCTTTATGTCATAAAGCAACAACCCCAAGCATTCAACAAAATGGTTCAAAGTACAATCTGGTCTCAATTCTCAAATCATCGCTGGGGCACAGCAAGACAAGCCCCAAACAAAGAGAAAAAAGAAGCTAATCCGGCTCCGGAGGAGGTGGTGGTGGTGGTGGAGCTAGAGCAGCAGCCGAGGAGCGGAGACCCGTGATGATGTTGTCGATGACGTCCCGGTCACGCCGCTTGCTAAGCGGTCTCCATAGTTGTAAGAAACCACACATTTTGTAGATTGCATCAGTCACACGGCAAGGGATCACGCATTCAATGACTAGTTTATTGCGGATGCACCATAAGGTCCATGCTAGGGTACCCACAACCACCCAATTGGGGGCACGTCTAGGATCGGGGAGCCTAAGGATCTCCCCAAACAGGTCTGGAAGGTTGTCGTGGCACCAGACGCCACCAACCACCTCCCCGAAGCAGCTCCATAGGAACTGCGCCACCGGGCACCGGAAGAAGATGTGGTTGCAGTCTTCCGGTACCAAGCAAAATGGGACATAGGCCGTCCCCAGGGCCATTACGCTTACGCACCTCTGTGCCTGAGGGCAGTCGGCCACGGACCCATTGCCATAGGAATATGCGGATTTTCAAGGGGAGTTTGATCTCCCATAACACCAAGAGTTCAATTGGCCCAGGAGTGGGCGCAATCGCCTGATACAGGGATCTAGTAGAGAATCGGCCACTTGGCTCCAGATGCCAAGATAGCGAGTCGGGCTCAAGGGAGGGGGTGTGGAGGGCAACGCACTCGAGCAGCTCCTCCCATTGAGCGTGCTCCACCGTCCCGAAGGTACGACGGAAGGCAATAGCTCCAAAGTCGTCCAAATCCACGACCACCGAGAGTTGTGGGCGGGCAAAATTTGAGAATAAAGCGTAAAACCGCTCCGCAAACGGACACGTCTCGGCCCATCTATCAAGCCAGAAAAGGGTGCCGGACCCAGAACCCACCTTAATGGAAGTCCCAATAAGCATGACCGGCATCAGTTGGATCACCGATTGCCAGAATTGGGATCCACCAGATCTAGAGGCGAACACCAGAGGTTGCCCTCGAAGGTATTTCGCGCGGATAATCTTCAGCCACAGCCCACCATCACCGGTTTGAATGTGCCAAAGCCATTTGGAGAGGAGGGCAATATTCATCCGCTTGGATGAGATGACCCCGAGGCTGCCCTGGTCCTTGGGCTTACAGATCTCAGACCACTTAACCATGTGGTACTTTTGTTTATTGTTCTGTCCAGCCTAGACGAATCTGGCGAGAAGTTTGGTGACCTCCTGATGGAGGGATTCATGTAGACTATAGAATCCCATAACATACATCAAGAGGCTAACGAGGGAGGAGTTCATCAGAATCACTCGAGCCGCCTTGGAAAGCCACCTCCCCTGCCACGGCTCCATCCTAGGTTGGAGCTTGGAAATTATTGGGCGAAAGTCTTTCTCCTGTAGATGGGCGTCACTAATCGGCATGCCGAGGTAAGTAGTCGGGAAGGAGCCCAAGTGACAGTTCAAGCGATTGGCGATTCGTTGGGCTTCCTCCCCAGAGTACCCAAGCACCATCACTTCACTCTTAGCAAAGTTAATCGTGAGACCCGACATCTCCTAAAAGCACAGGAGGAGGAACTTGAGGTGTCGGATATCCTCGTCCGAACCTTCCACCATCATAATGGTGTCGTCCGCATATTGGAGGTGGGTCAGACCACCATTGGCCACAAGATGGGGCAAATCCCCTAATGTGGCCCGCCTGCTTGGCCAAGTCTAGGATCGTAGCTAGTCGTCGACCACAAGATTGAAAAAGAAATGTTCATGGTCTTTCAGTTTTAGTTTCCATCCAATAAGCAATGAGCAAAAAGTTGAGCTTAGTTGAATTAAGATGAAGGTTGCATTCAGTTGTGTTGAGATGAAGCTTACATTTAACAATTGTCTATGGATTTTTGGCCATCGAATATATTATTGTGGACATGTTAAACATGGTCCGCCATGTTCTGTAAGATAATTACCCGACAATTATGCATAACGAGCCAGTCGACCATAATAAATCGCGTACAAAATAAATACATGAGACTTAACTCATGACCGGAAAACAGCGCAGCAAGGTGCACGTTACACTCTAGTGTACATGTAATAGGAAAGATGTATTGTATACCAGTATATGTATGTACTATACACAACAAACTGTAGGTATGGTGGATGCCAAAGCTTGATCTCCGACATAGATTCCTGCTGGCGATGAGGTTAGAGTTTCTCGTCGCGTATACGCGCCAGCGAGATTTGGTTTTGGGACCTCGATAATTTTTATTCTGGTCAACCTTTATAATATCTCTGTTGCGCCTTCTCTTGACTATGATGTTTCTTATCTAACCTTGTAATTATGTAAGTTCGACCAATGTGAGTTCTTTATTTTTGAGAAACACCCATAATGTTATTCATACCCGACAATCATTACATCTACACCGCTTTGAATTTAAAGTTCAAGAAACAATAAAATAGTTTCTACAACTAAGAATTGCAATGAAATATTTTGGCGTCTTCTCAGTGGTATCAATGTGCAAGATGAAATACTACCAAGACTTCACTAAAGCGTCTGCAATCGAACAGGAGCACCGATACTGCTACTCTCTCACCCGCACAAACTTGATTGTCAATAAAGGTTTTCAAAAGCCCATTGAGTCGCTCATATATAAGATGGGAAGCCGTAAGTGACGTGAGAATTTGGGCCATCGATGTTCCCCTACAAGTGCATGTTGTCAGACTGCAAGATATTTGCTAGAACGCAAATGAAGGGCTCCGACTCCACAAAGAATCAAGCCATTAAAAGCAACACAACACAACATCACAAACTCATCAGTAAACTTCCGCGAGGACACAAATTGCTTTTTCTCCATGGCTCTGCCACATAAGAGAGGGTAGATTTATCCGCAAAACACTAGTCCCTTCATTAATGAGACGCCGACGAAGGCCACAAAGAACGTTTGAGGTACTCCCACCTCTCAACACGAAGATGGCAGTGAGAGGCGGGGGACCGAAAGAAGCGCCAACGACGGCTGTTGTTCTTCCTCAAACCCTAACTTCTCTTCGTTGTATTATTATTGTTTACGACTATGAGTAAACATCTCCCGATTTTTTTTTTGAGAGCTACTAGTAAACATCTCCCGATTGACATGGAAATCTAAACCAGGCTCATATCATATACGCCCAACGGTCAGCCCATGTGATCATCTCAAATTAAGTCCAAGCATACCAACATAGGCCCAACGTGGAGCCCATCCTAAAGGAATGAGGTTTCCTTTTCTTTTTCATCGTATGAACATTTTTTAAAAAGTAATCGATCATCTATCCAGTCCTAAAGGGAGAGCATGCACCATGGAAGTAATCCGCAACGCAAGGGTAGACCAACGAAGCTAAGCTAGTATCTC